>VZRU01000062.1:14807-306714 GCA_013398155.1 Pedionomus torquatus | reverse complement strand
GTAGTGAGCAGCTACCCGAACTAAGGGCCACAGTATCACCTTTTAGTCTATAGGCAGAGCAGTGTTGCCAAGCCTTGCGTACTTCTTTTCCAAATGCACTTTGAAAAACGGATGCAGTGTCTCCTTCCATGCCAGACTGCAATGCTACATCACACAAGTTTTTCCCTCTGTGGTGAGTGAATAAAGCACAGTGTATGGTGAGCTAAGGTTTTTCAGTTTTCTTTTAATACAGTACCAGAATGCATTCAGGTACTGTAGTGATGGGGATAAGGGATAAAACCAGAAATCTTTGGAGTATTGTTTTGAATAGATACACTGTCCTGGATCACCTATGACATGCAGAGAATAAACAGTATGTTAAGGTGACATTCAATGTAACTTTCTTGTCTGAGTGAGATAAATAGAAATAGTGAAATCTACACTTTTAACTATTACAGTTATGACAAATATTCTTTTGCTTAGCTTTTATCTAACACTATTGCTTTCCATGTATCTGTTTCATGCAGTCAATATATGGGAAGCTTCACTGGACCTTGCTGAGGGAATGTGAACAAGCTGAACCCTATTAGATCAGATTGCATATTTTAAAGTTATTTTTCTATGCATTTTAAGAGTGATTGCAATAAGATAATTTAGCTACCTTGAAAGCAACTCTCTTTTCCCAAGTATGCAGAAGGAAATAGTATCTTTTTATAAAAGTAATGAGGAACTTATTAAAAATAATTCTTACCATCAGACACAGCAGTACAGAATTCATATGTACACTGAAGGGTCTAGAGAATAAAGGGCTGCTAGCTGTCCTTCCTATATGTTCTTTCACCCATGAAGAGATAGATACATCCTCGTACATTGAGAATAACGACACTTTATCCTTAAATCACTTTATAATTTCCAGGTGCTATACACAGATTTAAATTAGTGTCTTACTTTGCTTCCAGTCAGTTCATTCTCACCAAGTCATACGACATTCCTCAGTATGCAATGTTCAGCATAATCAACTTCCAGCTTGCAAACAGTCTGAAATCTGTTTTTTCTAGTGTACAAGCAGTTCTTAAGACTTATACATGGCAAGGTCACTTGCACTTGAATAATTATGGTATAATTTGAAAACATAATTACCATCTGGGAAGTAAAACCATTTCCATCGTTATCGGTCAAATGGCAAATTTCTAACATACACTTAATTTCTGTCTCTCATTCCTCCTTCAGCTCTGCTTTAATTTTCATAAATTGAGTCTTGTATTTTAGTTCCATAGGGAAAAAAAAGATGCTGAAAAGGAACAAAAAGTGTGATTTTTTTTTTCCCTTCTGCAGTTCATTTCCATACAGACTTCTTTTCTTTACTCTCCTTCTTCAAACTTGTTGATGAAAACAAGAAGCTTGTAAAGGGTGCCAGCATAGTTAGCATGATCTTTATCTGTTTGCTTTGAAGCATGTGTTTTCAACTACTTCACTGTCAGATGAAGCATATCCCAATGCAGTGTGGTAGGGCTTAAAACTTTTGAATCTAGGTAAAACGCTTTTGGGAGTTTGCTTAGTCATGTTTTATCTGTTGTTAATGTCAGAATCATGATGAGTTAAGAAAGTCTAGAATTTTAAGGTGAACGTGTTGAGCATTTATTTTCTTATTGTAATAACGCTTTTGGTCATGTTTGACAACTTGAATATTTTGCATAGTTGATCATCTCTTGCCTGTAGCAAACAAATGACAGAGATTTGTGCCTACCTTTGGACTGGTCAAGCATTGTGTCGTGGTTTCAGCCAAATTTACCAAAACCAGACTGAGATGTCCGCCCCCTCCCCCCTTTGGGAAAAAGAGAGGAGAGGAAGATATTAAAGAGATTCAAGAGTTTAGAAAAAAACTAAACTAGTTTAATGAAAATATAAATAATAATAATATAATGAATAATAAANTCGGATCAGGATCAAAGGCAGATGAACAGGCTGGGTCCTCCTTGGATGTCGGCAATCGAAGAAGGAGAGCTGACCTTTTGATCCCTCAGCTTTTATACAGCGCATGCTACGGATGGGATGAAATACCCCTGTTGGTCAGTTTTGGGTCACCTGTCCCGTCCGCTCCTCCTTGCAGGTGGGACCCCTTTACGCTTTTCTGTTTCTGACCCTCCCAATGGGGCAAATAACTAAATTCCCTGACCTTGGTTGTTCTAGCAATAAGTATAAGCAAGGGCCTCTCTGCGTACCATCCCTTGGGATAATCAGGTCTTATCACTGCAAGACAAAACAGTTCTGAACAATGTGCTGTTAATTTCAGAGTTCAGTTAGAAGAGGCCTAGCTAAGAAAGTAAAATTGTAAAACAGAAAATTGGTTCATTTTACCTCAAACCAGGACATGTTGTCAGTAAAACATTCTCTTCTTTCCTCTTGGCCCTTTTTCTCTCTCACAAACATGCAAGAATGCACATGGAGTTAGCTGAGTGATAGCTGGGGGTTGCAGGGCTTGCAGTGCTCGTTAGTGCTCTAGTAAGCCAGTTATAGTCTTAGCTGGCAGTAAGCTGTTAGGTATTCCTCAGAAATGGAATCAGGATAGTCTTGTAGAATCCTGTCCAGTGCGTACTGATTTCCTGCCAAAGCATGAGATACGGTGGGTGTTGAGCCAGGGATGGTGGATATACTGGCAACTTGGCTTTTCTGCAATGGTCTGTGTGGTGTTAGTTTGTCAAGCGCCAGAGGTCTGTCTTGCTTCTCTCTGTCTTTTGTGAATAGTGGATTCAGTCCTTTAAAGCATACAGAAAGTATTTGGTACGTGGTTTTTTCACAAAACTAAAGACTGATCATAAACACATACGTTCTGAATTGCAATAGAACAACATGGTGGTTTTTTGTGGTGCTATTCTCCTTTGGAAAGCGAAAGAGGGGCTGAAGGTAGAAGATGGAGAATAGTGCCCTTGATATTGATTTAAACTTCACCTACTCAGCAAAATAAGGGTAATTGGAATCACAGCTAGGCTTCCTTCACAGAATGTATTCATATTTAATATTGAGGTATATTAACAAGGTTAAAAAAATGCTGTATGATAACTAAGACCATATTATCTTGCTTAGATACAGCTGGCAAAGAAAATATCTATCCTGTGCAAAGAGCTTGTTGATCACAGGGGTTATCATTGTTAAGAAATATGTATTTCAGAACTAGAGTTAGGTCTAAAACTCAATTTACAATTTAAATTTTGACTGTGCTCACTTTCGTTCACTCTTTGTTCTTGTTGCTTTAGGAGTTAAAATCACCTCCTGTTCTGAATGCCTAAAATCCTCAACCTTCTGCCAGCGGTGGGTGCTTCAAAGGCTTTAACACCCACGTATTACAGTTGGCTTTTTATTGTCCCCTATAGCTTTAAAGGGATGTTGGAGCTTGCTGAAAGTAGTCTGTGATCAGATCCTTTGCCTTCCAAACTTACCACTTTCTGCTCATGCCAGGCAGGAGCAGAAAAGCCATTATCTATTGGGAGTTCAGGAGTGGGCCCAGCAGCTTGTGTTTTCTGGCTCAGAGGGGAGGTGATGAGGGAGTGAGGGAACAACGGCTGTCTGAGAGGGATTACCTTGGTGTTATACACCCAGTTCATCCCACAAAGGCACAGAAAAAAAGGCTGAGATACAGAGAAGAGTGTTTGTATGTTTATTCTTTAAATAAAATTTGAGCTTAACACCGATACCTCACAGTTTAGCTGCAAAGTTAGTACTGTGCATGTGCTTAGAAAAGGATTTAACTGGCAGGTTTGATGTTAAGGGCTGCAGTTCGGTTTGCATTATTTTTTCTTGTTGGTTTCTCCACCTACTGGAAATAATTACTTCTCAATCAATATACAAGTAAAAATATCAATAGATTATGGAAGCATATGAATTGTCATACAGGAATGCTTAGAAGAGTAAAACTGGACAGCCAGGTCATAATTATGTATGGCTATTCTGTTCGGTGTAAAAGATAAGAAAATCATTGTATCTTGCACACCCTATCAGGTTTTTATAATAAAGGATTTTTAATGGAAGAAACATTGTTTTTTAACATTAAAATGGAAATCCTTTAATGTGTATACTCCGGAAACTGAACAAACTGAAATATCATTTGAATTGGAAGAAATATCTGTCTGTAATAAAAATTTAACTCTGCTAAATCTGATCTCCAGACTTAAGTTAGTGCTGAAAGAATTTATTTTTGTCTTGCTGCTCTGCTAAGTGTATACTCTGCTTAATGAACCCCACCCCTGCATTCACAAAACATGCAGGCATCCAGCTGAAGCATTTGTGTGAATGCATGCAGAAAAAGTAATATAAACACAGAATTATTCAAGAATACTTTTTTTTTTTTTTCTCTTAAAATAGCAATGAATTGTGGCATCATCTCTGTAACTATGGAAAGATCGGGAAATCTTTCTGATTCTTTTGTCCTCAAATTTTGGAAAGGTTTCGATTTGGCTAATTTTAGGGGTAGAGCAAAGGATGCGTGGTGCAGAAGGTACTTCATGTTGAAAACAACTGCAGAACCCAGATCCCTATCCATCTGAAACTGATGAAGAAAATCTTGCTGGCAATAAAAGAAAATATGGTTTGGCCTTTTCTCTTATAATAATAATAAATAAATAGATCAAAGAGCAAATAGAGCAAATAAATAGATCTTAGTTTCAGCTGTCCAAGAAATCCAGTGCTCACCTTTGTAATATTTTGGTGCATATGCATCAACAGAGCACTTGCATTTTTCCCTTTGTTTTATGAGTAACCTAGCAATCTGAACTAATGATTTGTGTATCCAGTGAAGCATTCATAGCTATCAATCATCATTTACGTTTTTCAGTCAGCAGTTTCAGCCTGTTATTGTGAATCGACTCTAAACTTTCACATTACTGTGTTTAACTTCTGTTCAACAATATTAAAGCACACAGGATAGAATGAAGACTGAGGCAATCATAGAAGAATTGCCTTTTAGGGCAGATGGTAATAAAGAGAGGATGGAGGAGGCTGCTGTTGTGGGACTGGGGGCTCTTTAGTTTATAGAAATGAAGAAGGCCAGTATCACTAATAATTAAATGCGTGAGCAAGTGAAAATGTGAAAGTATCATTTTATGGCCACTCAACTTCACATTAATTCTCACTGAACATCAGTAAACAGTACTGTAGAGATGGATCATCATTATCAATCTCTGCAGTGGTGCTGTTAAATATAACATTTGCAAGGTAAACGGGAGATATTCCAGGACATGTCAATGCACTTGACCCTAGACAATTATATTTGACTTTTTGCTATTCATGAATTCTGTCCATGTGTCTGTGCTCGGCCACTGTATGAGCTCATAAATGAGAATCATGAGTTTTAGGTAAAAGCTGGGGAAGATGGGAGACTCCTTCTTAACCTGGCTGAGCATTTCTAGACTACTTCAGGGCAAACAGTCAAATCACTGGTGAGGATGCTTCTGAAAGTCAGGGTCTTTTTCATTGCCTCTCAGCTAGGAATTAGTGGATGGCTAGTAGCCACATAAATGTGGTACCCCCACATCCTTCCTTCTGAAGTAACCCATCTGTGAGAGGGAAAAGTGCTCCTGGAGGCAGGGGTATGTCTTAGCCTGGAGGCAGAAAGCACCAGGCAATATTGTTCTGCTTGTAGCTCTCCAAGTAGAGTGATGCCTGTGCAAGCATTGATTTGTGATGGGATGAAGCCCCTTTCCAGTTAAGAAACAGCCTCTGCAGGTGGTGGAAGATCAACAAATGAGAGCAGTTGGTTGCCCACTGCCTCCCAGGAGGCTGGAGCCAAGGACACATGTTCCACCTCCATCCAGTGTCACCCATGGTTTATGGGTGTCTAATACTCTCCCATGTGTGGAGCTTATGGCCTTAGGAGGTGCTCACATCCTGTTGCTGTTGAATACTGAAGTTTTAAATGCTTCATTCAGTATTTGGTGAATAATTCAAGGTTTCAAAGCTAAACCATAGCTATCCTACCATGGTGTTCTTTATATTGTTAGACTTGGACCGACAAATTTAGTTTTATTTGAGATTTTTCAGGGGAAACGTGTCAGTTTTGTGTTACTATTTCTGTTTAACTCTTTGAAGCTATGTATTATTTCCTTGCTGGCCAGCCCCAAGTACTAAGGGTAACGTGAGCACAAGCTGCTGCTTCTTGTCCATTTTCAAGCCCCACCAGGAATTTATTGAGCAGTTCCCAAGCAGGGTGGGGTTTCTTGCTCCTGCTTAGTTCCCCTGACTTTGGAAGAAAGAAAAGGAGTTAGTTTGCTTTTTATGGTCTGTTGAAATCTCAAGAAGCAGAAAACAGGAAAGGCAATTACTGGTGACCCAATGGGTAAACTAGATACTTCCTTGAATACCTTTCAGAGAATTTAAAGAAAGCACACCAACTGGAATGCTGCCGAGTCTTAATGGTCTTTAATCTGTTTTCTCCATTTTCTGACATATGTTTGTACTTCCCAGTTAAAACCAGTTTTGTTGATTTGTTGTCGTAGGGCTTTTATGAAGATCAATCCAGAGAACTCAGTCTTTTATTGATCATTATCCATTCTCTCTTTGTAACAAACAGACTGCCTTTAGACAATTGGACAGATATACAGCTAAGTGTTGTAGGAGGATAAGATATATGGTACATTACCCTTCTGTGATACCATACTGATGTTTTTCCCCTGACAGGCTTTTACCATTCCTTTTTTCCTCAAGGATGCACCTTTTAATTTCCTGTTTCTTCTCCCTCCTTACCTATATATTTAAATGCTGTAGCTACAGCATTTCTTACTTGAGTACTGCATCTGCATTAGGATAATTTGTTGCTGTGTGTTTAAAACATATTGGTTTGTCTAGCTCTGGTTCCCTGCTGCAGCTGACCTCAGAGGAACTGATGTTTCCCCCTTAAGTTTTAGTCTGGGTTGAAATGTGTTCCCAACTGATGTTAGGAGATTGTGCTTATGCTTTCTTTAAAAATGAGGAAAAAAAATGAGATCATCATTTTTAAGGGTGCTGCTTCAAGAAAAGTAAATATTTTGCTTCACTCTGCTTAGTTCAATTTGATATACATTCTCACTTATGTAACAATTAGGCAGCATTGATTTGGGCTGATAAATAGGGATTGTACTCTACATCAGAGGAGATTTAACTCTGCTGGTGTTTGAAGGGTGGTTTGACACAGGCTGGAGAGTGTATAAAAGTTCTTTAGTGTCGAAGATGCTGTATAATCTTAATTTAAGTCATCCCTGCTTTGCTTAGACAGCTCAATGCCTTGGCTGTATTTCATAAATAGTCTTTTCCCGGAACTACAGACAGTATTTTCCAAGAAATATGAATTCAGGAGAGGTGAGTTACTCAGCTTGGAATAATGTCAAGAGTCCAACTCCTTAAATTTGCACACACAGCTAGGAGGAATATGTAATGCTACGCAATATTTAAGCAGGTATGTTGATATTCCTCAAGTTTCCTGCAATATTTAAGCCAAGTATCTTCTATATTTTTGATTTTTATTAATTACATGTCTTCACTTTTTTTCAGAGATACATTTGAATTGTGTTTTATTGATGTTTTATAATCTGAAGGTTGTAATGCTTCCAAGTTGAGAATGTGTATAAACTGATATATAAGTGCAAAAAAGTCATCAAGCTCTCCACAAAGGAATCTGTGAAGATGAAACAGTCTTTCCTGTTACCTAGCAAATTGCAGAGGTCTCTAACTTTTATCAACTTGTCTCTCAGCAAAAATATTTTAATAAGGAAAATAATACAGATACTGTTGTAGCGACTACATTTCAAGCACTCCTGTGCAGGTGCATGGTGATGAGTGTATTTTAAACATCTGAATCCACAGACAGATCTGCATTTTGTCGTATGTATCTGGCATGGTAAGGTACATAGTAAGATTAGCAAGATGGCTGAATAGCTTGTGCTTACACCTATGGAATTTAAAGTGGCTTTCTAAGAGAGGGGAGAAAATGTCGTACTTTATTTTTGGCATGGTCAAAGCAACAAATGACACGTACTTAACAGGTTTTCACTAACTAGGCCAGAGATAGTTCAATATGTGCAGACACACAGGAGGAACTGGTCTCTGATGCCTTAGCTGTAGTTGAAAACTACTGTAAAGTGTGCTGTTGTGAATGCACACTTATGACGAGAAGGGACATGGCAAGGGCAGAGATTTGCTGCAAAGGGTTTGTCTGTGTGGTAAAATCATGCCTGTTGAGCCTCCAGTGCATATTTGCAGAGCTCTGAGTTTTGAGCTGGGCCCTTCAATGTAAGAGTCAGGAGAAGTAAAGAAATTGAGGGGGAAAAAATGTAATTCTTCTGTTCATGGTGTTGCATATGCATTTTGTGTAATGATTCTTTAGGGCATTAGTGAGAGCAATTCCTGGTGCAGGAAGCAGGGCTGGGATCTCTGCATCTCTCTGGGTAATGCTTCAGCCACAGACTTGTTTTTTCCTGCATATTCACTCTCTGAATCTCATTTTCTTTTCTGCCTGGTGGCAGGCTGGTAACAGACAGCTGGAGCACTCCTCTGGGAGACAAGATACATCGGTCTCCCTGGCAAAGAGCCTGACCTCTGCGTTTTATAAGTAGAGTGACAGTGCTATTAATAGATCCCTCCTCCAGCCAGGTTTTCGAAGGAGTACAGCCTGGTTGCTGTGCTTCGTGCTGAGCTTAGATATTATCAGCACATGGTAGGTATATTGCGAGTATCAGGAGTGAATTGGATCCCTGAGGGGAGTTCAGTTCAGAATGGCCTCGGGGAGCTCTGCCAGCTTGCATGGGAGGAGGCACCAGCTTCCCAGCTCCATCAGCCAGCTGGGACATAGCCCCCTGCTGCCCAGTAGCTGGGCTGCAGGCACTTAACTCTAGGCTATTTTGGCAATAATATATAAGCTCCTACCATCAGCAAAAAGAGTAAGGGCCCTGATTTGGACTTGGTGATTTAACTGGTCTTTTGGCTTGGTGATCATCTGGAACCTCTCCAGTTTCCATTGCGATCAAAGGTAGATGACTGGTAGTTTTGCATTTGACTGTAAACAGGTGGTGGGTAGGTTTTCTTTCTTTCCTAGATGTGGCCGAGAGAAAACTAAACACAGCACTCCATCAGTAATGAAACTTTTTCTATTAAAAGGAAGTATTATGATTTAGATTAAAATTTCATTTGAAATAAATTAATCTCTTTGAAAACATGAGCTTCCTTCAAAGAGTGAATTCAAAATGATTTGTTCAGTATTCCCCACTTATCTGCCCTTTGACATATGGACTTGGCTCAGATAATTTTTGGTGTTGAATGCAAGTGAAAACAGAAAATTTAAATGCTTTTCAGTTTTTTTAGTAGGAAACTGCATATGCAGTCTTTGCTGAGAAACGTGCTAGTAACTGGAAAGTGAACCAAAATTCAGGTCATATTTGCAAGCCGAATATTCTTGCATATGAATATTCTCATTAATGCTTTGTAACCCAAATGGACTTAATTTCTCATTAAACATTTTTGTGGTAATTTAACAAGGCTTGCCGGTAGCCAACACTAGCTTAAATATTTTAAAGGGTCTGCATTTGTCAAGGTCTGCTTAAACATCACATTAAGCTGGTGAGGTAAGAGAATCTTAAGGAGCTTAAAAAGCTTTGCCAACAGCCCAGCAAAATTATTAGACCATGTAAAAAATTGAGTTTCACAGTAAGAACAAGGCTTACCTCTCCTAATGGAAATTTTCCCAAATGGTATTCCAAATACCTCTGGCTGTTATTCCTTTCAGGTGCAAATGTGGGGCTCAGCCTTCAAAGTCTTGTTTACAAGACATGTTTCTCTGATTTAAAGCAGATCTAGGAGCCAGTCTTGCGAAGACTTACAGGTGTGCTTTACATATGCAGCCTGTGTAGCTCCATCCAAGTCAGTGAAAGCTTGAACTGACAAAACAGGAATTCTAAGAGCTCACCCAGAAGTAAGAACTGGCAGAACTGGGTCCGAAATCTTTTTGTTATGCAGTAGAGAAAACATTTTAAATCAATGGTCTAAAGTCACAAAAAGAAAGCACAGGATTGAAAATAAATAAATGAAGGAAGCTCAATCCCAGTTGTAGAGGGAATTCCCTTCTAGTTCTCACTCTGTGTTCTGCCATATTTCTCATTTCAATCAAATCTCCTTTGTGGTGGCAATCCTTGGGATAATTTAGAAGCAAAATGAATGGCAACTCATAATTGTTCGGGCTTGTTGAGCATTGAGTTAATAAGTAATGATGAAGAACTTTTTATTGACTTAAAAGACTCAAGTTCTCTAGACGTAACACTGCCCAAATAAAACATTGTATATGTCCACAAATGGACACCATCACCCTACAGAACTTCAAGTGATTTCGGTTGTCAGGATGTAAGATGGCAGCGTTTATTATTGCTTTTTTAACTTTTACTGTGTTGACTGTGTAACTGTCCAACTCAAAACAGTATGGTTAACCCTTGAATGCTTCAAAATTCAGAGCGGCAGTGGAATTTTGAACATGAACTATTCCCTGAAATAAAACACGAAAAAGCTCTTAAATTAACTGTTTACAAGAAGTTTACCATTACAAGCAAATTAACTTTTTTTTTTTTTTTAAATTACATTTTACCTGGTTCTAAATAAGACATTCCAAGACCAAGAGCTAAGGAGGGGGGAAGAAGAATCATGGATAGCATGAATCTTGCTGTGTGGCCTTACTTCAGAAAGAAATTTAAGCACATGTTAAAGAAATCCCCTCGACAGAGTAACATTTAAGCAGGTGCTTTACTTGCACTTACTTCAAGACAGAAATATGTTTAAAATTACATACATGTGGAAGTAAGAGCAGTGCACTGAGGCCTCAAGGAACAAAAGCCTTTCAGAGTGATTCTTAACTAGCTGCAAACGCTTCTCTTAGTGGTTTTCTGAAGTTATCAGAATAAAAACTTTATAATGTAAAATAAAAGAAAACAACGTGTTTTCCAAGGGAATGATTGTCAGATCTCTTAAGAATGTTCTGTAGATTACCACTTCAAGAAAACTAACAAAATGGTTATTGGATTTCTCTGTAAGTAAATGTCACTTTTAAATACCTCAGCTATTATGTTTGTGTTTGCATTACTTTAGGGATTTAAATGGTACCATTTACATATTTTATCCAATTCTCCAATGTTCACTTAGTGAGTTAAAATTAAGATAAGTTGTGTAAATGGAACAGCTTCCTGGCTGTAGATAAGCTGATTTGAGCTACTGTAAGTGGGACTAAAAGTAAGGCACTTGGTTATTCAGAAGACATACACAGTTAAGCTTTCTTTGTGAACATAACATATTTAATAGCATGGAAGTTTTAGTTTAAATTGAAACAGCGTTTATGGAAATGCGGTAAAGACTGACAGCATCTTGGCCTTGGGAGGGGAAGGCTAAGAATGTATGTATAGTCATCTCAGGTGTGTGTTCAAATCTTTTTTACTATATAACGTTCTCTCAGTATTTATTTGTATTTATGTGCTTCAGATGCCCCTCAAATGTTTTCAGATATTTAATCTACACGGAGTTCTCTGACCCCTTCTCTTGTCCCCATCTAATATATACAACTTTTTCCTTAGACGAGGTGAAGTGCCTTTCCTTGTTGTCATTTTAGGAATGGTTGACAAAGCCTGGCCTGTGGCATTCACGAGTTCCTCTTTGACAGCCAGCTTGGAAATCTTTTGCCTTTGTTATTTCACCTTTGAAGTTTTGGCAGGGATTCACTTTTGATCCCCTAAATTCATGTTTTACTATTAAATACTCACCTAGCCTGTATTATCTGATGCTAAACATCTTCCACAGGTCTAATCTTCCTGTCTCTAATCTTCCTGTCTCTAATTTTCATGGCTCTTAAGGGGGACACAGCATTTCCCATCTCCCTAGAATAATCTGGAGGGACGTGACCAATTACCATTCTCTAATCTACTTGCTTTAGCACCGTTTTCTCTTTGCAAAACACTTTGTTGCTTTCCTTCATTTATCTGTCTTTGGCACATTGAGCACCGAATAACTGTTGAGTTTTCTTTTTCTCTGAGTGTGTGAATTTTAATAAAGTTATTGCACGTTAACACCACGCTTTTCAGCCCAGTCTGCCTTCCTTGTGCGTCTATGGTAAATAGGTAATCTGCTTATGAGCTGTTAAATTCTGCTACAAGGGAGTTCCTTTGAGTTGTGTTAGTCTGCCATGAGGAACCATGATTACTTTTATGTGCTAATAGTCTCTGAACTGGAGGTTTTGAGCTTCTCTGTGGATTTTCTGTGATTAGAGATGGAAATAGTCTTAAAAACTGCATGGAAGCTTAAAATGAGATAGTTATGTAATGTTCCATGTATGGCGTAGCAGATCAGTGTGCTTTACAGCAGCCTCTCCGTTTGTGTAGACCCTGAGTTTCTAATCGCAGGACAGAAGGACTGTATAGGATAGATGGAAGGTAGATGGTACTATTGATAAGGAGGAAAAAAGTTGGGAAGAGTGCAGATGAACGTTCATCAGAGTTATTGCTGCTTAGTTTTCTAGCTGCTGATGTTAAACACCAAAAATTAGAAAATAGCTTTTTTTATTCTCTGCACAATAATCTGAAAGTTGTTCAGACCAACCTGAACAGAGCTGCAGTTGCAAATGCAGAACCTGGTGCTGCCAGGCCATTCCTGGCTGCCTGTGGACATGCCTGGACAGCATGGCTGGTGCCTACACAATAGATCTGTCTCAGCACAGGGAAACCCAGAGCTACTTCTGCAGGAAAAGCTACGTTTTGTGCCATAGATTTAACCCAGGATCCTATGAGATGAACAGAAAGGTTTCCTGAGGGCTTAGAGTGAGGTCTCCATCACAAAGATATGTCTCTTCATTGGTGTCTGGGTTAATTTTAAATGCCGTGTTTCAGTAAATGTACGACAGAGAGTGAGCTTTGCTGAGAGTGGCAGGGCCGGCAGTGCCCTGTTGCAGGCTCCTCCGGGTGAAGCTCTGCAAAAGGAGGTTCTGCCATGCTTGCAGGGGCACTGAGTTGCTGCTCTTGGGGTTAGGGTTCTTCAGCTACAGAGTGGGGCTGCCAGCCCTCCTGCTGCCAGCTTGCCAGGGGAACCAGTAATGGCCTTGGGCCCTGCCTACAAAATAAAACAGTCAGCCTTTAAAATGGGAGAGGGAAAGGTGTTGGGAAAGTATGTCCTAAGAGGGGGTGAGCTGCTTTGCTCTTTCATTTGTGTAGTCCTTTGCATAGAGGAATGTGTCTGAAGCAGCGGTGTCCATGGCTCTGCTGTCATTGTCCTCCATGCCAGAGCCCTGCAGGGCATCCCCCTGGTTACAGGCTGCTGAGAGATATCTCCTTGCTATTAGACTAATAGACTGCAATTGCAAGTGTCTATTATTGCCACACTGTTTCTCTATATATGTGAAAAGATTAGACCCTAAACAAACATAGGAAGGGAAGAGAGAAGAAAACCACAACATAAATAAAAACTATTGATCTTAATTTCTATTTGTTTTCATATGCTTGGTAAAAAGTACACTTATACTGAAAATCACTATAAATGTAGACAGACGTTCCCTGTAGCAGGTTGAAATGAAAAGTTGTATGTATGTTGTTATGCTTAAAGAGAATTTGTAATGTTTGACAGTTAAATTTTTAGTGACTTTTCTGTTTACCTTGTAATTACTTCCATCACTTTATTTCATGTTCTTACTGGACTCTCTTACTTCCTAAAATTAGGAATAAAGCAGTGTGCTAATTTCCCTTTTGATTTTTCAAGCTACTGTTTATCACTGAATGTAAATACTGAGAACAAGAGACAAAAATTTCACTGCAAAAAAATTTCCTTTAATTATCTTAGCAATAGGAATAGTCTCAAGTATGAGTACAGAGCATCATGCCAAAGGAATGACAGCTGAGGAGAACTGTCACTGGCAGTACTCATACACTGCATCTCCTTGCCGGTACCCATGAGCTGGATGGTGACTCCGTTGCTTGATGAGCTGCTTCAAAGTGTTGACAGAAATATGTGACTTTTTCAGATAAACGTTGGCCAGTGGCCATGCCTTACTTGGAAAATGCCAGGAGTGGGTGAAGTTCTCTAAGCAGGAAGGAAGCGAGTGACCCAGAAAAGAGTGTCAGCTTTCACTATCCCATTGCTTCTGGTATTTTTACTGAACAAGCACTGCTTTCTGGACAATTAAAGACTAAGGTTCTGACACCTGGCTTCAGTTTAAATACAGAATATAATTGCATGCAGGGAGCTTCATACAGGTTTGGGGGATATTTTTGGTTCCTGTGCTCTGAAGGTCATTAGGCAGACGTGATACTGAGTGTATAATAGGAGAACCAGATAGGAAGTATTTTCAGATCATATATTTTTTAGTGAAAGATTTTAAAAGAAAGAAATTATAAGCTTTTTAAAATAAAACATATTTACTTGGGTCTACATTTCCAACAAGTGACTGTATATGACTTTCTATAATGTTTTACATTTTTTGAAGAGTTTTGTAATTTAAATTCACATGAAAAATGCATGTAATTTCTGTCCATGTAAGTTGACTTACAACTGCTGCAGCTTAAAAAACCTGAACATTAGTCTTCTGCAATTTTGAGAATATGGTTTATGCTATACATTTGCTCAATGCAGAGTTCCCATGACCACAAAATTGTCATTTTGCCAAATGTTATATGCACGTATTTCATGAAGTGGTATACAGCTTTGCAGAAACTAGGGCAAGTTCTGTAACACAGAATGCCAGGTAATTACTGAAATTCTTCTTTTATGCCATAAAATAACAAATTTGTTCTGTAGTGAATTCTTTTCTGAGATTTCTGTGAAATCTCTAATAATGTTGCATATCTGTTGTTTCACCTGCAGGTACATTTATGTTCCGATGGGAGGATCTCAGTCCAGTCTGCTGGGAACACTCTTTTCCACAGCCCTTACTTTTGCCTTTGTCAGCTATTGGCATGGAGGACAGAGTTATCTGTGGTACTGGGCTGCGCTTAATTGGCTTGGAGTAATTGTGGAAAATGGTGTGAAGAGGATACTTTCTATTTCACTTATTCAAGATTTAATTGTAAGTTGAATCTCTCTTCATTTTATCTTCTCGTTTCATGGCTCCATGCTCTTCTGAAGTCCCTGCTTACTAGTTTGGTTTAATTTAGATTGAAAGTTGTGGATAACGGATAAAAAAGTTAGCATTCCCTTGCCTGCCCTCCAGTATTTGAGGTGAGCTCTATAACTAGGACATTGCAAAGTATCAGCAAAGCAAACACTGAAATATGCATGGTCTTAAAAGCTTCCTCTGCAGTCCTGGAGTAAGCAACTGCTTGTCACTTTGTATATGGCTGAACAGAAGCTAGATTTAACATTTGTATTCTGATTTCACTCAGGATGTCCTTAAAATATTCATCTTCACTAAAATTAGGAGTGTATATTTCTAACCGCATGTTTCCTGGACAAATGTGTGTGTAGCAACTGCTTGTGTCTGGGAACAAGCTTACACTGGGAAATCTTATACCACTAAAGAGCCAAGTAAAGAAAATACTAGTTTGCTTTGAAGACCTCTGGTATTTTCACTTTTATACTTTCAAACTGCATACTGTCATTTCCAAAGACCAAAATGGTCCTATTTTAATTTTGAGAATCATTTTAGTCTTCAGGTTTGCTCACTATTAAATCCCAAATCTTCTAATAACTGTTCGTAAGAATAAATAATTCCTATGTCTTGCTTCCTTAATAGTGACGAGCACATAGATTTCCTACTCCTATATAATGTGGTAGTGGCAACTCGCACTGTAGCCTGATAAAGTCCTGATGCTCAAGTAATTATGCTTGCTCTCCATCCCACTCATTTCCATTTTCAGTGTTGTGGCATCCCATGTGTGGCAGTTGAGACTGCAAGTAATTTAGTAGCCAGTAACAGCCAGTGCTACCTTATATCATCCAACTGTCCATCACTGTGAATTCAGTGACAGTCTGGAAGCAGCTTTTTTCCTTCCTAGAGAATGAGTTTATCGGAGCCATTAATCCTCCCTCTAGGGTGAAACTGAGCTTCACCGTCTGACCGGCTGCATACGTTTGTCTCTGGACTGGAAGACAACATAGTTGTTTAGGTATCCAGCTGTATGAGAAAATACAAGTGTAGGGGCTTATTGTATTTGGTGTCACTGAATTAGAAATTTTAAAAGGACTCTTAAGGAATTAAGTGCTTAAATACCATAGAAATTAAAAGGATGAGGCATTATGAAGGCGGGGTTATATGTGCTGGATTAATTTCTAACAGATAGTTATAATTATTGTTAACCTATGCTGGCAGTAATGTTGGCTCCCTAACAATGAACCAAGTACATTTTACCCCTTTCCTTCCCTTTGTTTTCATGCCTTTTTAAATACCTATGCAATGTCTTCCATGTCTCCCTTGGTAACATGCCTGTAGACCTTCCTTAGAAGACACTTTCACATCTCTCCCTGAAATACTTCTGAAACCAAAAATTTTAATATGAATAGTTTTGGCATCTAATTAGTGCATTAGGCAGATCTTGCTGTATTTGCTTATGGCTGAGTCATGCGTTGCCTTGTGACTTGAATGTTTCTCTACAACAACATGAGCTGCAGTCTTTGCAAACTACCTATTGCTCTCTACTCACTTTTCTAACAAACTCCCATTTTTTTGAATGCTGAGACTGGGGAGCAGATGAGTAGTTGGACTTTGACCCTTCATTGTCAAGGGGTGGAGTGATGTGACATTCTCTAAGAATTTTCACGTTTAAAATGAACTGCAAATTCCCTAATGTCCTGTATAAATTTCCTTTTTTCCCTTTAGTGTAGCTTTTGGAAGCATTCCCATAATCCTGCCTCAGTGAGTGGTGTGCTGCAAGCCTAGTGACCATGGTGTTGAGAACCCCATTCTGGAGGATGGGTTTTTCACTTAAATTTCATCTGTTGACAAGCTGAAATCATTCTTGTGCTTCACTTGCTTGCAGTGTTGGCTCTTAAAGGCTGTTTTTGAAAAGGAAAGCTTATTTTTGTCCACGGAATAGAGGATGAGATTCTGGAAAAATAAAAAGCACAACTTGATGCTTTTTTTAACCCGTGCTATTTACCAAACCTCCTCATGTATGTTAAAGTCGAGTTACATAATTCAGTTGAGCAGGAGTGTTTAATTAGTACAATATACACTAGAAAAATCTTAGAGACTAAGTTTAATTTTAATTCTGCTCTGTTTTTAAAATTGAATTGATCATAAAAGTTAACAAGAATTATATTCATACTGCTTCCACTTTATTGTCTCAATTCTCTTGCAAAGGAAGGATTTAGAAAGATAAATAAAGCCCATTTGAGTCTTGTCCTTCACTGAATCCCTGTGCTGACAAATAATATATGTGAAAAGAATTGGACCCTATATTTATGCATATTTTATGGTAGTTTAAATCTTGGCACTTGAAGCCTAGCACAATATGGGTAAATAACACTTCTGTAGCAGTCTGACAGGTTTTAAATGTCACCTCAGGCATATTGAACTAGAATGAAGCATGGGCATTATTTGTGAGAAGTAAAATCAGCATATAAACCAATATTTACTTAAAATATTAAATTTCCTGACCCAAAAAAATTGGATCTGAAACTTTTCATTTGTACTGGTTGCAAACCAGTGCCTGGCTTTCTGATTCCTGATGCTCCTTCTCATACAGTTTTCAGTTTACACCACTCTGAACTTTCATGTTTCAATGAGTTGTGTTGTGAGTAATTATCTACATATCTTTTTTTTCCCCTAGAGGCTACTTGGTAGATACCAGTAAATTGGAGCTCAATTAAGTAATACTATCTTTCCATTAACACATTGCATATGAAACAACAATAAATGCCATGTGTCATAAGCTAGAATATATTTAGGAACTTTATTTTAAACTGGAGTAGTTTCGTTGTATTTTTACTGGTTGGTTTTTTACTTTTTCAGGAGATGTTTACGCCTGTACTAAGCAAAGTAGTGCTCTGTTTCACTGATTCTATATTAACATCTTACAGATGAACAGTGACTCCAGTAGTAACTCATTTGAAATCAATGGCACAATTTGTATTGACTTTTAATAAATAATGCATCAGAATTCTGAAAGAAAATGCTAATGGCTATCATTCTTCCAATGATACAAATTTATTTCCTACTCCTTTTTCCTTAAGGAATAAGAGAGATAGATCTACACAAGAAATTAGGTCTTGGTATAAAAATAGATTTAGAATGATTTAAACCCTAGAATAGCTGACAACATCTTTAAATCAATAGATTTTTAAAAAGAAATATTTGGAAATTAACCAAAATAAGAGATGTGGCAAGGAAGGTGAAGTTGGCATTTTGTTAAAATTAATGTTTTAATCTCAATTGAAACAGCAACATTTATCTTCTTAGTTCTTTTGTAAAGTGAAAACATCTCATTCAGTCTATCAAGAATTTTTTTAAATTGAGACATAAAGATCTCACTTCTAAAAATCATGCTATGATGAATTTCTAGTTTAAGACATTATCTCTAGCTTTATTTAGTAATAAATGAATACAGCATAAACAATTCAATTTGAGAATCCAACTAATTTTAAGCCTGAATTATTTTAAAGTAATTTGTACTATCATTGTAAGTGTTCTGTTTTTTTAAAGCATAAAATACTTTGATTTCAACATTTTCATTTATGGCTGTAAAGAGGTGCACTAATTAAGTCCATTCCAATACAGTGTAATTGCCTTCCCAACCCCCTTTTTACAAAAGGAAAAATATTTTGTATGATGTCCATGTTTTTCATTAGTGTGTTAGATTAGATTTGATGAGTCTGTTAGTTTTATTTTTTTTTCCCCCCAGAAGAATCAAGACTATACTTTTGTCTCTGTAGTTAAAATATCACCATTATTTTGGGTATCAGAGATGTGGTCAACAACAATTGGCATCCTTGGCTTCACAGAGAACAGAATTTTTGACTTCTTGCAAAAAGTAGGGTGTGATGAGGGGGTTTTGTCACCTTTTTTCTCTCTTTAATTTTGTTTTCCCTGTTTCTTCTGCTACGTGCATTAAAATTTCTACAATTATTCACAAGTTATGCATTATACAGTATTATTCCAGCAGACAGCTGGAAAGGTACTGACTGGTGAACCTGACCTCTGGGCTGTGGTTTGACAGGGAATTAAACTGATCTAACAGCTCACTGCTATTGAAGAGGGAAAGGTTTAATTTCCCTTTCCTCCTGTCCTTGCAGGCCTACCACTTTCTCCTGTGCATGCCTTCCTGTTGCTGAGCTGCCCTAGCTCTTTACCTCAGCAGAAAGCCTTACTTTAGAATCATAGAAACATAGAATGGTTAGAGTTGGAAGGTACCTAGAAGATCATCGAGTTCCAACCCCCCTGCCATGGGCAGGGACACCTCCCACTAGAGCAGGTTGCTCAAAGCCTCATCAAGCCTGGCCTTAAATACTTCCAGGGATGGGGCATCCACAACTTCTCTGGGCAACCTGTTCCAGTGCCTCACCACCCTCACAGGAAAGAATTTCTTCCTAATATCCAATCCAAATTTCTCTTCTTCCAGTTTAAAACCATTACCCCTTGTCCTATCACTACACTTCCTGACAAAGAGTCCCTCTCCTGCTCTTCTGTAGGCTCCCTTCAGATACTGGAAGGCTGCTAGAAGGTCTCCCCAGAGCCTTCTCTTCTCCAGGCTGAACAACCCCAGCTCTCTCAGCCTGTCCTCGTAGGAGAGGTGCTCCATCTCTGTAATCATCTTCATGGCCTTCTGCTGGGCCTATTCCAACAGGTCCATATCTTTTCTCTGTTGAGGACTCCAGAGCTGGCCACAGTACTCCAGGTGGGGTCTCACGAGTGCAGAGTAGAGGGGCAGAATCACTTCCCGTGACCTGCTGGTCATGCTTCTTTTGATGCAGCCTAGGATACGGTTGGCTTTCTGGGCTGCCAGTGCACACTGCCGGCTCATGTTGAGCTTCTCATCCACTTTCTCTGGATATTTTATTGCTGGGTGATTTGCCTCATGTAGAGGAGTCTGAAAAGCACCCCAAGCAGTACAATGTAAAAGACAAGAGCCAAATAAAGGAAGAGGAAGAGGAGGAGCTTGACTACTTGGAACATCACCCTTCCAAATTTACATAAGTAGTACCAGTGTACTAGGCTGAGCCTCTGCAATTAAAGTAAGTTGGACAAAGAAACCAATTGGGTTCTGCCAGTAGTAATTACTCAGCCCTATGTTAGGGGCTAAATTCAGCATAGCTAAGATAAAGATTCCTGTGGATTTCAAACTTTATCCTGTATGTATATTGAGCAAATGTATAACTATCTCCTTTAATGACAAAATTTCCTTTTTTTAAGTGTAACTCACTTAAAACTGACATGAGAGAACTGTAAAGCTTTGTTCTGCAGCTGATTGAGGCAAGGTCTGACCAAACATTAGGAACTCATTCAAGGAAAGTATGTTTGAAGACCACCTTGCAAGATTAGATCTTTAATAAGATCTCTATAATGAATAAAGACCCTTCTCAGCTGTTCTTCAGCACACACTAGACTTTGATCTTTATTTTGCTTCATTTGTTGGGAAGAGTGTTTATACCACTGGTTTGCTAGTGACAAGTCTGTCGGGCCTTTTCTTATTAACATTTTTGTGTAATTGGTGCATCCTTTTGTTGCAACATGGTGATTCAATTAAGTGACAAACATTGCCAGTGATACTTTCTTCTTAACCTTTTTGTGTGCTTGCTGTAGACTTCTGTTAGGCTTGTCCTTCACTCCCCAAGAATTTTTTAGAATGTAAAGTGGGGTAACAATGTCCCTTAATCTGATTCTTACTCTTTAGTACAGAGTTTGGTTTTGAGATATAGGCATCCCCTGTAACGTCAAAAACCAGAGCAGTGGACCACACCCCTCACCTTAACCTTGAGCTCAGCCATATCATTGCTCTAACCAGGAGTCTCTACTATCTAAAGTAGATATACTCTCTCTCAAAATAAATGGAAACTCCTTTCCCTAGATGTGAACATTAGCCAGGGCAGACTTGTGACAACTGGTCTTTGTGTTTGGTAGCCAGAAGCAGCAAGCTGAGTTATTGAGCAGCTATTTTGTACTGAGCTGCCAAATAGCTATCAAAGGTAAATATGGGCTGGCTGATGCATTCTAGGCTTTTTCTACTGACTTTTAGCTTTGCCAGCAATAATTTCAAGTCAAGTAATTCTTGCCATGTTTCTGCTTTTGCTTGATTTTAGTTTTTTCCACTCTTTTCCACCTTGCTTTAAGGATTAATTCATGGAAGTGGATCCCATAACATTTTGAGAGCCCTGCTAAAAATGTACACATACTTGCACTCTGATTATTTTTTTAACCAAGGGAACTTCTTGCCTTGAACTCAGTAACAAAGACTGAAAATCCAGTAGGTGTTGCTTTGTGTGAAGGACAGGCAAAAGCAATGTGATACAGGCTTTAATGCTGTGAATGACAAAAGTGGCTGCAGTAAGATTTCAGAGATAAATCTATCATTTCCTACCTTTTGAGTACAAGCATGCTTTTTTTTTTTTTGTGTCAAATGTGTGCAAGAAATATTTTTCATGTCAACAGTGGAGAAACTTTTGTGGTTTTCCATCTATCTTTAACCAGATGATTGCTGCTCTGCTTCAGACTCCAGTGCCAGCTGGGAAGCCCCTTGATCAGTTGTCATAACAAAAAAGTGTTTCTCTCACCTACCAGCATTATTTACTTCCTCTTCTGTTTTGGAGACATCAGGCAGTTTTTTGGCGCTCAGGCCATAATGCATGTTTTCTGGTGCTCAGGCCATTTGAAAAGCATGTAAATCATGGTAAGAGGTAAAGCCACCACAGAGAGATGCTGGTTACGTGCTTCATTGCTACTGTTAGATGAATGTCGCCTCCCTCTGTTGTTCACCTCAAAAATTAATCCAGACAATAAATGCCAACAGTTACGTAACTGGAAATGAAAGTACTGAGGAGCAGTCACACTTGTCTTTCTGCTGTATATTGAGCTACAGAAATTTGCCACAGGGAAAGCGAGGTCTGTATTTGCTGAGAGTGTTTATCAGAGGTCTCCATGGGGATTATTACTGTATATTACCTATTAACAGTTTCACAGTGGCTGTGCGGGAGGGCTGTAAGGGCAGGAACAAAATGCAGCACTAGTGATTGGTGAAGTTAGATCCTCCCCCCAATTTGAGTACAGTTTAAAGGGTAAAAATATTAAAATGTGGATGCGGGAACTGGGACAACTGGAATGAGCACAAAGGAAACCAGAAAAACAAAAATTAAGAATGTCAAGGGCATAGACACAGAGGAGAATCCATGTCTCTCTCGACCTGTCCTCCATGGGGACATCAGAGACACATTTATAGGAGTATATACGCTGCTGTGACTTAGTTAAATTCCCTGCTTTAAACGTAAAACAGAAAAGAGGATGGTGTGTTTCAATGCTGTTCATTTTGCACTTTTCACAAGCTGCCACTTTTTGAAAAAAAATATAATGTTTGGGCAGGTTCTCTAAGAGTGAAGAGTAAGTGTAGGAGCAAGTACAGGAATTTACTTCTGTGTATGTCAAACTTTCACACATGCATCTGTAAGTGTAGTGCATACATACAAGCTGGTAGGAGGCTTTCTTCCAACAGGAGGGGTTGGCTCTTTGCTGAGAGATGCTATAAATGTAGATCTTTTGGAAAATCTAAAAATGAACTGGTGCAAGTGCAAGACAGCGTTTTGTTGAGTGAATGTTTAGTAAGACATCAATAGAGAAGATGAGTATCTTCTGCAATACTATATATAGCATTTATTCCTAAATTCAGAAACAAGTTCTATTTGTGAAAATAGATCTTAACTGGCAGCTGCTTGATTTTAATTGTGTGGTCCTCTTTTTATAGGAGTGATGTAGGGAATTACAGGTCATTTGCATCATCCTGTCTGTTGGAAAAATGTCAGTTCCTGCCTTCATGTGTGAACCTTCCAGGAGCTAATTTTTACCTTTGCTTTGGAAGGAGAATATGTACCTTGAAAAGAAACAGGAGCTGACCTCAGGCCACAGTTCAGCGGGGAGAGAAGGGAGGGAACAACTGCAAGCAAAATATAATGCCAGAAAAATAAAGCAAAGTAAAGGAAACTGGTTCTGGGCTAGAGCTAGATGAAGAACGGAACGAACAGGAATGATTGCCATTGATTACTGAATAGTACAATATATGTTGTTAAGAAATTAAATTTACTCGTCAATTTGGTGTAGCAGGTGTTGATGTGTAAGATCTGGTAGAAATTCTCATTCACTTTCCACATGTTTCTTGTCTTGTTACTGTTATGGCTCTGGGGATTCCACAGTTTCTTTTGGATGATTTTATAAATGCATATTTTGCATATGTATTCAACCACAATTCTTTTTTTGTTGCTTTTTTTTCTTGTGGTATGGTCTCTGCTCTTCTTCTATTCAACATCTGTCCCTCAGCTCTAGGGTGTAGATTTTATATTGACATGTCAGCCTCTCATCAGCTGCGTTTCCCTGGTTCCTGCTGCTCTTCAAAGCCTAACTTCTACCAACATTAATGAGCGTGGGTAGTTCTTCCCCTCCATATCTGTAGGCTTCCAAACGTGCTTTTGTCACCGTTACCCACTGACAATGTGTATTAACGAGCATTTTCGGAAGTTGCCCCACAGCTTGAACCCAAACCATCTTCATTTCTACTGCTCACTTTAAAAATTAAATAAATTGGCATTCTGTTTAGCAGAGCTTTGTCACAATTTTCAGCCTTTCCTCCACCCCATCTGCTCCCCCAGCTGCTCTGGTACACCCTGCCCTCCATTTTCAGTGCCCCTAACTGCAGGCAGATAAAATAGCTGGGAACTGTTAGGCAGGATGTGTCGCTTCCCTTCCCACCGTCCCATCTGCTCCTCACTCTCTTTCAGCTTTTCACCCGAGCTCTTGTTTTTATGCTGGCCCGTTATTTTTGGCAAATGGCTGCATTGCGGATGGCCCAGATTCAAGGGACACGTTGAGGTGTTCACTCTTGTGGTAGTGGGTTGATTACCAGGGTTCAGGGATAGGCATTGAAGAGTTGCCGTGTCATTTATCTAAAACTGTTTTATAAAAGAAAGCGCTTAGATGTACTTTTAAGATAGATTGGCTGGTTTCTGTTTCTTCTGTAGAGAAGTAAACAAATTTGGGCCTTCCTCTTCACTTGTGATGCAATGTGGGTGAAAACCAAAGTTCAGATCCTTAAGTTGCACTGGTAAGAGAAACCACAGCAAGCAATTTGGGTTTTTTTTTTTTGAGCATTTTCATGACCTGCATAATGGCACCACCTGTGCCCCTTCTGTACTGCAGCAGCTTTACCTACAAACATTTTACCTATCCATCCCTGCCCCTCCTCCCCCACCCCCCCCAAGTCCTTGTAAACCCTATATAATGGACCATTGCAAAGAATATTTCACTTTGGTTTTGTGATGTAACCAGGACAATTGCATTAGCTTTTAAGTGTTGTTTCTCTAGTAAAAAGCCTCAAGAAATTGAAAGGATGGAGCTTTAATAACCATAGAAAACACACCAACTCCCCTCTCATACACTAGGAAAGGCGCTGAAAGATAATGCAGGACTAGGTGTAACATTCACAGTTAATTTGCTTGATTTTGTCAACACAACAAATAGGGCAGTTTATGTATCTTATTTTAAAATTATTGTGAATAAGTTGGCTGATAGGTCTAAGTGGGAGAGGATGAAATCTGTAGAACAGATTAGTAGTTAAATATTATACTTTTAAAAGAGACGTCTCCTCTCAAAATGGTTTTAGATTATTTTGACCCTTTAAAAATGAAAGGCAGATGAAAACAGAATAATGCAATCTGTAATGTTGCAGTTTGTAGTATCACGCACATGTTTCATGTCACTGTGGCCATAGTATTTGACAGTCTTATTCCACAGTGCATATGTTCCCATAAGAAATACTCAACTGCTTTTCCAATTTTAACCATACGCTCTTATTTTGCCATGTGCTTGGATTATTAACTCTCTGGAAGGGTATTTCAAAAAGTAATAAATGTTGTGAGTCTCTGTTTTACTCCATGAAGATAGACTCTTGTCTAAATTACAGCAAATTTAATTTTCTTGCATGGCACTTGTTGAAATATTTTCAGTATGAGCAAACTTGATAACTTTCACTGACTTATACAGAAGTTTTCTTTAATCTGTCCCAGAACAGCTGTATAAATGGGATGTATTGTGAATGCAGCAGACATAGATATTTCCATCTTCTCAGCCCGTGCCAAGAAGTTACCAGCTGATGTCTGTCAGGGGAGGCTCTTTGCCACATGTCATACTGTCATGAGGCTTCCAGAGCAAGTTACTGCAAATGAATTCAGTAGCCCTCTGAATAACGAGCATTTGGGACATGCTAAGTCACAATGAGGCCACCACAGTTGCTAGAAAAAGTTTAAGAATGGTTGCTGTAGGACGATGTAGGATTGAGTCCTTGATGAAATACTGGGGAATATATTTCTGTAGAAGACTTCAGCATGATATTTTGGATAGAACTGTCTAGTTTTGACTGCTGTACGTAATTCAGTCTTGGGTAGACGACTTATTTCAGTTACTATTCCCCAAAGTATTTTCTCTGTCGTTGGCTACCTAAGAGATGTAATGCATTTAGAAAAACCACTTCTGGAGCCTCAATTTCATCTGTCCATGCCATTCAGTAACATTGTTGTACACAGTTCTGTAAATCAGTGAAAATGCAAGTTTATTGTTGATTAGCTCCAACTCACCTTAGAGATAAGTTCTTTTAAATGATGCTCTGCTGATAGGCTGTTTCATAGACACAGGCAGGGAAGATGAGACAGAGTCACCCTCTATGTTAAGGAGAACCTTGCACATATAGAAGTCAACTAAGGCAATTCTGGGTGCCCTATTGGATGCCTCTGGGTCATGACCCAGATGGGTCACCTCCAAGGGGAATCTTACAGTAGGCATCTACTATCAACCTTCAAACCGACATGATATGGCCAACAAAGCAATATTTGGGTCACTTAAGCTTTGAGTCGACACCTGGTTCTTATGGGTACTTTCAAGTACCCAGACATTTGGTGGAAGAACAATACAGTAGCTCATATGTCATCCATCAAGTTCCTGGAATGCATAGAGGTCTGCTTCCTCACAGAAATGTTAGATGTGCTGACCAGGAATGAGGCACTTCTGGACTTCCTACTCACTAACCAAGAAAACCTACTTTGTAATATCTCAGTTAGTCATAGCCTTGGCCTCAGTGATCACAATATTGTGGAGTTTGGGATGCTGCTGGGTGGTTAAAGGTGGTTACAAAGAAGATGGAGACTCCCTTTTTACAAAGGCTGACATGGAAAAGATGAGGGGTAATGGGAACAAGTTACTCCTGGGGAGATTCTGATTCAACATGAGAAGAAAATTTTTCACAATGAGAACAATCAGCTATTGGAATAATCTTCCTAGGGAAGTGGTGGATTCCCCAATATTGGACACCTTTAAGGTTCAGCTGGACAGAGTGCTGGGCCACCTTGTCTAGACTGTGCTCTTACCAAGAAAGGTTGCACCAGATTATCTTTGAGGTACCTGGTATTCTATGATTCTTTTCACATCTGGCTTCTTCCACCCCTCTCAAAAACATATTTTCATGGTAATATACTACATGATAGTATCATTAATTTTTGTAAGATGACTGAGAAAGCCCAGTTGAGAGAGATCTGATGGTACCCAATTTTGGTAGACGAAGCAATGTGCAGAGGGAGGTTTTTCCCAGCATCTGGCAAAAATATCTGAGGCTGATTTTCATTCACAGCAGGAATTTGATAGGTATAATAACCCAAACTCCATTCAGTTCCAGGAAAGGTGACCTGTGTAGTTTAAATGCCTCAGTCCATTTATTTCACAGTGTGAAAAAAAAGATGAGCAATTAGTAAAAGTACAGTGTGACAAAATATTGATGCAAGATTACAAGTAAGATGGAGCACTGAGGAAGGATGTAAATACAAGGGTTTGAGCCAGACAGCCGTGTCTTCATTGTCATTTTCACACTAGGTGCTCTTTTGCCACTTTATCTTCTGGTCACATTTCCAACAGAAAAAGAGGAGAGAGAAATAGCAGTAAAATCCAGAGAAACACCACAAATCCACAGCAGCTGCTTGTATTGTTGCAATGGAACATGTTGGTAAAAGTATTAAATAGCATAATGAAGAGTTGTGGGTGTGGAGGGTTTTTTTTAAAATTTTGTCTGCTGATGAAAACAACTTGCTGTATATTCAGAAAAATCCACATGCTGGTAGATATTTAAATCACAAATGTTATTATGGATTATCTAGACTAGCCTCATTCTTTTTCATGGGTAAATTAGTGCTTCCAGTGTATTAATTTGAGCACAATAGCTGGCCAGGTACTTTCATAGTTAGCTTTTTCTAGATGACACAAGGTGTTTAAAGAATGTTTTCTTTTTCTTACCTTCTTTGCAGCTGGATAAAGCTGCATTGACATCAAAGACTGTAAGGAAAATGCGTACTGCTTTTCGGATCAATGCCTGGCAAAGTTAATGGAAATTAGCTACAGCAAAACCCAAAAAGGATTCAGTGTTTGTCTAAACTGCTTCTATCTTAAACTACTCCCGTATACCTTATAAAAGACCAAACACTTTTATGGTCTGTAGTACAGTTAACTTGTATTGTTTAACATGTAGCACTTTTGTAGAGGGTGATGTATCATATGTGACAGTTTTATTTATTTTTTAGTAACTGCATTCTTTTTTTTTTTTTTTAAAGTAACAGAGCTTTTTTAGCTATTCATGTAGTTTGTCTTCATGATACTGCTTTTGTTTGTAAAACAGGCACATCTCACAAACTTAGGAAGTCTACTCAGAGCAAAGTACTAGAAAGTGACTTGGCAATTACATCACTAGTTCCTTCAGGACTCTGGGATGTATTTGATCAGGTCCCATGGACTTACATATCTTCAGGTTCCTCAGTAGATCAGGTACCTTGTCTTCACTTACAGTGGGAGGGGCTTTGTCACCTTGGTCTCAAACTTGTGTTTTCGTACATCAACGGTTTTCATAGTGTTGTATGGAAGGTTGACTATTGCTGTATTGCACTCACAGCCTGATACAGTTTATCTATCCCCATTTCTCTGCTGACTCAGACTGACTCATACACTAGATACAGTTCTGTCTGGGGCTAGCATTCAATTTACCAGAGATTTACTGTGCAGTAATATGCTAAAATTGTATTTTTATGCTCATAGCTGTGATTTATTTGAAGATTTGTCACTTTATAATCTAGCAGTTGAAACATTTGTTTTGCTGCTTACAAAACTTACAAACTTTAATTGACTAGGAACGCATTTTTAGGTCTGCTTTGAGCATGTGTTTATGTTGTTTCGGGTATCTGAGCATGAATTCTGGTCTGGCTGCAGATATTAAAGACTAATTTCTGCTCTTTTTTTTTGATGCTGCAGTCACAGGACACTGTTTTCTGCAACATCAATGTTTATGATGTGAAGGCTGAGCAGCTCCTGATATTTTCCTTTAGTTCCCATGGCCTGGCAAATCTCATCACTTCGCACAAAGTATTCAGTCTTTTGCAGATTCAGGCACTATGTAAAGAGGCTTTCAGCCTGGGGCCATGATGAACGAGATAATTTTCTCATCCTCTAATGAGACAGTATTTCCGTGTGATATTTAATTTCTTTAAAATTTGTTCTAATAGCTGAACATTGTGGGAAGCTAAATCTCAATTTCACCATGTTCTTGCAGTCTATGCGCCGCACTCACAACTTGGGTGATATGCAAAAGAGAGATTCAGAAAAATGTAGACTAGTATATGGTGGAGAGAGACCTGCTTCATTTGTATCATTAGAAGAAAATACAAAAATTGTATACTTATTTACATTTCTCAAACATGAGCAGTAATATTTGCACTGAAAAAAAGGTAATTTTTGGATTGCACGTGTATTTAAATCTTTTTTAATAGGAACTACCTGTTTATTAAAGACTTATTGTGATAACCAGTTCTAATCTGATTCTAGAATCCTTCAGTGAATTCTTATTAATCAGCCAAAGCATTAGTGACTTCTGAACTTGTTTGATGCTGTTTGTTTTATACATAAAAACATACGGTTTTATATGTTTGTTTTTATATGGTGCTTTGCTTCATATTGGAACCTGTTGGATAGTATTATCCATCACAGAAACACACCAAAAATTCATCAAGGAATACATTTAATGAGAAAAGATTTAAAACATAGAATATGTAGAACTGTGTCCAGTTCTGGGCTCCTCACTACAAGACAGATGTGTGCATGCAGCGTGAGTCCAGCAAAGGGCCACAAAGATGACAAAGGGACTGGAGCATCTGCTGTAAAAGGAGAGGCTCAGAGAGCTGGGACTTCAGTCCAGAGGAGACAAGGCTTCAGGGGGGAACTTATCTGTGTGTATAGATACCTAATTGTAGAGGGGAAGAAGACAAAGCCAGACTCTTCTCAGTGGTATTTAGTGACAGGACAAAAGGCACAAACTGAAATACAAGAAATTGCATTTAAAAATAAGAAAATCTTTTTTACCATGAGGGCAGTCAGACACTGGCACAGGTTGCCCAGTGAGATTTCTTCAGAAATACTCAACTGGACACAGTCCTGAGCAGCCTGCTGTAGCTGACCCTGCTCTGATGACCTTTCTTGATAACCTCCAAAGGTCCCTTCCAATCTCAGCTATGATTCAACACTGCTTTTTTTGAGAAGTCTTACCCAAACTTAAGTGGCATCGGTGGGAGTTCTGCTAGATATTTTAAAAGCTCTGGGATCCGTTCCATAAGGATTTGAAGTTTTGTATAAAAGTTGTTTGCCAATGTCTTTTTCTAATGTTGCTTGAAAAATTGTAGGGGTTGTTAACTTCATCTGCACCTTATGTTTTGCCCCCTAGGAGAGTTTGTTCTCACCAAGAATTCGTCGTCGACTTCACGCTGTCCTAGCATCTGTTAGCACTTCAATGTTGATTTTATCAAATCTAATATTTCTTGGAGGAAATCACGTTGGAAAAATTTACTGGAACAGGATCTTTATGGAAGGCAAGTTTATTTTTATGTGCTTTCTTTGTAACAGAACTTTCCAAATATTACCTTGGGTGGACTGGGCCAGGTTCTTTTCTCACTGCACTAACTTGGAGTAACACTTTCTGTTCCTGTTCAAAACCGTCAAAAATCTGTGTGAAAAAATCTAAATAACTATACAGGCTGTATGACTACAAAGAAGCATCACTTTTCTCCCATCAAGTCTAGAAAGACAGTTATCGGGCTTCTCTGTCAGTGAAATCAATAAAGAACAAATAATAAATGTGTCAGGTGAGCCACATGGATTTATTTTTTTCTGCTCTGCATTTCAGGTAAAATTTCCATAAAAACAGATGTACTAAAGCCAACCCATAGATTCTGTGGAAGGTTACTGAATGAGATCTGCATAATACAGCTTAATTGAGTAATCAAGGTTTTTTTTTGTAGTGTATCTTTTGTCAGAGTAGGGACCTTTGGACTATCGAAGACAAAGTTTGAGGACAGGGGAATTTGGCTGACAGTATCAGCCTGTGGTGTTGCTCAGTAAGCAGTATGTGGTGTTGTGCTGTGAGCTGATTTGAGAGACAAATTCAGCTTTAATTTTTTTTTGGCCAGAGATCAGTGTAAGCAGGACCAGTTTTCTTTTTAGGTATCTTATTGCTGCCAGAGCTCTGCAATTGTCAAATAAAAGTCTTGTAGAGGAATTTTTCCTCCTCATGAGGGAGGTACTAATGGGCTTCTGTGCCTACAAGTAATCTACAAAGACCACCAGTCTGTTGCTCCTTCATGCAGTGTTTTCAACTCGTGCTCTTTGTAATAGTTAAGAGGTCATCTCTGAACTTCCTACTTCCAAGGTCCTACTTAAGCATCCCAAAATAATGAAACTATTAAAGCATAAGGTACGTACCTAAACTGAAAAATTTCTCTTTTGAGCTTAAGGAAAAAAAAAAAAAACAAACAAAAATCCAAATAAACAGATTTGAACAACCCTTGGAAAAAGCACATTTTTAGCATAAAATATGGTGAAGCTTTTGTTAATGCTGGGCAGGGAAGATAGGGTGAAATACTTGCTCATCTTTGGGTATTGCTTTTAAACCATAAAAGATTTGTTTTCCATTTTCTTAAAACATTTTAGTTTCCTCTTAAATTGTTTTCTCCCAGTTAGGTGGCTGGTAGTTTCATTAGTAAAAAATAGCTGCAAGAATAAGTTTGGAGGTAAAGATAAAAATTGCTGCTTACCTACTAAAAAAAAAAGCACTAGTGAAATTGTCCAATTCAGGTTTGTAGCTTCATGCAAATTATTTTCTTAATGCAATTTCTGTATATAAAATGGAGAAAGTATGCCTTCCCCTTCAGAAGGATTAGCAGTTGGCAGGATGATGGGGTTTGTGTCTGATGAAGCAAAAAGAATTATTAATTAAACTAGAGCAATGTTTGACTGTTTTTCTAGGTTTGGTTAGTGGGTTTCTTTAAATAGTTCTTTGGTCTATTGTTCAGCATAGAACTTGACTACATATAGTTACTTCAGTATTAGGTACCAAGTGTCTAGGATAGGAAGAGCAAATTAGTTTAGTCATTTGCAACTTTGTTTCCAGGATGTGTCATTCAAATTAACTTTTTTTTTTTTTTTTTTTTAACATAAAATCTTTCACTTAGTGCAGCTTGTGCTCTACTGGTAGAAATCTCAGTGTTATATACCTGTATCCTTAGATCACTCAGGTGAACTGTGAGCATATTCAGATGTATACTGATAACTCATGTTGACAGGCTGAAACATCCACTAAGATTTTACTGCATTAACAGTCCTGCTCCATTGTGGTTTTCCTACTATGGAACAAAGTATTGAGCATTGAAGGCCAGTCAAATCCAGAAGGACTATTCAGAACTATAGAACCACTATATAGGGGTGAAAGATACCTGATTGTTCCACCAGATTGCAAACTTTGTGCATCAACAGCATCATACCACTTACAACAAAAGTAGAGCTTACACCAAGGTGCATTGACAGCAGTGTAAAAAGCATAAAATGACCTCTTCTCCTACATGATGTTCTGAAGATTAAAGTGAAAATGTGACCGTGTTTTGGTTACTGAATTTAAAAAAAAGGAAAAAAAAAGAAAAATCATCTGACAGTTAGGGTGAGGGAAATACAGCAACATGATTGGAAAGCTAGGAGCCATGAACCTGAAATAATTGGCATTGTTTTGTTTTGAAAGTATTGAGGGCACAAATAAGTACATAGGAGTTTCTGCAAAGAAAATGTTAACAAGCTACTCTGTATCACTAGTGAGTTCAGGAAAAGAAAAAAAAACAAACAAACTATAAAATGTGGCAGGGAAGCTTTCCTTGAGGTAAGAGAAACTTTCAAACTGTAGGGCATGGAAACTGTTGAAACATATTCCCTATGTAAACTGTTGGATTGCCATCTTTGGAGTACAGTTTCCTGGTAGACAAAAATCTGCCAAGCAGTGTAGAAAATATTGGTATCATCATGGTGTGGGAAGAACCTCTGAATGGCCCCCAGACCCATTCAAAGCCCTGTTTTCTCTTAGTGGTTCATCAGCAGTTACAGCTGTTGACATGAAAGAGAAATCTCTGTACAGCACAGCAGGTTTTTTGTTCAGATTTATATATTTCTTCAGTAAGGACCACGGTAGTGTACAAAAATGCAGTTTCAGTAACATAACAGTTTCTTTTTGAAGTTGGATGGTCTGATCGGAGGGAAAAAAGCCCATAGTGCTGTGGTTGAGATGCAACTTAGTGGAAGTCATGGTGCAGTTTTAATCTGCACCATGACTCCTGGAAAAGTCCAACCTGAACCATTCTATGATGCTGTGATTCTTTTGTTCTAGCATTTAGGATGAAATACATAGTGCCAGATGTGAATATTTCATTAGATAAATTTCTGAGAGCATTTAAAACCAATTGTAATATGCAAAACTAAGCTGATTTTTCAGTGTCTAATATTCATTCACTAATTGAAGATGGTGAAGCCTTTATTTTTCCTCCAGTTTTCCCTTTCAGCTTTCCTTGAAGCAAAATTGCGTTTTATGCTGATCAGAATTCAGTTATTTGGTTAAATCATAGCAAAAAGAAAAGATTTTCTCATCACTACTAGGTTTTACCTGACCTACTTTATGGGACAGAATGTCTTTGGACTTCTTCCCAGCTGTGCAGTGCTATCTCAGATTATGTTTCATAGGACATCTTAGACATTGATTTGTAAGTGGGAATTTCCACAATACATGGTACAAGACTCAGAGGTTTGAGCGAACCAAGGAGTTTGCTGTAATACATTTGGTGTAACATGCATAAATGTGGCACCTTTGGCTTCCTTTGGCAGAAACAGTAGATCGTTATCTTATGGTGTTAAATTCAAATGCTGCAGTATTGAAGATTGTTCTCAGAATTTGTATTTGTTTCATTTTATGTAAATCACATAGTACATGAATTGAAAATTGAAGGGGTATCAGGATCCTTCAAGGTATCTTCCTGGACTGCTGTTACCCCTATAAGTTTTGCCCTTTGTTTTGAAGGCAGTGAATTTAGGTCCTTTCCCCACAAAAAAAAAATCACTTGTATGTTAGTGATTGAGATGCCTTTTTGTGTTCAACAACTGAAAAATTTAAAAACCACTACTTACTTACTGTGTAGCTCCACTGCTGTGTGAGATGTCAATAACAAAAAAAGATGAGAGATTCCTGTACCAGGTGTTGTGTGCTCTTGTCTGGCTCATGTAAGAACTTGTCTACCTATTGGATATGTTGCTGATCATATGCCTCATTTGCTGCAATAATGAGTGTAAGAAAAATGTCTCATGATGATCAGCAGTTCATACAACAACATTTCTCCCTTCAGAACCATTAGTTGGTTTAGTTAACAGAGTTAACACATTTTAAGGGCTGAAGGAAGCAAAGTAGTTTGAACTGGTTAATAAACAGGGTTTTGTTCAATTTTTTAACTCTGAACTGTTGCCAGATAACATACAATGATGTATTAGAAGCCTTATAGCACTTCAACAACTGCTGCTAGTAGCATTAGCTGTAAAGATCTAGCTATGAAGGGGCTTAAAGGTGCAGGAGGAATGAATCATGTAGGAAAGGATCTCAAAGGAGGCCACAAGACCTATCACCTAAGGTGTTCCTGTGACTGTGCTGTCACACAGCAGACTTTGCTGTCTGTTCTGTGCATCTCTTGCAAACCCTTCATTCAAATTTCTTTGCAGCTGAGAGAAAAAGGAGAGCTACTTCAGTGATTGACTGTTCAGAGTTATCATCGCTTGAATTTTCAGATAGCTCTTGTTTTCATTGGAAGCTTCTGCTGTAGTTCTTCTAGTGTTCTTGTTCCTCCAGATTTTTGTTTTCCCTGTGAATTCCCACTTGCTGCAGTTATGCAGAAACTTACTTAATGTCATTTTCCCCCAAAATATGTTTATGAATGCAATATTGATGGATTGCATAATTTAGAGAAATATTGCATAGTGGCAGGAATAGTACTGAAAATGTCACATTTTTCCAAGTTATTCATTTCTCTTCACGCACAAAGGAATCTTGTTTTTCCAATCATTTATGTGATCTTGCTTGGTGGGTGCAGTACATTGGGAAGTGAACCAACAAAATGCCAAGATAAATGAATTTTGGTCTGCATTAATAAGGAGGCAATGATTTTTCCCACCCCTTCACCTCCCAAAGGATGAGAGGTATATAAAAGCAAATATTATTATGGTTTTGGGGAGGTTTCTTTAGAGTTGAAATATTAAAAGCATGTTCTGCCATTTTCTGTTGAATCACATTTGCCTGAGCCTCCAGGGTCAGAATCAATCGCAAATATTGTACATCTCATATACTGTGTGAATACCTTTATTTTACTTATGGCATGTACAAGTACAACAATTCAGGAGAGTCTACACTGACTGTGTGTACAGAGTTCACTATTGTGCATTATGTGACTCATAGAATTAAGGAAACTGCACTTCACACAGAAAACGGGGAATTGTTCCTACATCACGCTGCCTTCTTGACATTCTACAGCTCTCTTACGAAAAAACACCAGGTTTTGCTATGTAACGAGTTTTGCTGATCACAGGCGAAAAGCCTCCAGATTTTCAATGCCTTGGGGAAGGTTCATACAACCTTTTTCTTATCTTTATAATTGCCTACATTGTAATCGTAATTATGTCTTATACATAGTGTGAACATAAAAAATAAAACTAGTTTTTCTTTCAAAAGGCTTCTGATTGCCATGACCTCATGACTGCTTGTCAACAGGTAGTTCAGCCTGTGATTCCTATAGCAGAGCTCAGCAGAGAACTGAGTAGGAATGGTTTTAAAATTTGTGGGAAAATGTTTTAGAAAAATAATCTTGTTACACTTCTATTTCTTTTGGGTCCTTATGTGCACAAAGTACAGTGACAGACACATCAAAAGGCCATGTAGGTAGGAATACCTTTGGAAGCACATTTTCTTGAAACTGTTCTTTGGGAACTACGAACAAAGGCAGCAATAGTTTCACTGTGTTCCCCTTTTCCTCACTTCCCCTGTGAGTTACAGATTAACCTGTTGGGTCTGGGGCTGAGGGCTCCCAGAAGGATCAGTATTATTGCATCCAGAAGCAACACTGGAAGGTGGGAGTGTAGCTGTGGTTATGCCAGATATTTTTTTGTCATGCGTGACCAGCAAGAGTAATTTTTGAGGACCATTAACTTCCTTTTCCACTCCAGGCTCTGCTCACCCTCAATCTTGAGGGGAGAGATATAATTTTGGCTTCATCTGCAGAGGTAGAAGTATAGTGACCCACGCTGACCATGACTGCTTGACTGCTTCTTTTCCCTGCCATTGCACTTGCTGTCTCTTGCTGTGCAAAAAAACTCAGCCAAGAACCTTAGGAGGGCAGTGATTGCTCACAGTTTTGCCTTCTCGTTCCCCTGGTTTTTTTTGCCATACAGAGCAGAAGTCTCACAATGACTCACATTAACATAGCCTGGTATAAAATACGTGAATTGCTACTTTATACTTACTGTCTCTCTATGCTTTTTGGAAAATTTATACATAAATGAATGTGATGACATGTATGTAATTGATTAGTAAGAACCATAATTTCAGGTAAGACTTGCAACCACAGAGCAAAATTCTCTGAAGAACCATGCAATCTTTTTCTTTTCCCATTTTCAGAAATTTCCAGGAGTCTTGTCGCTGCTACTTCTTTCTTATCATTGAATCCTATTGCTTCTTTCTGTCAGCTCCTTTCATCTGTCTTCAAATGTGAACTAGTCTTGACACTTTCACTTTTTACAAATGCTCATTGAGAGAAGATTTCCCAAAACCAGAAAGTAACCGTCTAACAGCAGGAACTGGAACAGCAGCTGTATTCAGCTTTGCAATCATTGAGACTTTCATGACAACTTTCTAGGTTGTTTGTTTCCTGAAAAGTGATGTTAAAACAGCATTGTGGTGTTCCACAGTTACTGGCACTTGGAGCCTCCTAGATCAAATTTTCTCAGCGTATAGGAAAAAAGTCTCTTGTTTTCCCCAAATGCCAACCCTGTTTATCAGCTTGAGATCAGAAATTCAAGCTATGTTCATTCTGGCTTTTGCATCTTTAGCAGCAAAGTCAGAGATGTTCTTAACAATCCTGTTGAGAAGGTGCACGGGCCACAGAGGAGGTGGATTCTCCTCTAAAAGTTGTGTTGTCTGTGCAACAGGAATGAAAAGCAGTTAAGAGTTTAGTTTTTCTTACCAATGAAGCTAGACAGGATTTTTTTACTACACAACAGCATGGTTCTGCTGCATAAGTAGGTAACATTTTTACGCTAATGCCATTTTATCTGTAATTCTGTTCTAGGTTCACAACTAAAAATCGTTGTCTCAGACTATTTTAGCATCTTTCTTTTTATCTTTGAGTGAATTTATTTCAACCACCTTAAATAGCCACTGCTTTAAAGAATAGGAAAACTAAAAGTGCAAGAATCCTATGAAAAGTTGACTGATTTGATTGGACATTCTCTTGTTGTATTGACTATTGTTTTTTGGGATAGGGGTTTGGTTTGAGGTTGTTTATTTGGTTTTTTTTGAGCAAAACATTGTATGCCTATTTGATAAAATTTATACTTACACTCTCATAAATACTGACAGTTCTGTAAAATGGCTTCTAGCCCCTGTTATTACGTTTCTTACTAAATTGCATGCTATGGCATGTTTTCTTGGTGCACTCGGTCCCAGACTACCAAAAATCTGAAACTGCAGAGTTGAGATTTAAGTTCATGCCTGACTTGGAATATATTAAACTTTATGTGCACTTGATCAAGCCCTTTGAGAAATGGCGCCATACAATGGGGTACACTTAGCTCTAATGTCCCTAAGGAAGCACCGTGAAGGCAGAAGTGTGTCTCCTTCCTAAATAGCTGGGATTTTTCACTCAATGTTATACCACTCTATGGATAGTCTTGCTATCTAGTGTGACATCTGTAAAGAAAGGATGGATGAGCAGGGAGGAATGTGGCTTTACTACTTTCTGATCTCTTTGGGCACCATCTTTCCCTGGGATAATGGAGAAGTGTCTGTCTCTAACTCATAAAACCTCAGTTCTGTCTGCTGCAAAGGCACGGTGCTCTCCAGTGCTATCATGTGTGTGACTTCCAGTAGCCATTTAAATACATGATTTTGAAGTGTATGGTCCAGATCCACCTAAGCTAAGTGAGACCGGGTAGAATCAGGGTACTATGTGGCGCTGTTCTCAGACTTAACTTCAGTAATCCTAGAACTGCTATGTTGTTCTGGTAGCACATGTGTTTGTGTGTGCATAACAGTCTGTAGCTATGATATTAGACTAAATAAATACAAGAAATATTAATGTCTTAAATCCAGCTGTGAAGTCTGACATCATCGTAAGCGTCCCCAGTTATTGTGACAAATTACATCCAATGCCTGCTGTTTGTTCTGTAGTGAAAAATGCTGAGCAACCTTGTCAAGTGGGAGGTGTCCCTGCCCATGGCAGAGTATTGAGAACTCAGTCCCTTTAACGTCCCTTCCAACCTGAACCATTCTGTGATAAATTTCAGAGCAGGGAAATTCCTCAAGAATATCTCTTCCAAGAACATAATGAACTTCTAGTATTAGAGTAGTTTTTATTTAATAAAAGTGTTCCATATTACCTTTGTCTTTTCTCACTTATTATTTCTAAAATTCCAAATAAAAGGACAATGTGTACTGATACCCTGTTGTGACTTGTTAGGTTGTGGCTATCTTCCTAGGTGTTGAATTTTCACTGTTAGTAGTTTAGCTTAAAAGCCTGATAAAAATGTCTTAGCCCTCCATGCTTTAACAAGATCTGTTTTATTTCTGACAATTGTTGAGATACTCGAGTTTTTTTTTCCACATATCTCTGTCAAGCTGCCAGACCTGTGTATTTCTGCTCATTCTACTGGTTAGCGGTAAATGGTGGGAGTCTTTTGTAGCTATCGAGTAGCACGCCGGTATCTAAGTTTGTAAGTAGAAAATATGCTCTGTTGTTAACTGATTTAGTTATTTTGGTTTTTTCTTAAAGCTACTGCCTTATTTTTGCTGCTTGCATGGACAACCAATAGCATGGTAATAACGTGGTAGGGGTTTATTGTATTGTTAACAGTCGTGCTCCTAACCATATGTTGACAGTAGACTATTGTTTTTTATCACTTCTGCCCTCTTTCATGTGATTTTTATTAGACCCACAGCTAAGCCTTCTATCAAATATGATGATCCTTGTGCAAATTCTAACTTAGGCTTTGAAACAATCCTGTGAGAAGAGTGCCTTGTGTATTATAATACAAGTTATCCATAAAAATACTCCCACTGGTGGGACTTTTATGTCTGAATAAAGATTTATCTTGCATCTGGATTGGACAAAAACTCAAATCATGGTACTTGCGTGGTAGAATATGGTTGTGGGAGAGGGTTGTTTATCTCTTTAGAAATAGTTGTGTTATTGAAGTAGTTGCATTGTTTAGATGGAAAAAATACCTTCTTTAGTAACTCTTAACATTGAAAAAAAAATTCAAGTATATTGTTCCATTACCTGCAGGTTAATATGCATCCTACAGAGAGGAATAGTTTGCAAATAATTGAAAATATTTTAAATTTGAACATTGTGACTATAATGCTTTGCAAACCCCTCTCTCATAGTAAATAGTCAAGGCATTTTCTGTTTAAGAAATAGTTTGTATGTAAATGTCTGAAAACCAGCATATCAGAGAATCTTAATATTGTCCCAGTTGCTATTACCTTTGATTTAAAATGCTTAAAGCAGTGATCTTTGTTCTAGTGTGTCTGTTCAATGCAATTGAGAGGGTTTTTTATATAATCCTTCATTGCTGTATATAAAAACTGCCTCAGTTACATTTTTAGTGTAGCAAATCAGAAATTAAAACTTAAATGTGTGACAAATTTCAAGATATGGGCACTGTTCATTACAGATGAAGTCTAATGTGTATATCTTATTTTTTTATTCCAATATTGAGACAGGAGACAATTTGCTATTTGGTGCCCAAATAGCACATTTAAACACTTAAGATCAGTTAACCTGTAGACTGATTAGAAATGTGGAAAATGAAATGACTGAAAAACTCTAGAGAATTGCTAATGGTGTGTACAGTTTTTTTCCAGGTCAGGAGCAACTGAGAGTTTGTACAACCTGATAGTTTTTTCTGTGTGTCTGGTATACAAATCGGGAAGAATGGTTTGGGTAAAGTTGCTGTTGTTTAGAGGGAACTCAGCAGTATCAAGGTGGGTCTGCAGATTGCGCTAGCAGTGGAGCTCCTTCTCTTGTTGATTACCTGGCCATTTGAAACCACAGCTTTTGCACAAAAGCGATGAAAAAAGGGATCCAGTTTCTGTCACACCCCAGGTGTGCTAGAAGGAGTATTTGCACAGCGGTTTGGATATTATTTCCTGCAAAAGCAGTCTCCCTCTTGCTGATCTGATTTCTAGCCTTACTAAAGATGTACTAGTGGAATGAGATTCTGATTTCCAGCATTTTCTTACATAGATTGGTTGCCACTTCATCAGAAATAAAAGATCTGCATGACTAATACAGATAAGTGCTTAGACTCAACACATAGAGTCAAAAGAAGGATCATCAAGACCCTCAAGGGAAAACCATCTCTAGAGCCCTGCTGGAAAACCACCAGTATCCCACAAAGAGCCTTTTAACATTATTTGACTCGTAATTCTACGAGAGCAGATTACTTTATTTAGCACCTTATTTTTGCCCAAATGCTAAAATCCCTCATACTGCTCACCGAGGTGTGAGCCCATTTTAATACAACTCTCATAATGTGATTTGGCCAATGTTGTATATTAAGTCAGGGGCACAAGTAAATGGAGAAACCAGGAATCCTGAGTCCTACTCACGAAGTCCTCCTTCCATGAAAACTTAATGGGTATAACTTGAACTCTATAGTTCATGCCTTGTTGCTGACTGTGCATGTGATGCCCTGGTAATAGCTAACGTTGCCAGTGCAGAGTAAGGGTTTCGTGCTAGAGATTGAGGGTCTGTCGTTATTGTTCTTGGATGAGCATGTAGGAGAAATGGAGAAACCAGTGTTTTTTAGTTAAATGGGACTAATTCAGGTATTACAAGCAAGCTGTGGCTAAAGACCCTCCAAAGTCCTTTTTAAAAGTGCAAATATTCTTTCAGCATTGTGGCAAACTGTTTCTTGGACCAAGTCTTAGTATATTGGCCAGTCCTGGAACACTCGAAAGGTCTGTCTTCGGTAGCATCATGTATCATATTGACACCCAAACCATATACTAGGGAGAGAAAGAGCACATGTGGAACAGACCAGATCTGGAGAGTGCAGAACAGCAAAAGGTTTTGTTATAGTGAGAGCCAGTCCACATCTCAGTCTGAGCAGTGCAAGCCTGGATGGGCAAGGTTATGTAAACACAGTCCTTTTGCTTCCTTTTTAGTAGGACTGGGGGAGCTCTTGGCAGGGATGAAAGCTGTTTGGGGCTTATTAAAAATCTGGTCAGTGATTTTGTTGCTGACTTTGACTATAGTGAACACCCTTATGCCCAGGGCAGGACATAATTGCTGGGCAGTACTGCAGAATAGCATAGGGCAGTACATAATGTTACTTCTCCCTGGAACAGCAGGGTTTAATTTATCTTATGGAACTAAGGAAGCAGTCATTATTTCTTTATCTTAAAAATATGTGTTTGGTCTATGCAGTCTTCTGTTGTTGACAGAGGAGTCAGATATTTTGGCTTAACTAAGACCGAAGCCTGAGAACAACCAAAGACAAAAGCTAATTAGCCTTCTTTTGACTGCTGCTCTGAAGCAATAGAGCTGTATTCTCAGCTTCTTCTTAAGCTCCAGTGAAGATTAGAAGACGACAATTACTATGGGGAAGGACAGAAAAAAACAAATGGAAACAAGGCAGATCCAGCCAAAAAAACAGTCTGGCCTAAGCATTTCTTCACACTGCAAATTCACGTGAAATAAACCTTGAAGAGAAATCTGCATTGACATCTACTCTGTCTTTGCAGATTTTATCCATTGCTTTTGCATAGGCCATTACTGTCTTGGCTTGGAGAAAAGCTTTTGTTCAGTTCCTTTTACTGGAGTTGTTTGTGGACCAGACAGTCTCACTGCAAAGTAGCACAAGGAACACAGACAGTGTGTGTCTGTTCAATGACATGCAGTGCAAGATACCAGTGAGATCAGCAACTTGCAGCAAGAGCACATTCAGTTGAATGAATAAATTATACCTGCTTAAAAATGTAATATGGACCAACACTTTCAATCTCTAAAAGCAGAGTGCAGATTCATATCTCACGGGTGGCTGCTCTACCTTGCCTGGCTGGCACTGACACAACTGCCAAGCATAACCTGAGCAAGGTAACTGACATGGGCACTTTAATGCAGCCAATACCAACTCTAATTACATTTTTATTTTACTTTTTTATTTTACCAATATATCCAAGGAATTTTGGTTCTGACTGTCAGAATTTTTGTTCACTCCCTCTCCTGCAAGTTTTAAAATGATCCTTTCTCTTTTCTTCTTCAGTACTTTCAATCATTGTGGCTGTTCTGACTGGCCTTGCTGGCAGCTATCCCTTGATAGTTGACTCAGGAAACTCAAATATCCTGAGTTTCCAGGTTAGTTGACCTGGAAAGGACATCTCCTGAGGCTGCACGATTGTGGGGCCAGCATTAAGGAAGTGCATCAAGGCGGTTCATAGTTTAATCCTTTTCATTATGTATAACAGCACAGAACCATGAATTCCAGTTAACAAATCCAGTAGATGTCTAAAAGCACTTTGAAAGGCCACTTCAGTTTGGGCTGGTACTGCGCGTGATGTTCGACTATAGCCCTTGTTTCTGTCGTATGTACCGACAGGCCAAAGGGCAGGGTGCGTTAATGCAGCTTATGAACTGCATGCATGCTGATTTTAATTTGAAGTGTAAAGTGAATCTTTCCTGATTGTTTGTTAATGTTAGCTAAGAAACATACCCAGGCTGCAAAAGTTGGTTCAGCAGTCAAAGCTCTTGTGTCCATTACAGTTGAAATCAGATAAGGTTTTTACTTGTCAAAGTTGATTCTCTTTGAAATCTTCTTTTTTTTTTTAAATCTGTTTTTGAAGAAGTTGGGTGGGCAGGAGAGAAACAGCTCTTTGGACTCCCCAGTAATGAAGACAACTCTTTTATTGCTGGTAGAAATTGGAGCAGCTGCAAAGCTTTTCAAGTTTATGCTGAAATTGATAACCCACAACAGCTGTTAGCAGCCTAGAGATTGCAGAATGCCATAGACTCTATCATAGTTTAATAAAATCCAGCTAAGGTGTAGCAAAGATGTAAAACCCACCTACTCTGACTGTGCTACCCCCAACCCTTTGTTCTTTTACTTTATTTCTAAACAAAAAAAACCCAAACCAAACCGAAACAAAACTCATTTATCACATGTAGAGTGACTTGCCCACCATTTTGAAGTGAAACATTATAAAGTATAACACCTTTGGCTGTATTTCTATTTCATTTACCCTAAAAAGACTACAAAATCCTTAGAAAAGATCAAAAAGTATGTCCTTTCCTACAAAATATCGTCATCTGGGATAAAGCCCAAACCATATTCAGCCTAATTTTTACAACTATATGCTGTCCCTGGCAATATCCATGTGTTCTTTCCTTAATTCTCTCAACAAACAATCCAACCACCCAACCAATGGGCTGAGCCTTTATTATCACTGTTATTAGCAGAGCTGGCTCCAGGAAAACATACATGAGTTTGACTTCTTCAGCACTTATATTTTGCTGAAATACCTTAAGACGTTAGTGAAGCTTTGTGTTTAGCAGACTGTACGTGCAAGACATGAAAGCAGGCATGTTGCCCTTATTTTGTTCCTTTGTTCAAATTTTAATCCTTTTGAATCCTTTTTCTTAGTCTTTTCCAGGGAAGAATGAAATGCTTTACTGTTTTTGTGACTACTTTTATTTCTGTTAACTCTTTGTTCGATCATTTCTTTTCACAGTTTCAGATTTTACTGCTGGTCATTGAAAGATATCACTCTGGGCTAGAGGATGTGTGATGGGTGGCATCTCACTCTTGGCTGAGTGGCAGACTAACAGTAATATTGCTCTGCAATAACTGTCACAGATCAGTGACCATTTAGGTTATCATGTGTTGTGTGGGTCACTCCACCCCCCAATCCCAATGTCACCCTGAACTTGTCTTGTTATAAAGGAATAAGAATAGTTTGAGGACATGGAAAAGCAAACAACTGCCTGAGGAGACTAAGTAGCATACAAAAGATTAATGAAATGATGTACTTGGCACCGCTAACGTTATTTTTTGATAGTGTATTCAGGAGGAAGTAAATCAGTAATGGGATTTAAGAAGCACAAAGGGAGATTTCAGTATAATGAATATGTGTTACTAAATATTTTTAGATATCACAGAAGCAGTGAGGATTTTGTGTGAAGTACAAACACCATACCCAGATTTCTACTGCTGTTGAGCACTGTACTGGTACAGTATGTTTTAAAGGTGGCATTAGGGCTTTGCATTTCTTTCATCATTCACCCAACTCCTATAGGGAACTGAGCATGTTTCCCCACTGTAAGAAATACCAAATGTTCATTTTTGGCTTCATGAAGAATCTGGTAACTTCATGGCACCTGAAATTATCTGTTTCTTCACTGAATTTCCTGATTGTTCTATGGAAGGAGTACCAACGTGAAATCTTGAAGCCCCTCAACTTGCTAGTTTTCACAGAAAGGAGTTGATCTTCCTTCTTTGCATTCTGTTTCTGGACAATTCTTTCCATTTTCAAAGTATGTTGGTTTTCTACTGCACCATTTAGTATTCTTCAGTACCTTGTGAATCACTTTATACTTGTGGAAGCCTTTATATGTGAAGTGTGGTAACTGGCTTTCCTATGTTCGCTGTCTTGGTGTTGTAATAGTTAGGACAATTTTCCTATATGAAACTACGTTGCCCTAATAATTGAAAATCTCTGGAAAACAGTGAACCAATAGGGTCATTGAACTCTTTTGCTGGGTACATACATAGGTTTGGGAGAGGAGAGGACACCTGAATTGAATGCAGACATTCAATCATACACCAGAAAATGCAATTGAAAACATGTCTGAGTAGATGGTTGTGACTGTGTGTGCTCTGTCTGTGTCACAGGTAGATTTGACTAAGTAGGCCCAGGCAGTATTTTGAAGCAGATGTCTTTGCTACCTGCTGCCTCAGGTAGCATCCTGTTTAAGATCCTATAACAACACCATCCTATACCTTTGTAACTTGGGACAGGTACTTGTACAAGGTACTCCCGCAGCCCTCCAGTGCTGGGCTTCCAGGCTGCACTTCAGGTTGCCAGTGCCTGCCCTTTCAATGTCCTTGGCAGGCAACCCGAGCTTTCCTAACTCTTCTACATTCCTGGCCACTACGAGCTGATGGGACAGATTATTTCCTTCTGATTTTAGGTGACCTTTTACAGATTCAACTACACCCCTCTCTTATTTTTTCCATATGTCTTTCCATCGGTCCTTCTTTTATGTTGTCTCCAGGTCTCTTATATCTCTTACTGGATGCTTTCCAGTATGCCCACATGCTCATGTTAGGTAACCTAGTGATGATGCAGAAACGCAGTATTTATATTTCATTAAAATCTCAGTCTGGCTCCAGTTATAATGGGGTAGTTTCAAGTTCAAAGTTTCCATTTCAAATTCGTTGAAAAATATACTCTCACAGAATTAGTTTGAATACAGCTGTCTTCCCATTGACTAAAGGAGAAGGGTAAAATTCTTACCTGGCATCATTTTACCATAGACTAATTTCAAGTAATGAAGATAAACCAAGCTTATTTTATGAGTGTAGTCAGGTACTTGGATTTGAAGAAGTTTTAATTACAGTCCCAGAGCTGTCATAAAGAGAGGCTGACTGAGTATTTCAGTTTACCCTGAACAGATTAGAAACAGGTTTGTTTGTGGAATTGTTGGCATCAGTTTTAGTGAGCTAGAGCAGGAGTGCTCACATGGTCATTACTGCATTTGCTTAATTAACATGAGCTGGAAACATACCTTTTCATTCAGCCAATATTAAGCTACAGTTTGGATTAGGTAAAAGCAGAACATAAATGGGTACTGACTATTAGCACTGATGTGACTATGATCCAAATAAGTACATGTGTTTATAAGTACACAAAACCTTAAACTAAAATGTCTCTGCCATTTTCCCTTTTATTTACCATACACTGAGGAAAAGCTCATGAGGTAACTGTCACACACTAATTTATACACAGCAGCGTTTAAGGGTGGATCAAGTGCCTGAGATTACCTGTGTGCACAACTTAGGTAGTTTGGCTTGAATATGGTCTGACAAATTTCTTAAAGTTCAAGTTTTCAAACAGAAAAAATAGGAGGGTTAAAACGCTAAATGTGTTTCATGAGATGCCCTCAGGAAGCCTTCTTATGCATAACTTTGCTTGAATTTGATGTGCTGGCATTGCTTTTTACATTTTTTGATTTTTGTGTTTCGTTTCTTTCTGGTAGCTCTAACCTCCTCCCTTATCGGTGCTCTCCAGGTCTCACAGGGAGTAGTGGCCAGTGGTGAATTCATTGCATTTCTTGCTGTTCCCGCATAATTTATCTGAAATGTTACGGGCATACTCCAGTATTTCATCTTTTTTGCTTTATGACAGTAATTAGTTTTCTGGGTTTATCTCTTAATTTGTAATGCTACCAATTTCTGTTTCTTAAAATAATCATTCTGTTGCGATGTTTTTAATTTTGGTGGTTCTTACAGCTTATCTGTGTAGAAAAGTAATGACAAAATTCCAAGCTAAGGAGTCCTCAATTTAAAGTGCCAGAGTTATTACAGAATACCATATTCCGGGTCAGTGCTACTGAGCAGGTGAACTCTCCGTTCTTTATTATATATTCAAGTGAAGCACAGACATTGTTTGGCCTCCAGATCATAAATGCAGACTGGTTGTGTGGCAGTTGAGCTCTGGTTTCTTTTAATCTAGTTGTAATAGCATGACATTTTTCCCTTGAAAAAAGGAGAAAAAGCCAGTTTTCTGGAGACATGGCAGAGTTTTTTATCCCAACAAAGAGTTTAAAACCCCATAACACTGAAAAACAGGACTGATTTGTCTTAGCCTGGGTTATGGCAAGTGAAAAAATAGCTCGACGATGTTAGACGTGAGTGAGGGGCAGGTGAGTGTGAATCTCTGGGGACTCCTGAATGAGCCTTTCTGCTAAATCCCATATATTTTAAAATATATTTTATTAGAAATATTGTGATCTTTGTCACTTTTGATAAAGGGCAAGTACATTTTTCTTGTAAAGCAAAATTCTCTTCTGACTTTTGGAACAACGTTGAAGAAAATCTGTGACTACACCACAAATAGATGCCCATGATAATGCAGTAAGTTTGTTGGAGGGATAGGGAGTGGGATCCCTAGACTTCCAAGTATATGGTATTTTTTTTCAGAATATGAGTTTAATGTCAAAATAATTACAAAGAGTTTGGATTTTTTAAATAGCTTCTGTTTTCCTGTGGCACATCTGTAAGGCATGTAGACAGTCAACAGTAGAACCATAAGGCACTGAAACTTCTTCCCACTATTTGTGGTTTGAACTTCCGGTACTGTCTTTCCTTGTAGTGTAGAAGGAAGAACTTACTAGGCGATGGGAAAATACATCTTTGTAATTATGCTAAATGTATGTTAACCAAATGACTGTACACAAGAACATGTATGTGAAAATCATTCACTGAGGCTATGTTTTCACTGTGTTCATGTTGCTGAAAAAAAAAAAAAAAGAGTCAGGAAGCTCATAGCAAAGATAATATTCTGTGCTTGTATTCTTGGGTTTTTTGTTGTTTGGTGTTTTTTTTAACTCTTAAATTGGGCAACAGTTAGTGCTAGATCATTTTAAAAATAAAATTATTTAAAATAAATCAGTATTTTTTTGTGCTGATTCAAATTAAAATGCATAGATAACATTGAATTGAAGCAGAAGTAGAATTTGCATTGAAGAACAAGATTTCATTCCATAATTTGAAGGAAGAAGTACAAATCAGTTTTACAGCTTTGCATACTAATATGATTATTACCATGTTAGATTGCTCCGGAATACTGTATTAGCTTCTGAATTTTGGGGTGCCTGTCATTTATTTATTTTACTTAATGGTAAAGTTTAAGAGGCAAAATCCACTTTCCTTTTGCTCTCATCACCATACTGTGCTTTGGTATAGTTTTGACCTGCAATAACTAATTACAGTTCTTTAAGGACACGTAGGAATTCTTCCAAGTTTCTGTTGTTTGCATTTCTCCCAGAATGTCAAGTATAACCTTGTGAGGATAGCCTGACATTTCTGCAGCTGCACTCCATCCCACTATGTTTTGCTCATGACCAGATTTAGTAAATTTCCTGTGTTCTTTATCCAGAAAGAGAAAAGGTTTATCAGACATAATTAGTTTGTTTTAAATCATGGCTGCTTGTCACTCTTACCTTTGTCATCACAGGGGTTGTTTATGGTTTTTGTTTTCTAAATACTTGGTGGCATTATTTTAGTAATTATACATGCTGGCATTTACAGCTGCTCTCCATCAAAAAATTGCTCTACGAACACCTTTTTGTCATTTAAGAAAAACTGGTTTGTGATTTAGAAGGGGGATCAACTCATTTGCCACCCTTTGCAAGAATGTGTCTAGCTCTTTGGAAACACTGTGCTAGTGTCACTGGAGAAGCATTTGGGTATGTCAGCAGGACTATGTCTGTTGGATGACGGGCTGGGTCAAGCAAAAAAAGGAGGGCTTCTTTTTACTGTTTCCTGTCTTACTAATCATAAGTACATCTAAGTAATGCAGTATCTGATGAATGGTGGGTTGGATGTTGTCTGCTGTCCCAATTTGAGGTAAAATGAGCCAATTTTCTGTTTTATAAGTTTACTTTCTTAGCTCTTCTAACTAATTAAACTCTGAAATTAACAGCAAGCTGTTCCAAACTGTTTCGCCTCGCAGTGATTATCCCAAGGGATGGTATGCAGAGAGGCCCTTGCTTATACTTATTGCTATAACAACCAAGGTCAGGTAATTTTGTTATTTGCCCCATCGGAGGGTCAGAAGTGGAAAAATGTAAAGGGGTCCCACCTGCAAGGAGGAATGGACAGGACAGATGACCCAGAACTGACCAATGGGGATATTCCATCCCATCCGCGTCATGCCCCGTATAAAAGCTGAGGGATCAAAGGGATCGTCTTTCTTCAATGGCTGACGTCCAAGGAGGACCCTGCCTTTTCCTCTGCCTTTGATCCCAATCTGAGCGTTTCTGACGCCACATCTGGAATCCAGCTCCTGTTGATCACCGAGTCCAGTCTGGGACTTTTCCTGAATCCTGCTGGTGACGTGGTCGTCATCCTAGGAGCTTTTATTTATATTATTTATTATATTATTATTTATGTTTTCATTAAACTAGTTTATTTTTTTCTAAACTCTTAAATCTCTTTAATTTCTTTTTCTCCTCTCTTTTTCTTAAAGGGGGAGGGAGGGACATCATCTCTCTTTTCTGATTTGGTCAGAACCACGACATCTGCATACCCAGAACGTAAAGTTGATCTGATTCAGCCTTTCTGATATACAGGGGTTTTTCACCATATATCTCTCTGCTCATGATATTTACCAGTACAGAGTAAAGAATGCTCTGGAAATGCATCCAGTTCTGTGAATCTCTTAGCTTTATTCCAAAGACAAATAAATCCAAAACAGGCATTGTAAAGGATTAGCAGTGGAGTGGTTTGCAATTATAAACAGTCACTAGGATTCATGTGAGCTGTATTTACACACTTTTCCTCCTACAAAGAGTAACAGAAATAAATTGAAAGTTGACAAGGAGGTGATGGACGGAGAGCTGATGGATGCAATTGTCTTATCTCGGTTGCTTTTTAAAAGGGAAAGATTTTTTTTTTTTTATATTACATCTTGCACAAAGCCAATACTGTTCCTGAGTACCGGGGAAAAGGTAGCACAGAACTTAGCTTCTTATTTGCCACTCTGGGGCTTGGGGGTCAGCCACTGCTTCATTAGTTCATGTGCAGGAGTGACAGTTCAGGGCAGAAAGCAGATTAGCTTCTATTAATTACAGTAAATCCCTTACAGCATCTTCTGTGGTGGAATTAATAAACAATTAATTGCTGCTGGAAGCAACTGAGATTTTAAACACATAAAAAAGTAGTGATGACTCAGAACTGTATCAAATTAGCTTTGTATTAGCATTGAGGTTGAGGATGACCATGAAACTGTGGCGGTGGCAAAATCCCACCGGCCATCTAGACAACTGCTACATTTATAAGAGCTGAGATATTTTTAATTCTCCTTAATTCCTATCCAGAATCAATACTGAAGGGATGAGTTTGTATTCAAAGGGTGTGTTTGTGGGCTGTCTGCTGAAGAGGTTGTGCTGAATGACTTATTTGGGTTAATGTAATTAAGCTGCTTACAGCTTATAGCCGAACCAAAAAAATACCTGTGTAAGTGTGCTGCAGTGCCCCTGGGCATGCTGTCCCTGCGCCCACTGCACGCAAACTGCTGGGGTATATAGCTGTCTGCATCAGCAAGTAGCTTTGTGCAGGAGGAACAGATCTGTACAAGCAGCAGCTGATGCTGAGAGTCTGCTGATTGCAAAATGCTTTAGACAGGAAAAAATGGAAGTCTTAACATGGTGTAACAGGCTCAGAGTGGATACAGTAGCTTAGATGCGCATTGAAAATTTCAGGCTTAAAGATGGGAGGCTGAAGTGGAGCTTCCTGCTCTCTTCAGCTGTCTAAGGGATAAGACAGGAACAGAGTCATCTTAGAACAGGACAAGAGGCAGCAGCCATAAGCTGCAACAAAGCAATATCAAATTAAATATTAAGGAAAAGGGTTTCAAAATGAGGATATTTGCACACTGGAACAGATTGTCCAGAGGAGTTGTGGAGCTTAGCTGAACAAAGTCCATAGCAACCTAAACTGGTGCTCCTGGCATCTGGAGCAGATGACCTCTAGAGGTCCCTTCTGACCTAAATTAGTCCATAATCATAGCCTACATCCACACCTCCATGCATGAGATGCTTCATGAAGAGAAGAGACTACTTCAGACTGAGTTTTGAGTTTGTCAGATAGCATTTTAAGGTTTTCATTTTAGCAGAGAGGAATCCAGTTCAGGTAGATTGTGTTGCTCTATGATGCAAATCAAAGTGCTGTAAGTAGAGGCAATCAGAGGATTCACTTCCAGAGTGTATCTTTTATTTTTTAAAGTATTATTATTATTATTATTATTGTTGTTGTTGTTGTTGTTGTTATTATTATCATTATTATTAAAATTCTCCCTAACTCACTGTGTCAGGAACATGCAGCATGAACTAGATAAGTAACACTTACTCAGGATCAGATCTATTGTTTAAAATGGATTGCAGGTGAAAAACTGCTGTTGCAGAACCACTCTGTTACAGTCTGGAAGAGTCAGCAGTCTGAACAGATTGGAAAAGCTCCAGCTTGCTTCTCATACTCATATGTTTTCATGCTCTCTGGTACTGTGATAGATTTTTCGGTTTCTGAGATTTCAGTTTAGCTTTTGGATTTACTTGAGCTGCTCTAAGAGTGAAATGTGCTTGTTATTTGGTGAGGCTTGCAATTGAGTATGGCAAATACAAAACATATTTCTCTTCTACTGTATTGTTCAACATCTTAAAAATCACTTCTAGTTTCAAATGGGAACAATACAGAGGATTAGCTTTGTCTTAACAAATGCAACAATACAGTGCAAACGAGATGCAGAGGCAGCCAGGCTGAAACACTTATTATTTGAGGTACCTCAAAGATGGATGCAGCGTAAAAGTTCAATGTGTCTCTTTATTCTGGCCCAAATATTCTGGCTCTTTGGGTCTCCCCTTCTGTTTTTGTTTTGTTTTGGTTTTTTTTTTGTTTTTTTTTTTTTTTTGTTTGTTTTTTTTTGTTTGTTTGTTTGTTTTTGTTTTTGTTTGTTTGGTTGGTTTTTTTGTTTGTTTGTTTTTTGTTTTTTTTTGTTTGTTTGTTTGTTTTTTATTTGTTTTTTGTTTGTTTGTTTTTTGGGTTTTTTTGGGGGGGGTGTTTTTTGGGTTTTTTTTTTTTTTTTTTTTTTTTGGTTTTTTTTTGTGTCTCCTTTTCTATTTCCATTCTCTTTTTCCTTTGCATGTCCTATTTTCTCGTATCCTCTCCCCAGAATTTCTGTTTTGCTATGTCCTTATCTGCTTATCCTGCAGATCTTTCCTCCTTTCCCTTCTTTATTTCTTCTTTTCCTACCTTTTCTCCTGATACGTTCTATCCCAGTTTTTTAAACCATCCTTAGCATCATCTGTGCACCCACCCAGTTTCGTTTGTACCCTTAGTTATTGTTGAACAATTGTGTATTCTGTTCCTTATTCCATTTTCAAGCAGGTAAGGACGTGATTTTGCTCCTGCAGAAAAGTGAAATCCCCAGAAGTCCACTGAAATGGCTGCTGACAGTAATCATCTCACAGACCTCAGGCCTCCCAGCTCCAGGATAGTACTGAAATTGCAACAGGCATGTGAGTGCTGGTCCTGGGGGTCTGCAGAGAGTGAGGGGTCTTTGGATAAGGGTATTACCTATGAGGTTTGTGTTACTGAGATTCCCTGAGCGTGCCCTTGCTGTGTAGCAAGGTTCTGTACTGGTGCCTCTGTAGACTTTGTCTTGTGGCTGTCAAGGGTGACCTATTCCAGGAGTCCTTTCCAAAACAGCTTTCTCTTCTTTGTCATCTCCAATTAGCCTGATGTGGAAAGCTGTTTATTCACTCTTCTGAGTGCCACTGATAGATTCTGATCAATGGCAGCCTCTCTAAAGTTTCATTTATGTGAAACTGAAATGAAGCTCAGCTTCATTTCTGCCTGTTAACTTAGTTTTATAAATCACTGCTTCCCCCACCCCGCCCCAGTTTTTCATTATCTGATACTCTTTGCTTGGTGCAGTCATCTAAATGACAGGTCAGTGGTAGACTTCAAATGAGTTATTGCTTTGGCACCTGACCCTGGTACTTAGAAAGATGGAAGCAGGGAAGCATAGGGTGTTTAGCTTCTGGTTTTACTGGCTGTAGCTTCAGCCACAGTATGGGCTGTCAGTGTCAGGTCCAAAGCCAGTACAGTGATATTGAAAGTTGCCAGAGTCCTGTCATCAACAGTGCTTGTCATCTTCATTGTGAGTTACATGGCTTTGTGTGCTAGAAAACCCTCTAGCTTTCAACTTGAATTTCACAAAATAAAAGGAGAACTTGAGGAAATGTTTTATTTCCCAAGTTGCCTTTTTTCTAACAGTAAAATTGGTGATGGAATTAACACAGTCTAGCTCCCTTTTTATCTATTGTCTGATGATGATGCATCAAGTTACAGGGGATGAAATTGAGAGCAGCTAGTGGTGGCCTCCAGCCAGCTCAAAGTGCAAGAGGCTGCCCCCAGAGCTCTGATGCTAATGAAATGGCCCATTTCATTGATGGGTATTGATCAGTGGTAGTATGCATTCCTGGGGCTTCTTGCAAAGACAGGGCTCTAGGGAAGAAAAGGAGCTCTGCACTGTGATGGATTAACCCTGGCTGGACACCAGGTGCCCAGCTCCTGGATAGAAGCTCCAGCTTCTATCACTCCTCCTCCTCAGCTTGTTGAGGAAGAGAAAATATAACAAACAGCTCATGGGTCAAGGTAAGGAGAGGGAGAGATCACTCAGCAATTACTGTCACAGGCAAAACAGACTTGACTTGAGGAAAACATCATTCAGTTTCTTACCAATGAAATCAGAGTAAGATAATGAGAAATAAACCCAAATATTTAAAACTACCTTCTGCCCATCCCTCCCTTCTTCCCAGGCTNGAAGAGAAAATATAACAAACAGCTCATGGGTCAAGGTAAGGAGAGGGAGAGATCACTCAGCAATTACTGTCACAGGCAAAACAGACTTGACTTGAGGAAAACATCATTCAGTTTCTTACCAATGAAATCAGAGTAAGATAATGAGAAATAAACCCAAATATTTAAAACTACCTTCTGCCCATCCCTCCCTTCTTCCCAGGCTGAACTTCACTCCCAGTTTTCTCTATCTCCTCATCTGGTGAAGGGGGATGGGGAATGGGGGTTGTGGTCAGTTCATCACAAGCTGTCTTGGCCAATCTTTTCTCCTCAGGGAGAGGACTTCTGTTCCAGCATGGGGTCCCTCCTACAGGAGACAAGTCTCCACAAACTTCTCCAACATGAGTCCTTCCCACAGGCGGCAGTTCTTCATGAACTGTCCCAATGTGGGTGCCTTCCATGGGGTGCAGTCCTTCAGGAACAGACTGCTCCAAAGTGGTTACCCATGGGGTCACAAGACCTGCCAGCAAACCTGCTCCAGCACAGTGTCTTTTTTCCACAGATCCGCAGGTCCTGCTAGAAGCCTGCTCCATCACAAGCATCTCAAGGCTCACAACCTCCATTGGGCATCCACCTGCTCTGGCATTGGGTACTACATAGGCTGCAGGTGGATATCCACAGACTGCAGGGAGACAGCCTGCCTCACCAGTTGCTCAGGTTGTTCTTTTTTCCCCTTCCTTAGTATGTTATCACAGAGGTGCTATGCCACTGTTGCTGCTGGGCTTGACCTTGGCCAGTGGCAGGTCCATCTGGCATTGGCTGTATTGGACATGGGGGAAATTTTTAGCAGCTTCTCACAGGAGCTACCACTGTAGACCCCTGTTGTGGTTTAACTCCAGTTGGCAACTAAGCACCATACAGCTACTCGCCTATTCCCCCGAGGTTGGGATGGGGAAGAGAATCAGAAGAGTAGAAACGAGAAAACTCATGGTTTGACATAAAGCAAAGTAAAAAACACGCTTAAAAGCAAAGCAAAGCAAGGAATCAAGTCCCTGCTTCCTTTATGGGCAGGCACATGTTCAGCCACCTCCAGGGAAGCAGGGCTTCATTATGTGTTACTTGGGAAGACAAACACCATCACTACGAAAGTCCCCCCCTTCCTCCTTCTTCCACCAGCTCTATATGCAAAGCACGACATCACACGGTATGGAATAGCCCTTTGGTCAGTTGGGGTCAGCTGTCTCAGTAATGCCTCCTCCCAGCTTCTTGGGTACCCCCCCACCTTCTTGTTATCAGGAGTTATCTTGTTATCATTGAGTGTCTTCCTTCTCTGTCTCTACCTGGACAGGGGACTGGCACTGTCATCCTCAAATGAGATTCAAGTGCAGAAGCTACAGTCAAGGAGAAACTGAATACCTGGAAACTCTGGCAAGTGTTTTAGTGGCTGACACCTGGGTGGAAGAGTTAGATCCATAAAACTCAGAGTTAGGTATTACAGAATTCAGCAAGTTGCTGGGTAAAATGGAACGAGGCCACCCAATATTCAGGATATTGAACCCAAATTATACAGCTAATAAAAAGCAAGAAATAGGAGACTTCACTGTAGCACCTGACTTGCCTGAGAGAAGGAACAGGAGCCACAGGAGTTTTGTTGCTGAGAGTCATTGCATTTGTTACATGGAAATTACTGGGATTCCACTCACGCTGATATTGACTGACAAAAATCTGTCTTTCATGTAGGTAAAATAAGGCCATGCTTTGTAGCATTTCTCTGTAATAATCGGCTCCCTGCTTCTCTTTACTCATTTGTATTTGCACTAGTTATAATTAGTAGCGGCATACATTTGGCAGACAGCAATGGGCAGGTGGCCATGCCACTTAGGAGAACTGGAGCTCAGGAAGCAGTCACTGCTGTCCTGGTGCTTCTCTGCCAGCTCAGGTGTAACAGTTGACCCTGCTGAAACCCTTGCTTCCCTAGGATTTCATTTTTGGATGCAAATTGTATTAGTGAGCCAAACTTCATAACTTGCTTTATAGTATTTGACAATGGCTTTCCAGTAACTTTCAGCACATCTGCCAGTTCTTCTCTAACTGAGCAAAATCAGATGTTGGGAAAAAAATAGCTGTGTTGTGATGTACAGATGAGTTTATCAGCTTGTCCAGGACTATTTTCATGATGTCCCTCATTAACTCCATTGCTTCTTGTTGCTATGCAGTTTTGTTAAAGGGCAGTAGGAAATGTAGCACTTTATTAAACCCAGTAAAGGCCAAGTTTAAATAAATTGTAGCTAATTATAAATTCAGCTGGAAATGTGATGTAAAACAGAATTATACGATTCCACTTCCTCTGTTGTTGAGTGTTTTGCCTGCTAGATGTACTAACCTGGTTTTCCTGAAGAACAGCCTCTCCTTTCTTTGTTGTATTACTTTCCAAAGTAGCTACCTTGAGTTTTCAGGGTAGTGATTAAAAATAAATATTAAAGTTTCAGATATTATTTCAAATGACTGAGGCAGTCCCCATCTACCTTTGCCTCTTTACCTGAGCAAACACCATTAAATGTTAAAGCAAAAATATCACAAAAGAACTGATTTTACAGTGGATTGCAAACTTGTGTCACTTGGATCTCCTCCTTAACATTGCCAAATGTGAATAGCAAAATACCAGAAGTCTGATCACAAAAAAATATGTTCATATCTTAAAACTCATTTTGGAGCTTTGCTTCATTTATGTTTTCTATCATAGTTTTGGTTTCTTGGCTTTTGGCTGCAGTCCATCTGTGTTTCAGGTAATTTTTGACAAATATGAAGGCTAAATACAAACTCTAGTTTCAATGAAAAGTTGAAATTTTTATGCTACTTCAGAACCTGTGGCTTTAAAAAAATCTATTTTCCCAAGATAGGAATTTTGATTCTGATAGTTTCAGCTGGAAGTTCAGCATTACTATTTCTGTTTGTCTCCATATTGGAGCAGCTGATTTCCAGCTCAAAAAGAAGTTTGAAGGTGTAAGTAATCATATCAGGAGAACTTAAATGGACTTGCAGAGACCGTAGGGGAAACATATTCCTTTCTACATGCCAGTGTTAAGCTTGCTCTTTCTAATGTATGTAATTTTTCATTGATTCCTGGTGCTATTTTAAGAACAGTAGAATTTCTCTGTTTTGTTCTTTCGTATTCTTTTGGTATTCAAGAGAGAAGTTGACATGGTGCTCAGGGATATGGATTAGTGTTGGGTGGTGTGGTGATGTTGGTTTTTTTGTTTGTTTCTTTGTTGTTTTTTTTTCCATTGGTCGGACTAGATGATCTTAAAAGGTCCCTTCCAACCTAGGTGATTCTGGGATTCTGTATAACAAATATGTCCTGCAAATTTAGCTCTGCAAAAATGTCTCAGGATTTACGGTCTGGTCATTTCATGAAAAGAGAAAAAATACATAATGTAGATGGGCTCTGGCTATCACCTTTCTTTGAAAGGCTGGGAGGCTGGGAGCGTTTAACCTATTACCTTCCTGTAGTTTGCAGATGTTACTTATATGAACTTTGTGTTTTTCTCCACTCCTGCAGAAAAATCCTGCTTTCAGTAGACCTCACAAAGAGGTGAATGATTTGTCTTGTGCTGCCTGTCAAGATTCTAGCAGAGCCACAAATGGAAATGAGATTTTCTGAGTTTGGTCTAATGCTCCATTCTTTTACCCTGGTTTGAATTTTGCAGTTAAAGTGCTACATACACAGTACAGGACAAATGCTTTTGCTGATCATGTAAGCTGTTGATTCTGATGAGACTTTGTTATATTCCTGAACTATAGGGAACGATATAGACAAGTGATAAAAAATAGACTCATGCAGAATGTTAGGGGTGTGGTTGTTTTCTCATTATCACATGTAGGATGGAGACTGCCCTGCATTCATCCCTTGGCTTTGGTTCATAGACATAAGAAAATACATGATATAGTCATTCTGAGATAAGCCAAAGTCGTCGTGAGCAAAATAGTCTGTATAGGGCAAGTATAAAAAAAAATCGGGTTCTTATAAGTGCATAACAAAACTCACCTTCTTAATGCCTGCTTCTTATATCTTGTGATGATTCCGCTCTTTTGTCAAAGTAGTCTGTGTACAGAGCAGCAAACTTAAACATATGTTATATCGTTGGGTTCTAACAAGGTTCTCCCTGAGATTAAGTACTTTAAGCAGCAGTACTGAATGGTAGGAAGTGAATGCACTAAATAAATAGATGGGTTTTAACAAAATTATTGTATGCCGCTTACATATGCATCTATCTGTGTGTATTCATGTAAATGTAAACATGACATCCTGGAATCCAAATTTTGTGCCAGATGTCTTATGCTTGGAGTCAAGTCCTACATGAATCAAGGAAAGCTGTTGAGTGTAATTGAAAGTCAATTCTGGTCTGCTTTGCTTGATCTGCTGCTCAGTAGAGAGCTTGTCAAATAAAGACCACATCTGTGACAGAGTGGTTTCCTAGAGAGCAGGAAAACCTCTGTTGTGTTTTTGTTAGTATGTGGTTCCCTGTGTTTAAATCCCACTGCAATTAATGAGGCAGAGGGAAAGAATATAGGCACAATTTTAATTTTCTCTAATTCCTGCTGGTATCCAGGAAATTCGCTATGCTGCAGAACATAAGTTCTGTGATCCCTAGAAATGAGAAGTTAGGAAGCCCTCCCTGAAATGGGAAGGGAGCTGTTGCATGCCTGGTGCAACACACTCAACCTTTTGAATAGAAAAGGAAACTTCCAGGGCTGGTCCACAAACTGGTGTTGCAAACAGGACAAATCCAAATGCCAATATACTGCCAGACAAATGAGAATGATAGTAAGGTCTAGTTTTTATTTCGGACATTACCAGTGTTTTGGGATCATTGCCATTTTCTCCTTTATAAAGAAAGCTCACGAATAAAAATTAGACCTGTTAAGGTGAATAGAAGCAGTGGTGACTTGGGAATTCTTCCAGGAAGAGCAGTCTGTGTATGGACCATACCATACGTGATTGACTGCAGCGTGATGTTTATATATTACAATGCCATTCACTCTCTCTGCTAAGAGCACAAAACTTGTAGCCAGTGCAGGAATTCTTACAAGATCTGGTGAAATGGATAATTTTTATTTTTAATTTCATGTAAGAGGAAACAATGAGATATCAGACGATTTTTGCTCCTTAATGTGGCTGCTGCAGGGCCAGAGAGAAGACATGGATTGTCTGTTCTGGTTTTCCTCTTTTCAGTACTCAAATTCTGCAGGGCAACTTCAAAACAAATGAAGCTAAGAAGGCAGTACTTAAATTTAGTTCAATTGATCTTTAAAGGTGGGCAAGTGTAGTCTAGGTCAAACTGGATCTACAAGTGGACTCTGTCCACAGGTCAGGTAGGTAGATACCTAACTTGTACTACTTTGCCTAAAATTACAAGGCTGAATGATGTGAATGAGAGAAATTTCTGCTGTTACGTCAGGTGTCCACCAAAAACTATGGTCTCCAAAATAGACCATATGGCAAATATGAGGTTAGTTTAAAACAATTCAAGATCAGTACCTCCAATATGAAATAAAGCAATATCCAGTGGCGTCAGTTCACATTAAAAGGCAAAGTTACTTTTGTTTGAGGTTGAGGGCTCAGCTCTAGCTTAGCTGGTACTCTATAGACAGGGAATTAATTTCGGAAAGGCTGCACAGGGGTGGGAGGGTTTCTTTCAGTCACCTACAACAACCTCCATAGACCATCCCACTTCTTTTGTTGCAGGGAGGAAGACTTCACAGTGCCAGAATAAATATACCTAAGTTTGATGTAGAGATGTACTTTGAGCAATGCTGCATTCAGGAGCCTTGCCCGATTCGCTCAGTGCAATGTGTTGTAAACTCTGCAGCCATTCGTTACAGCAAATAAGTGAGATGGCAGGAAGTGTCTTGCTGTGCATTTCTTTCCTGCTTAAATGCCTTGTTGAGCTGATAATTAATAAGCAACAGGACATTAGGCTTATCACAACTTTGCAGCGTGGATGGTAAATTACTTACCACTGGAGGTAGTCAGAAAGTACAGTAAACATGTCATCTGTCAAGATTTTTCACATCTGTAGGAATTACAGCCAGTGATATATGGACTTGAGCACTCCTGAAGAACTGTAATATGCACATGAAATATTATTATGTGGAAATTCTATGTGGGATTCTTAAATCATTCCCTCTTGCTGAACACCAGGTACAGTCTCATCCCACGGTCTTACAATTGAAATAAGGGAAACTTTCGGGCTGAGTACTGGAGTCGTGTGGTTTCTGTGTATACACACCATCACAGAGATGTGCTTAAACTGAAACGATGGTTCAGGACTGAACGCATTAAAATATTACCTACTGAATCCTTAAAAACTAAAATTCCTAAAGTATCCTCAAAGTTTTCTTTACTAATTCTGCTCAAATCTGATTCTGTTTAAACATGATGCTCTAGTGAGTGTCTAGTTTGGTATCTACTGCATGTATGTAAAATGTATAGGCACTAGTATAAGGCATGCTTATATTTAGCAGGGCATGCTAAACCTAGCCCCCACATCCTGTGGGCTAGGTCCTACTGCAGGGAAGGCTGGGCACGGAAGAGGGCTGCTGAGCAGGGCGCTGTGTGACGTATCCTCCAAGAAGGTGATGGGGAGCAGGTGCTGCTGACTCACCAGCCGAGGAGGGTGCTGATGCTCATCATAAGCAGCTGGCTGTGAGTAACGCTGCTTCACAGGAAGCTTTTGTGTGCCTGTGGCTGTCTTTCATAGCAGTTTCTCTTCTTGTTTTCTCTTAAGGTCAGCTCTTCTATTAAGGTGATCAAAGTGCGTCTTCAAGACAGGGATGAGAAAAGCTTCAGGTGATGAGTGCATTGATTGCGCAGCACCTGCAAGCTGGTAGATTGTAGCTCTGGGCCTGTACTGGAATAATGGACTGTATCAGCAGCTCCCTAATGTGCTGGTATCCACCTGATCATCAGAGCTCAGTTCAGTGCACACGTAGGTGATTGCTTAAACAGTCATCAAGCCCTGCAGTGAGGCTGCCTCGCTTTCTGGAAACAAAGCAAAGCTGGGAGTTTAGTGCATTGCCTTGTTGTCCTGCTTTTTTCACTGCGCTGTAGCTAGTGGGAGCAAGTTCTCCTAAGCCTTATCCCCACTGAAAATACAGTGCTAGAGTCTAAGGGTCTGTAAATGTAAAAGACCCAAAACTCTATGCCTATTGTAAAGCTTCTTGATATTAATATTCTTTTTTCTTTTTGCTGCTAGAGTCATGTAAAGAACTTGAAGGATTTTCAGTCCTCTGTGAGGAATCCTCACTCCCAGTCTTCTGCTGGGGGACTGAGTGGAAATGGTGTAGCTGCAAACTGAAGGCCTTTTTCAATTCATGCTTAACACACAGTGTTGTGAACATCAGTAAGCAGGAATTAAATTCTCACATTTGAATAGTTCTTTGGAGAGGCACTTCTTAGTTCGTCTTTAAAAGCTTGAGGCCATTTCTTCATCATAGTCTCTAATGCAAGGGCAGTGCTAACAGGTTGTTTCTAAAAGCTTGTCACATTTATTTATATCCTTGATGGAAGCAAGCAGTGTGAAAGCTTCTCTATTAGGGCTGCTATGTAAGAGAAGTCAGTAAGGAACAGCTTTGAAAGACCTGCATGATCAATCAGATAGGACAGTTGCAACACTTCATTCTCTGTGGTTCAGCAAGCACTGACTAGTTGGCTTCTTGGAGCCACCTTTGCAATGACCGCACATGCTTTTGCTTGGATACAGACAGCCAGGTTTGTAGCAGTCATCTGGACTTTTGGGATAGCAGAAGGCCAGAGGGTAACGGTCCTGAATTTTCCTTGTCCTGATAGGCAGTGGGCACTGTTTCATTTGAAATGGACAATCATTGGCCATCATCCTCTGTTAGACTCATCCTAATCTGGCAAAATCTTTCTTGGAAACCAGAGCAGGATGGGAAATGGTTTTCCTGTCTCAGGGTCATATTATCACCAAAAACTTTCCTGTCTTAATATGGGATAAAAACAGTCAAAAAGCTGTTCTCCTCAGCTTCCGTATAGGGTCATGGGAGATGTGTTTGCTTTAAGGTTAAATTTCATTTAGACTTGAATTCTTTTAATTGAAGGAAAAAATCTTAGCTTCTATTTCAAAACAAGATTTTTTGGGCAGCGACTATATTTTTGTTCCTCCTGTAAGAGATGGTGAAAGATTTTGTTTCGTCAGGTTTTCTAATGAGAAACCACATACATACAGTTCATATTAATTTGTCTCTCCCTGTCTAAAGTTGCAGAGTCAGTGTGAGAGGATATTTTGGGCCAGAAAAGTTCTCAGCCAGGTACTAGTGTCTAAATACCTTGTGTTGAATCCAGGACATTTCAGTGGGCTCCAACTGCTTGTGCATCTTAAGTCTGAACATTTCTTCTTGCAAATTCAGCATCAGATTCTTCAAAGGAAGAGAAGTTCCATCAGGATTGCAAAGAATTAGAAGTCCTGGATGGAGACAGTAGACTGCAAAAACAGTGAGTCACCTGTTGTCCTTCTCCAACTGCTATTCTTCAGCAACCTTTGCTTCTTTAACCGTTGGCAACCAGTTCAAAGCTTTAGAGCTGGTCATATTCAGTCTGTAGCAAAATGTACCAATTTCCAGTACCTCTGTAGAAGACAGGAGATAAGATATCGGTCCAGTTGCAGGCATGTAGGGAAATATAAATATATCTGCCTATAACTGGCTTCCTACTAGCTCATATTCTGCAATGCTGTATCTGGATGGCGTTTCAACTGTGTGCCTTCTGCTCTGACTAAAGTACCTGACTGATTCCTTACCTATCCAAGGGCATTAAATAGTTATTTGATGAAGAAGGATTTCAGCAGGTCTCAAACTCACTGCACTCTCTTTAATTCTTACATCTTGTTATCCTCCCTTCTCTAATTTTCTGGCAGACAGATGTGTTCTTTTGTTGCTGTCCACATACAAACATTTAATTAAAATAATGAAGTCATAACATTTCTCAGTCAGAGGCAGCTGTTCTCCCTACCTCTAAATACAAAGAGTCAGTATAACTGGCTTCAAAATGCCCAAAATGAAGCAGTGACCAGGTCAGTATGTCCATGCTGGCAGCAGGCACATGTGCAAGAGATGAAGGAGAGGCCATAGCAGCGTGTGTTCATCAGTGCATTTGGCAGCACAGCTGGCTGCAGCCTGCCTCAGGGTCACAGCACGTCAGCCAGAGCCGCGCCTGCTGAAGAGCAAAACGTTCACAAAGGCATCATGCTTTTAATGAAACAAAGAACTTGCAGCTGCTGAGAAGCTGACCAGACTCAAGACCCAAAGCAAAGGAGCTGTGGTCACTCACACCAGTATTTCTGGGGGCAAAATCAGTCTGCTGGCTCTGCTGCTGCCCTCCAGGCCCGTTTGATGAACCAGCAACGCTCATCAGCGCCATGGTGCTAGCTGGCATCAAAGTGCAGTTTCTCTTTACCAGAAAGCAGCACACTGGAAACTCTAACTAAAAACTTCTCTCTTTTTCCCCCCCTTCTATTCTTGATGCAGCAGGAGCAGTTTGGGTGTTAGGCAACAGACAGCATTACATTGACTGCTGCCTTTCTCCTTAAAATGGCTCAAGAAAGGATGTTGAACAGCTTCCAATAGCTGAAGCATCCAGGCAAGGTATTCAGAAATAGGACATTTTTACAAAACACATGCTGTATTTTCATTTACTATGGAGCTCAATTTTCTCTGAGTTATAACCAAAACTTAGTTTATTTATACATAAAAAACATCAGTATAATTATCACAGGAAAGATTGAAAGTATATAGAGGCAGAGAGGAAAGTGTTGGGGAAAAAAAAGCTTTCAGCATTATCGTTCTGGTGAGATCTGGGGTTTTTTGATCGTAAGAAGTTTCCCAGTTAAAAGCAGGTGTTTGTTATTAAATGTGTATATACCAATTTATTAAATTGCCAGCAGGTGAACAAGAGCCATGTTTGGAGAATGAATTGCCAGTTCACTAATTAATCTGTTGGTTTTACCAGAACACAATATCCCTGATAGTGACATAGAAGAATGGTAGTTCTTTTTGGGACAATCTGTTCTGTGCTGCAGATGTAATAAAAAGATAAAACCAAAAGGAAAGAGGAAACGGAGAGAGAGAGAAACCCACATTCATTGAGGCCTAAGAGGCAAGTATATGGAAATAAGTTTCATCATTCCTATTTGTCATTTTTATATGTAGTTTTGAAGGAAAACTAATTAAAGTAATTGAAGTTATTTCTCTTGGTCTGGCATCCGTTAAAATCCCCTTGAATGTGTAATGAATGTGGTTAATACAATATATGATCTAAACTGAGAAGGAAGGGGCTTGTTTATCCTGTCTCTACCACTACCAATTCACCCTGCTGCTGTGTGTTCGAGCATATATTTTTTTAAATGTAGTGTGAACACAGTATGTTTTTATTTTGGTTGTCACTTTAAAATATAATGTCTTACCTTATCAGAGAAGGAAAAGCAAGACTGTTCCATTCTTCAGGATTGCTGGGCACTTTTTAAAATCAGTAAACATAATTAAAGGTTCTCTCATAACAGGGTGTATCTAGCTGTTCAGGTATAGAAGAAAATCTCCACGTGCAGGTGTACACACACGTGTGCACACATTTAAATGAATTTGGTGTTACGGCAAATTAGCTGCAGCATCTAATTTGGAGATGGAAAAGTTGTTTGTCAAGCAAGGAGGTGGAACAGTGCAGGCATGTGCTCACCTGTTTCAAACTCAGCTGGCAGAGTCTTTCTCCACTAACGAGGAAGCAGCTCATTTTGATTCTTTCAGCTGTTATTTGGAATAAGATCTCATTCTGGGTAATCCTGATTAATACCAGGTAGAGTTTTCCTGTAAGAACTGGAGAGCATACCTGGCTTATTACTTGCAAACATAACTGGTTGGTGGTCATGAGCTTTCATGCAAGCTCATAAGAGGAAAAAAAGAAAGGAAGAAAAGTTCTTGATCCAGCTTCTTCTCTTTTTTTTTTTTTTTTAACCAAGAGAAATCCAGAATGCGATTTTATCTAGAGAATGGTGTAAGGGAGGAAATGCAAGTGTATGTAGCATCACAAGGTATTGCCCTTTCTTCTTTCTGTGTGATCTAGTGCTGAAGGTCTGAGCATTAACACCTCTCTCTTTTGTTCCTGCCCTTTTTACAGTAGTTCATTTCTAGTGCTGTTAATGAAACTCTGTTTAAATAGGTGAACTAAAGTAATAAGATTAACATCGCAAGTGTGTAATAACTAGCAATCAGTACAGTACATTGCTCCTCAAACAGGACAGAAATGAGTTGCATGCCTATACACAAATAATATATTTTCTCAAAAGTCAGCTTTATAGACCAGTAACCCCTTGATTTGATACTTGAAAAAGAAAAAAAAACCCTGATTGATTGTATTTGCTGCTATGTGTGAACAATATCCACTCAATAGAAGCTCTACTGTTACACATGGCTGTAAAGTGTCTGTGAAAATTAGGTATCAGGACAACACTGCCTCCAGCAAATATTTTAATAAAAGTGACTTAAGAGAATGAGAACAGCTGGAATAATTTATCCTTTTATAATCCTTTTAAATCCACATAATTTCTGTTCAGTGAGGCAATTTAATTACCAGTATTCTAGGAAATTTGACATTCCAGTCACAAAACTGAGTAGGTGCAGTAATATTTATTGGTTGCCTCAATTTATTATAAACAGAATTCTCCAGATTTGCTTCAGACCTCCTGCCCAACACAGGAATTCGGGCTTTTGGAAATAAAATGCTGCAATTCAGCTTTCTAGCTGAACTCTTCTCACAAGCCAGTCTCATGCATTTCGTGCAAAGCCCATCAATGTGGAGATCCTCTCATGACTGAAGAAAATAGTCTTTACTAAGCCTGATTAAAAATATTTTAAAGCAATATTCTTAATATTCAATTAAATATTAAAACAATGTCCCCGAGCACTACATTTCAAAATCAAATAATTAGTTTTGAATAAGCTATAAAGTAAACTTCTTTTCCATAACTGAACTAAGAAATAGCACCATTCACCTCCTAGAAGACTGATGTACAGGTTGTATTTTGTCATATTTGTACCTTCTCACTGAAACAAAACTTTTCTTTTAAATATTTTTATGAAAAAGTTTCAGCTGTTTTTTAAGAAAAGTTGAGCAATACACAAAGGTGGCAGAAGGTTTATATCATCTAATATTTTTATTGTGAGCACTTAGGTAAGCGTTGCAAAGTCTGAACGGTATTTATAACTTACCCAGCTTCTGATCCCGTTTGTTACATTATTACTTACATAACTTTAATGTTACTGCCTCCAGAGTTCTATACAGTGAAGGGAGGGTTTGCTTATCTTCAGGATTTTGAGATCGTCTTTTTCTACCTGCTAAAACCATCTTGTATTTCTAATGTAGTGATGAACGGAGCCCAGGTGTTAAAAATGGTGTGGTTTTTATTGCTTAGCATCTTGTAATCATATAGGAGTAATATTCAGATATTCCTGATCTGAATAGAAAAAGATTATGGCCCCTATGCAAGTCATAAGACTGATCGAGTAAAGTAAACAAAAATTTTACTTTGTGTCAACACTCAAAGTTTTGTTTTCTTCCCAAAAAATATTAATGCAATGACAGTAGGAGACTTGGTGTTTAGAGGGATTTTCAGTAGCAGCAAAGAACCTATCAGCACCTTTGGATATTTAAGACCTTCAGAAAGTCTGGTCCTTACTGAATCCTTCAGTAGCGGGCTCTTACAGTCTGCCAGTTTTCATTTGTAGGTGAGAAGAAGAGTTCACATTGTGTTTCTAAGTTTCAGCTACTTTAAAAAAAAATTCATGCTCAAAATAAAAAATACTTGTATTTGTGGTAGAAAAGTACTTAAAATAGGGCAGGAGTTCACTCAGACTTCTGTCACAATATTTTTAGCTACATTATTTATAAAACTTGAATTGATCCACAGCTACAGCTCTTATTTATTCCATGTCTATACTCAGATAAAATCATCACCTTTTAACTTACTAAACTTCACAGCATGATTCAGTCATGCAGTATTTCTTATATAAATTATTTGAATTTCTAAAAAATCAGATGGTCAGGAAAGTCTGTGGTTCTTAGAAAGTTTTAAACAAGTTTGTTTAGAAAGAAAAATGCATTAAAATGTAGTTTACACACTGAAAGTTCCTTTGAAATAAATTCCTTAAGCTCCATCCAATTGTGCATGCAACTATAAAAAATAACTTTATTTGAGTCTTGGACTGTATCTTTCCTCTTACCAGCTGTGCCCCACCTGCCGAGTCGAACCTCGCCCTGTGCCACACCATTTACACCAGTATGTGCAGATTTCCGCTGGTTTTGCTCCATTGGCATCTCCAGTCCTAAGTCTGAACTGCTGTTCCTTTGTGTCTCCTTCCACTCCTGTATTGAATTCTTCTGCTGCTTTACACCTTGTGCCTGCACCTCCTCTTTCCCCCTCTAAAATCCCTTGAATCTACCATGGAAGCACATTTCAGTAAGAGTCTCTGGCTGCTTTCTGCCGACAGATGTATGTATTAGACGTGTTCATTGTCCGTCTGGATGCTCTGTCTAAATCTGTCTGATGCAAATTTTGCACATAACAAGTGCTCAATTAGTTTCAGAGTCTGACAGATTTTCGCAGGGAAATCTGTGATATTAGGAGTGAGCCCTTGGGGAAGTCTTCTGGCATGCATATTTAAACTGGAACTACTGACACGGTCGTCCTGACAGAGGAGCATTTTATGTTCCCCAAGTCTTTTATTACAGCATACGTGGAGTCTATAAAGCACTTTGATGTGGGAGCTATATTTAAGTGCCAGGCATTACTGTTTTGAATCTTTCAGGTTAAGAATTCTTGTGGACATGGGGAGGCTGGTTTTTGTTAAGCTTTCTGTTTTATCTTTTTCACACATGGTCTCCTGCTGCACAGACTTGGCTTAAAATGATAAAATTCAGAATTAAGTATTAAAGAGGATTTTGGAAAGGTGACTATCAGTTGTGGGTGGCTGATGAACAATCTGGATTTACCATGTAAAATCATGTGGAGGAGAAATCATCCTGATGTGGAACTGGAAGAACTCCACTTCCTTGCTCTGGGCTGGCATGTCGTGTGCTAAGCTGCAGAGTCCATCCAAATTTGGGGCTGAACTAATGCATACCTGAATACATTAAGCTAACAGAAACGACTTCTTTTTCTTAGGAAGAGAAAATATAGTGCAACGTTTTGATTGTTACGTTATTAATGCAATTCTAAGTCTTGGGAAACTATACGGGTAGAGGTTGTTTTGTGTACTTTTGTGGTATTCCTGAAAAGCCATTTTTCCTTTGCTAAGATACATCTTTTAGTTCTGTCTGGATTCCCAGGGCTGTTTGTTTGTGTTGGTGGATTTCTGCGTTCAGCAAAATCTTGAAAGCCCAGAGCTGCTGATTTAAGAGAGTCTGATGGTGATTTCTCCTACCACCTCCAGAGATCTTTTAAAGTGGAAAGAAGATTGGAAAGATCAGGGAAAAAAATATGTCTTAATGAAAATCCCAAGAGTTTATTGGAGAAGCAAGTCTGTGGGGCTTAGTGATCTGTGGGACTATAAAGGAAATGTGATTTTGTCCCATTTTCTGTCTGCTTTTGTGGAAGAAGAAATTTTTGCTAGATGGCTGGGAGGCATATATTACTTGGCTGCTCACATCCTGTGCTAAATGGTCATACAGAGTATTAATGGTAAAAAAGACATGGAGCAAGCATGAATAGATGCAGAAAGATCTTATGAGGCTTCAGTGGTGTAATAATAAAACAGCAGATGAAATGTAGTTCGCTTACACGTTATTTAGAGTTCACTTATACATTGACTGTATGTTGAGCTGACAGAGAAGAGGGAAGGAGCAAAATCCAATCATCATATCTCTGAGCTGACTATTGCCGTCCAGGAGAGAACCTGGCATTATCTCAGTGACAGGACAATGGAAATATCTGCTCAGCAGCAGAAAAAAACCCCAAACATGAGCATTGTCCATTCTTGGGAGTGCCATTTTCCCATAATACAAGGCTGTGCTGTACCAACATCTTGACAGATGCAAACTTGTCTATGACTTGATATGGAAGTAGGTGCAGAAAGCTCTAAAAGTAGCATCTGGCTTGGAGACACATCTCCTTCTAGGTTGTGTTTATGCAGTGCTTGAGTATACCATATGCAAGTTCATAAATGCATAGCGTATAAGCATTTATCAGCCATAAGCATAATGTTCAAATATATATAGATTTATTGCGTAGCTCTGACTCAGCATAGCAGACTTCTGTCTGCGCAATATGGAAAGTAGCATGTGCCCTTCTGCTCTCCCTGCTCTGACGCTGTGATATTTTGCACCAGTTTTTCTCATTGATTTCAACTTGACAGCTTTTCCGTATGGTCCTGCTTTTCAGAGAGTTGTTCCACTTGTGGTATCTGCTCTATAGATGGTTCCACCTGCATTCATTCCTATCCCTGCTGCAGCTTGTTCCTTTTGCAGCTTGTTAGTTTATTTGGACTTCCTTCTTCTGCTTTACCCTGCCATGTTTGTCAGTCCTGGATGGGGCTTCTTTTAGACACTTCAGTATTTACATACAGGCAACTCTCTGGTATTTGTCTTTAGGGTACTGTTGAACTCTGCAGTCCCCGCAGCTTTACCCCAATATGAGAAAGCATATAGCACTTGGCAGGTTTTGGAGAAAACAGTGGGGATGATAAAAAGGTGGGGCAGTTTCCATGCACATAAGGGTCATGCAGATAAATAACTTGGTAGCTGTAAGGTAACCAAATACTGAAGTGAAAAAGTTGATAGATGGAGGAATTATAGCAAAGTTAGTTCGAGTCAAATTTACAGATTCAGAGCAGGCCAAAGTGTTCACCTTCTGTTTTCTAAATGTTTTTCTAAATGTGAAATTAGGAGTAGAAGATGTAGCACGTTACAAGAGTTGGGCACTTATTTGTTAAACAGTTTTATTTTACAATATTTTGATCTGTCTATGCAAAATTGTGTCTGCTTTTTTTCACTGAAGTATATAAAAAGTTCTGTTTGTTTTCCTGTCCTCTACTTGAGCTATTTTAATGAGAGATACATCATTTTAATACTGAAGTGTTTCTGTTTATTCAAATATTTAATGTAGTCCTTTCCTCAGATGTGAAGATGTGGGGGGTAGTTTGGGAATCAGGGGATGGGGATTATGAGAGAAGGTCCTGTCATGTATTCATAGATGAGAAGTCCCCCGATAACAATCACAAGCAAATGGTATATTTTCAGGGTGAGGTAGGCATCAATATTTCAGCTGCTTCCAAGCCAAATCCCCCAAATTAGTGACTGCTTCTAAATTCTGCCTGAGTTGTTGGGAATGGTCATTGCCATACAACAAAGAGGATCAAGCCCTGGCAACCAAGACCTTTATGGTTTGTGGCAAAATCATTTATGATTTTGTCAGTACCAGATTTAAATGTCTGGATCTCTTTTTCTCAGGTAAACCCATTTTCCACAAAGACTACAGTACTTAAATCTGAGCCTGATTATTTCATGTGAAAATTTTAATAGGAGCTTATCCTTATCAGTGGGGGCTGATACACTAAACCTTACATTGGCAGCAATCAGCCTTGTTTCTGTCACATACACTTCCATAGCCTTAGAAACCACGATCAAGGTGTTATTCTTAAATGCTCTCCAAGTGGTGAGGCCGTCTCACAAAAAACTAATTTGGGGTAAGGTGCATACTGAATTTTTCACAGCCTACGTTCAGTACACTTGCTGCTCTACACTGGGCTCAAGATCTATTGCCTGACTCCAAAAATGAGTCCAAGTTTTGTCACTTCAATTCTCTGCAGGAAGCGGCTGTTTTCAGCTATTGAGCTGCATCAGCTTGTGTAGTGGCAGTCGTGCCTTTTATCACATAAAAAGTAGAGTGCACGTTGCCTTTTATCCTGTGTCATGCTGCAAAACAAAACGAAAGAAAAATCTAAAGGAGCCAAAAGCTATTTTAGACTTGACAGCAGCATATAATAAACTGTGCTTCCTGGAGGAAAATTACTAATGGCTCCCTCTTGGCGTAAGGGACAGAGGGTAGTTCTAGCTAGAGTGAGAGCCACCAGTCCACCACATTTAGGAGAGGTTAGCCCTGAGGGATGCCAGACTTCTCAAGGACTAATGACTTCCTAAAGAATATCTGGAGTTAATCTGGGATTTCTTTGGAGGACCATTTTTCAAAGAGGGAAGAATCATGAAGGGATTTCTGTCCAGCTGTCTTTATTCTCAGTTCATACACCTGGGGCCACACCGATGCAGAGGGCACCTTTGCAAGTGCAGGGATACAGAGGGCACCTGCAAGTACAGGCTGCACCAGTAGGACACTTCGCATAAATCCATGTTTTGTACCAGTTCTGTAAAACTCTTGTAATGGCAGAAATACTCTTCTAACTTCTACCAGCAAAATTATGTAGAACAGTGATTGAACCTTATTATAGTGTTACCCGATGTGTGCAGTTTAGTTGTAAGGCACATATAGCTTTGCTAGTGCACTTGGTATCATCTTACTGCCTGATGCTGAACAGTAAAATCCCAGACCCCGCAGAGCAGCCAAGGTCAATGGCCTGTCTTAGCAGCAACAAGATTATTCTGTTGTTCCTAAGGCATCCTTTCCAGTGAGCCTGATGCTGACTGACGGTGACACTGTCGTGGAGCTCTAAGCACGTTGCTGTATGAGCTAACATGTTTGAGATGTGAATTTGCAAACCTGTGTTGCACTGGTAGCATGTTGGACAAAACTAATCAAAATTGGCCCAAAACACCTATCTTTTTAAGCCTGCGTTGTTCCTAATTGCCACACCTGAAGAGAGAAATCATGGTTTCTTCTCCTAATGTCATTTGAATCTGCTTTGGCTAACTTCAACTTTGCAGCAGGTTGCCAGATTTCTGAACAGTAAAATATGATACACAGATGTATCCTTTTGTTGTCCTGTATTGTATGTTTGACCTAAACATTTGAAAAATTTTGTGGTTCCAGTTGCTTTAAAAATAATGAAGGGAAACAGAAGCACAGAGAGAAGCAGCAGCAAGTCAGTAACAGAACTAGGAATAGATCTTGGCTTTCATGCCTGCTCTCAGTCAGTAGCAGTTCAGCATTCATTCCCCTCTTTGATGTGCTTTTTCACAGCCCTGCTTAGACACTGGGTTCTTTGGGGTATCTGAATGGAGCTCAGTAACACAGAAGGAAGAGTCAGAAGTGATTATGAAGCAAAAACAGTAGTTTTAGAAGATCCTTTCAGTGAATTGGTTTCTGTGCTTCTTGAGCTGACAGTAAAACCTTTAGTAAGAGCAATGCATGAAAAATCCACTGTATTGTGTATGGAAGGGGTCACCATCAATTAGGCATGTCTCAATTTGTTTTACCCATGACAAGTTTAGAAAGGTCAAGTCCTTGTTTAAAAAGCCATGATCACTCACTGACATGAAAGTGTCGTCTTTATATTGCAATAAGCATTACTGATCTGTCTCTCGGGGAAGCTGGACTCCTGCATTACAGTCAAATACACAAACTTTATCTCTTGCTGCTTTTTTAAGCAACATTATTGCTGATAAGAGGTTGTGGGATGAGGACAGGTGAAACTATGAGAGAGAGTCAGAATGTACCTGCTTTCACAGTCTGGAGGAAATGGCTCTTTCTGTCCTGTCCCCCTTTTTCCCTCCAGGATTGTCTGCCTTAGTGTATATGTCTGTCATGCTTAGGTTAGAAGTCCTTTATGATGCTTTTGCCTTTATTTGTGGTTTGTTTTTTTTTTTCTTCCTCTGAAAATCTGCCCTTGCCTTTACTGCCTGCTGCCCTGGTAAAGTGGAGTAGTGAGATGTCCTCTACATGGTCTGGGCTTTTGCTGCCTCCTAGGGAATGCTAAAAACAAGCTGGAAGCACCTGTGGGATGTGTTTGCTTTAGTTTCTGCCAGTTGGGCCATACTGGAAAGTCAGATTTGCTTTAAACAGTTACTGGATAGAGACAAAATGTAGTCGGTGGAGCAGGGAGGGGACTTCTCTCTTCCATTCTGCTAAGGGGAGTGTGCAAGCCACAAGGATACAGAAAATCCTGGAGGGTTTATGTAGTGACTCTCTAGCTGAGCCATGGAGCAGTTTCCAAAGGATGCAGACAGCTGAGCTCAGCAATGGGGGCAACTCCAGTGCAATCCTCCAGCAAAAGTTTCCTCGGGCTTAAGCATGTTTTCCTTTGGAAATCTGGTCCTTTTATTGGACCCCAGCAAATACAACAGGTATTGTTGCTATAATGTGGTGTGCAGGTGTTACTGTGAGTGTGGCCACTAACAAAATAAGAAAAAAATAAACAAGAAAACCCACTGCATACCCAGATGTCACATCTTAAAATGCTGAATCTTTAGCGTGATTGTGAAAAAATAAGGGTTGGTTGATTTATTTTTTGTCCTGCTTACACTTTGCACTTTCTATATCTTCACACTGTCTGTGGTGTTACATTAAATATCTATGATTTCATTTCAGTGTATGCACAGTAGTATATAAAGCAACTGTAAAGTTCTGCCTACAGTAACCTTCCTGTACTTCTGTTCCAATAGTAAGTGCTGAGCCATCAGTTCTCCCGAAACTTGAGACCATGGCGATGCCGTGCTTAGCTGAGGACACACATTTTGTGAATGTTTTAGTTACTGAACTCAATTGCATCAAGACCCCGTGTTACGTGTGGTACTTTGCCAAATTTGCACTGGTTTTGAAAGTGACACAAATTACTTCAATGACAATTTATAGATGGCTCAAAGTTAATGTATAATCTCATTAGATCTCCATTAATCAAAGATAGGGGTTATTTTTTGTAGAAAACGTTAACGTTTGCTCAACACTTTTTACAGAGTGTTTTTACCATCGTGTGAGTTCTGCATCAGTAATTTCATTAATAATTCAATTCAGCTTTATGTACTGCTACCTTCATTAAAGAAGTTGGCTACTGACAGCACTTGTATTTAGTGTTCTGCTAAGCTTGATTGAGATACAAGATTAAGTCCACTTATACCTCCAAGAGGGAAGACAATAAATTTTTTCTGCATTAAGTAAGATTACAGCTATAATTAAGCTGCTGGGGAACCTCTACCAGGCCTACAGCTCTTCAATGTACACTAACCTAAGTCTTCACTCTGAAACAAAATTGGCATAATTAGTTCTGAAAGAAGACTCGAAAGACTGGACCCATTTTTACCAGGTAGAGACCACTCTCAGTAGTTGTAACTTCAGTTTGCAAATACATCATTTTTGGGGGCATCTTTTGGGGGTGTCAAGTGAACTTCAGTATCTGTTCTGCATGTATGGGATGCACATAGGCACCAAAGGCACAAGGCAGGTGGAGCTAGCTAGTGTCTCTGCTGAGGCACACGCACTGAGCAGTGGGGGAAGTTTATGTTGATGTATGAGCTTTGTTTGCTTTTACTTGTAAGACTAAGAATAACCACCTAAGATTTGAAAAAAACAATGTTGTTATCAAATCTTTTTTCCTGCTTCCTTTGCTAAAAAACAAGTATTGTTTAACAAGAGTGTATTCTCTTGTACTCTCTTATAAAGTACTTAATTGTGACCGTTTGTTGTTTAATGTCTACTATCCCTTCTTTGCCCATTTTCTAACTGGACTGTTAGATCAGTATTGCTGAGTTGGGGAGATTCTTGTGACTTCTTTCTTAGTGAAAATTTAGTTTGTTCAAATCTGTGAGTTTGACTCTTCCCATCTTTTCTCTGTCCCTGTTTCCCTAGTTCAGTTCTCAGTCTTCCTCTGACACTTCTTTCTTCTTACTGGAAATTCACTTGATAACTTTAACCCTTTGATCTTTACTTTTTCAGTCTCTGTCCAGAGTTGTGCCAACGCCTTTGAGTTACCCTTCTGCTTCTGCCTTTCCTTGTACTTTTATTTATTCTGTTTTGAGTCTTCCAATAGCAAATCAAAATAGAGATGTACCAGAGCCTCTCAAGTATTTCACCCAACAATTATAGTTTCTATTGCAGTCTGGGTTAGGATTTAAAACAAATTAAGCTACATCACTCTCTGAAGAATAAAAAATCGTTTATTATTCTAAAGCCATAGAAGGTACAGGGGCTTCAGCAGAAGGGAAGGTAGAGATGTTAGTAAATAGGTAATGACCTTGGTCCATCTGCCAGGGTAATTTTCCTGCCTTGGTGCTTGAAATGTATTCAAATGCAATTTAAAGGTCGTCAAGGATGCAAGTCAAAGACTTAACAGAGTTTCTGATCAAAACACTAAGTATTATGTTTGACTTTTTGTCTTACGAATGGCTGAAGGATCTTGCCAAATGGTGCATTTCTCTTGTTTAATCAGGCTTCTTTGTTACAACAAACTTTGACTGCAGCTGAGCTCTTCACTTGAATCCAGTACTCACTGAAACGCCAAAGGACAGAGGAAGGTCTTCTATCCATAGTTATCTTGCACTTCTGCAGAGAAGTGAACACTGAGTCAAACGCCAATGCAAAATAATTCTTCAAAGGGGAAACAGAGGGTCATCTGAGCAGCCTTGGCTCTTAGGATGAATACAGTGTGCACAGACATGAAGGATGCTGACACTTGTGTCATAAAATTTGATCTGAAAAGCAAGACTTTCAAAATCTATACTTGGTGTGCCAGTATCCATTCAATAGATTTGTTGAAAGAAATAAGTAAGGCAATATATGATGGCTGGACAAGCAGATTGTGCTCTCAAGGTTTTTAAGAATCGATGAAATAAATGGATACTGTTATCTTAGTCTCCATTCACCTGGGCAGAAATCAGCTGCAGTAAGTGACCATGCATAAATTTTTGAGAAGTTCTTCCATTTAATCCAGAAAATGTAGCTCAGCATGAGGAATTAATTTTTAGTATTAATTTGTGTAGATCCAGTAGAAGATCCAACTGAAAATAAAGGGGAAAGTGAGAAGATGAACACTCTGTCCTCTGTTAGGTGTGTTTGATATCCTAATTATTGCCAAAGAAATTGGCATTAATATCCTTGTCAAGATCAGAACTAATACTGCCTTCAGAAGAAAAATAGTATATTTCAGCAGGGAGAGCCATATTCCCTATCTCTCCGCTCAAAATTGGCAGTCTTTCAGATCTCTAGCTAATCAGTGGAAATGATTAGGTTGACGTCTTCATTTGGCAATATATTTTCACCAACATACCAAGGGTTGCCAACCTTTAGCTTTGGCCATCCTAACTAAAATGAAGCCACTCCCACTCCAATTAACCCAATGCTCTTTTTTACTTCATCTCCTACAAATTCATGCTACTTTTTTTGGTAGCTTGTTTTCCATGGCTAGCTTTCCTTCTCCCACCTTGCCACACTTATCTAAGTAGATCAGACCTAATAAGATATTTGTTCACCTCAGGTTTTAAAATATACCATTTTCACATTTTTTATGCCATGCTGAAAATATTAGCTGCATAGCCCAATTACCACTGGATTATTTATTGAATGTAACGGTGACATGAGGAATTATGTCAATGGGCAAAGGGGACTTTTGATCTATCTGTCACTTGTAGAGCTGTTCCCCGTGTCTTGTTCTTCCCGGAGCGTACTCCATCCTGTACCTTGTGTGTCCACGTGGTTGGGCTTTGTGCTGCTCTGCAAGCCCGGAGCTCCATCTTGCTTCAACGCTGGCTTTGCCAGAGCCCAGTCAGTCCTCTGTAACCACTGTCTTTTCTTCCAGTGGGTTACTTCTCCACCTTGGTATTTTAGTTTCCATATGGGGATATGAGAAAGTGTTGTTTTGAAGTGCAGCAATTGTAGACAAAGATGTTTGAATGTGGTCTGGGCCTGCTTGAGATGCAGCATTCATTAATTAGCCCGCAAATTATATTTAATCTGACTAATCTGTGCGGTCACACCATTGTACATGAACTGTGATCTCAAATAATACAAATCAGATCCAGCTCTGATCCTCTGAGCTGGTGTGATGGCGCCTATATTAATTAATTATTCTAGTTGTGCGCCTGACCCCATGAAGAAAGGCAGCAAGCACCACGCACGCTCTGGAGAGGTTTGCAGAGATGATTGTTTAGCAGGGACTGTACATATGGAAATGTGTTCTCATTTCTTCCTTTGTGCTATCCCATTTACAAATGGAAATGACTGCTTTGTAGCCAATTCTCATTATATTTCTCTCCCATGAGATGTGAAATTAGCATTAGGAGAAGTCCTTGGGTAGCTGGGGCTGAAGCCTGGTCTCAGGCTTCAGGCTGCTCCGCTGGAAGAGAGGGAGCAGGGAGGCAGCAAGGCTGACAGGACCCAGCACTGGCCAAGGCACCTCAGCAAGGGGCAGAGATGCTCCGCTGGAGTCAACCAGGGTCAGCCAAGGAGCTAGCTAGGGCTGGGCGAGGTGGTGGTGGTGATGAAACCCAGCCAAGGTGGAGCTGGGAAGTCAAGTCATGGTCAGGCACAGTGTGCATACGGTATATGCATAAGCAGTACTTTTATACAGTTAAACATGGGGGCAATGTGGAGGACACTGCTGAGTCTGGTCAGGGCAATAAGAGCCCCTGGTGCCTTCAAGTCCCTGACATCCCTGCAGGGCCCAGCCATCTTCTGGTGAGGGAGTCAAATCCACCCCTTGCTGCCCTTAGGGCTCACGCTGTATTGCTTAGCCCAGGGTTGTACAGCTAAATTCAGTTAATCTGGTCCTGCCTTACATCAACAGCAAACACAATCAAGGCTGTGAATCACTCAAGTGTCACTTCATTGCACACCTGGGCAAGGAGACAGGACAACAGTTGAACATTACAGAGTTGAGGGGTGTAACTGGGTCATTAGTTTCCTCCAGAGAGGTGCATGTGTGTGTTGGTTTTGAGCAAGATGTGTGCATTAGTGCTGTGTTGCAGTCTTAATAAAGGTTTACAGCACTGCTTTGGTTATATTGAATAGCAGAGCACTTGTGGGACAGGTGGTATAACAGCCATCGGATCATGCTCCTTGCTAATTGTAGTGGGCCTGGAAGCACATGGAAATATTATATTTCATTGCTCTAAGCTACACTTTGTTCAGTAAGACAATTTAAATATAGGCACTAACTTTCTGGGAAGGCATGGTAATATTGTTTTACTTGGTTATAGTTTGATGTAACGTAAAGGAGGTAGCGGTTGTAGGGGGTATTTTTCTTCTGCTAAAGATAATTTAAAAAAATAATTTTTTTTTTAAGAAGATTTTGTTTTCAGGCATAGGATTGTTCCTATAGATACTGTGCTTCACCGGTGCAGCCATCCTTACCTGAAAGGAACATTGTGAGTGATCCCATTCAGTGTCTGTTCAGGAAGCTTTTTTAAACCAGGAAAGCAAGGAGAGCAGCTAGGCTGTTATAAAAATGTGTAAATCTTTCCACGTGCCTTCCTCTGAGCCAGCTACAAGGCAAACTGTTGTTACCCTCAATGTACAGATGACGGGGCTTGAGCTGAGAATCATTTTGCTTTGGGTTACTGCGTGGTTAGGTAACTCACTTGGATTCGTGCTGATCACACTTCCTCCCATCGGGTGGCTGCTTCCTGGCCTGAGACCAGATCCCAGGAAAGCAGAGCAGGTCTCAGGGAACAAGCTCCCTGTGCTTGGCAGTGCTGGCAGATTTTGCATGTTGATGTAGCTGCCTGGGTATTTCTAATCTGTGTTTTCCGATGTAGGCAATAAAGCCTTTGCTAGCTTTTGCTTTGGATGAGCTCCACGCTTACACAGATGACAAAGGTAGACCTGTGGTTTTGGGTACTCTCTGGGCTTTGTGTGGCAGAGAGCACACTTCTGTTTCATGTAGAAAGCAGGGAATAAGGTATTTCCTCCCCAAATTCACAACATGTGCTCTTGAAATTTGGAATGGGTCTTCTGAGACTATACAAGTAAATTGTCTAATTTTGACCTTGATGCCAATTAAGTACTGCTGTCTTTCAAGTAATTTTAAGGTTTTGTTTTCTTTGTTTCAAATGGTCTTGATTGTAGATTAACACAGACTCTTAAAAAAAAAAAATAAAATAAAAAAGAAAATACAGATAGCTTGTGGGTAAGATTAATATTTCACTGATAATTTTTCTATTTAGTTGCTATGACTATGGGCTGCAGCAGGGTCAGATTAGCTTGCTTTATCACAAACTGGTCAACCCTGGATGGCCCTTTTCCTGAAGATAACTTGCACGTAACTATTACATTTCGTATGATATGCTGCCAGCGTAATGGGGATTGTTCGTTGTCAATGTTTTCTGTTGGCTGATGGCCGCCTTCAGGCACCACTGTCCTTCCAGGGCTGCCTACCTTGACTCTGCATCAGCCCTTTTCTTTGCCCTTGGGTGATGCTATAAAAACAAGACCCAAGCAGAAGGCGAGTAACTTCATACAACGTGAGATCAGCAGCATTGAAAATGCCTCAGTCCCAAATCGATTGCTACGGCTCGGTAAGCAATTGCAAGATCGCCTGGTTACCTTATCTATGCACTTCCTTCCCACAAGATGTTTGGATTTCTGTTAAGTGAGAACTCGGTTCAGTGGCCTCACTTGTAGTCCTGGCTTTACACTGATACAGCAATTATCCCAAGTGCAGTGTTCCTGTAAATTACCAATGTGCTCTCAGCCCTTCTCTTACTGCATTAAGCTCTAAAAGGTAATATAATTTTCATTACACAGAGCGTTTCAGGTACGAGAGCTCTGTGATAAGAAGTTGCAGTTTGTTTATTGCTAGCATAGCTGGTTGTAAAATTTGTTGTTAAATTTGTCACGCTGTCTGCTTTTTTTTCTTACTCTTAATGCTGTGAAGGGACAAGATAGTGCCATAGAGCTGCTGCGTCAGTCTGGGAACATAAGTGGAGGGTGACAAGGAAAAATTGTAGATTAAAATGTATGTTTCAGGTAGGAAGTGGGCTGTGAATAATTCATTCTTAAATAATTCTTCACATTTAAAATTTAATTATTTTATGGTCATTTAAGCATCTTAAATTCATGGCCATTCCAGAGTACCTTAGCCAGAAACCGGGTTGGGGAAATGAATTGTAGGACTTCACCTTTTTACCCAAATGTTTGCTTGCTGGTGATTGATGATACTTGTCTGAATCTCTCGTTAAAATCCTCTGCTTTAGAAAGTATATAGCCTTAATTTTCAGGAGTTACCTAGCATTGAAGGGCTACAGAAAGAGTTCTATTGTAGGCAAAAAGCCTGATATACAACCCTAAATCCAAGAACCCAGATTACATCGATATAGAAACCTCCCTGAAATTCAAGCTCTGGTAGAGGGCCGGTTAATTCACCCTTCTGCTCAGCACATCTTTCCATATATAACACGTGTACCTCTCTGCTCACTGAGAGGCAGACACTCACCTTGGGATCCTTCCAGGCAGCAGCAGCACGTTCCCAGCTCTGCCTTTGGGATATTGATGTTCTTCTGGGGACTCAGCTCTTTGTTCTCCTGTTTCATCTTGCAACTGCAATGAAAAGAGGCTTGTGGCTCTGATGCTTTGATTGGCGTCTATAATGCTCTCAGCAAATAATTAGAAATGGAAAATGCCGTAAAATCTTTGCAAGTGTTATCTTTTCGTAATTGTTCACACCATATTTAAGGGGAGGTTGTGCTGGGAATACCTGAGTAGATATTTAACAGTAAGGATAATGTTGTCCTTATGCAAACCAAGCCAGATATATTATTCTAAAATGCTTTCTTTGCGTAACACTTTGAAGAGGTAGCTCTTTTGCCTTGCTTCTGGGTGAAGATGCATGTTTATTTACAATACTGCTTTCAAAAGCTTTTGTCTCTATTCTAAAAATAAGTGAACAAACATAGAGATTTCATGATTTGTGGGCTTTGATTTCACATTAGCTGTGTGTAGCTGTAAAGACCTGAGAGGAGAAGGAAGGTCACTTCTGATTTACAGATTTAACCCTTCTTAATCTGAAAGCTAAAGCTGTTTGGTTTTCTTTTCCTTTCCTATTAGCAGTTGTGGCAGAAAGAGTCTGCCAGGCAGTTTTATGCGGTATTCCTTACTGTTAATTCAAATTCAGCAGTAGCACGAATGTGATTCTTTTTATTTTACTTGAATTACTCCAGAGTCAACTTGATATGCATGAGACCAGAATTACTGCCTAAAATCTCAGGCTTTTTTCCAGTAGGTAACTCCACTGGAAAAACTAGTAGAGGGTGATGCTTTATTTTAAAACATGAAGCAGATGGCATAACTCCTGTGATTCCTTTGTGCTTTATACAATGTTTAAAAGTAAAAATATTTAAGTTAGAGTCATGGTCAGATAATACTACAAAAAAACTGCCAAGAAATACAGAGTGGAGGTATCGGTATCATCCTGCTCTGTGATACATACAGGGGAAATAATGCTTCTACTGTGCATTGTGTAGCATCTGGAGAACTGCTAATGTCATGGTCAGGCGGCATTAAATGAGGTCCAAAGACAAAACAGAAAACCCATGAGGGTAGGCATATCCTGTATGGATATCTGCATCCACAGAGCATATAGTAGCATTTGAAAATAACACAGCAGCTTTTTTTAGTTCGTTCCTGTTCATACTTAATGTGATGCAAATAGTTCTGGCATCATCATTAAACTGTGTTGAGGAGTGCTTTATAACAGCTATAGGATAGGCCTAGCTTTTCAGGTCTACCTAGGAAATTGTTTATTTGCAGCTTATCTAATTAATAGTCAACATCCTTAGTCATGACATGGGTTGAATTGATTTCTTGTTATTTACAGAAGACCTTGTCAGCACACAACTTTCTTCAGTGCTGGCAAGCATAAAAGTAAAATGATTTTAGTTATGGTAAAGTGATGTTCCACGCACGGTAAGAACACAGAAAAGTGTCAACTTTTGTGACCTCTCTCTGCTAAATAAAACGAATTTGCATTATGGAAATGGAGACTATGGCTTTCTGCTCTTGGTAATGCTGATCTGGGTGAGTTGCGGTCATCCTGCACTGCAGATGACAGACTTGGATTGTTATCTATCCATTTTCAGTTTTTCTCAGCAGTGATAAGGACTCCTCAGAAAACTGCAGATGTACACATTCTCCAGGATGGTATAATTTAAAATTCACATTAGTAGACTACTATGTTACACATTTGTTAATGTCCTTAGCTGAAAACTACTTCATGTCTACTGAGGAGGAAGCCTTTGCGGTTACTGCCAATGAACCTGGCTGAGGTTCAAGTCTAGACCTCACAGCTAAGGATTTTGTCCTTTTCAGTCTTATTTCCAGAGGCTGCATGAGACAGCTTTTAGAATATCCTTTGTCTGCTTTTCCTTTGAAATACTTCCTATTGTACAGTAATACTTTTTCTGAATATTTGGACCTTACCCACACTTGAAGCTTAAGTATCTTAAACACCTGGAATCCCCCTGGAACATCCCTCACTACAAGAAGTGCTGGAGCATGTCCAGAGGAGAGCTACCAAGATGGTGAGGGGTCTAGAGAACAAGTCATTTGAGGAGAGGCTGAAGGAACTGGGCATGTTTAGTTTGGAGAAGAGGCTGAGGGTTGAGTTGCCCTCCACAACTACCTGAAAGGAGATTGTAGAGAAGTGGGTGTTGACCTCTTCTTCCAAGTGAGTAACGGCAGGACCAGAGGAGACGGTCTGATGTTGCAGCAGGGGAGGTTTACATTAGATATAAGGAAGAATTACTTCATTGAAAGAGTGATCAGTCACTGGAACAGTCTGCTCAGGGAGTTGGTTGAGTCACCATCCCTGGAGGTGTTTAGGAAATGTGTAGATGTGGCACTTCCAGGCATGATCTAGTGGCATGCTCTAGTGGCTGAGGTGCAGGGATTTTTGTGTGTGGATGGTTGGATTCAATGATCTCAGAGGTCTTTTCCAAACCATGAAGATTCTATGCTTCTGTGAATTGTATAGCAATAAGTAAGGTCAGCCTGGAGTCTCCCAGGCTGGTTCCCCTTGGCTGAGCTGCTCTGCTCCTGGGCTATGCAGTGTTTGGAGGGGAAAGATGTAGGAGCTGTTTGCTGGGGACTAATAATGAAATCTTGAGTATAGAGACCCTGTGAATCTTTGTGCTGCTTTAAATGGGGTGGGAGGATGGAGATGCCCAGCTGGGACTTTGAGGGCTGTGTGTTACTGGTAGAATTTATTATTTACTCTTCACAATGTGTGCAATATGGATGCCAAAAGAAGCAGCAAAAAAACCAACCCTGCCATGGCTTAGTTTAGGGCTTTGCTTGCCATATGTATTCTTTTGAAACTGAACACCTTGTACTGCATGTATGGCATCTTATCTTACCATCCTTGCAGTTATCCCTGACTGAACGGCTGGAGGTGATTTGATATACATGGTTTGAGCACTCCCACATAGCCAAGAAGCCAATGAAATGGAAAAGGAATTCTCTGCATCAGCTCTTCTTTTTTTTCCATGGCTTTTGTTAGCAGCGGAAGTTCACATATCAGTAGCTGAACTGGAAGGATGGAAAAATAAACTGCTTGTTAGTAAAAAGCTCCTATACAAGGATACAGACTGCTTGCAGACAGTAATGCCTAAGTTAGCCACTAATTCAGCCACAGTTGAATTGAAGCACTTGAATAATACAAATGAGTAGACTGTTCATTTTAAATTTTAAATCCAGAAACTGAGATCCTTAAGTAGCCTTTAGGCTAAGATTTCAAGTATTAGCTATTCTGCTGGATTTTAAGAGGCCCAGCTACAGCAAGTAATGCACACACTTATATTTTGAAGAGCCTATCCTCAAATATGAATTATTTAAAAAAAAAAAGGAAATGACAATTTGGTCACCAGTATCAGGAGATTAGGACAAATTTAAATACTGAGAAGACCGCTTCCCTAACCGAAGCTTTTCATACAGCACTTGATGCACACCGAAAAAACAGTCTTCTAATAGCAGTGCACAAGAAAATAGACTGGTGAAAAAATGCATTTCTAGTCAAATTCTCTAGGTGGTATAGAGCTTGAAGAGCGGGGGAAAAAAGTCTTTAAATCAGGTTAACTGCCAAAACTGCTCAGCTCAAGCAGAGCATACAGAAATCACTGGGCAGATGTGATAGGGTTGGGGTACAGCTAGGTGATTTAGATACATAATAGATTTTATGTCAATCTAATATCTCGCTGTTCCTACAGTACAGCAAATAATTTAGATATGCTGCAGCCACACAAAAGGGACACTGCATGTCTTCGCTGAATATTTCAAGTGATTATTCTTTTCTGCTTTTTGGCCCTACATGGTACTGTGGTAAGTTTACTTTATCACAGAGGGTGTAATTCAACATATATGAGAGTTTTTCCCAGCTTCTCAACAGCTCTGCTTGCATCTTCCCATGTCTAAATTTTTCTTCCTAGGATGAGCTGTAATACAGAAGTGCTTAGGGCAAAGCTGCCAGCCACCAGTAAACCACTCCAGAGCTTGCTAAGGGTGCAGCAATCTGAGGCAATGACAGAATTTGATTAGCAGTGGGCAGGGAAGAGGTATGAATGCCAGGAGAAAGAGGGCAGTCCTTTCCAATTCTTCCTTCATTGAAAGGCTACACTTGGCCTGCTGGAAGAACAGTATCTATGAAAAGATAATATAATGCATGTTGAGCTGTGCACATGCAGCATATTCTGCGTAATGCAGTGCAGCCCAGACTCAGCGTTAGATAGGGCTGCATGTATCATGTCTGCGTGTACAGAACAGCTGGAAAACTGGATGTACAATGCTTGGAGCAATTGTGTAAAACCCAGTTAGATCACCTCTTACGGGCTTCAAAGTTACCCAGTCCTACACATGCATGTTGAATGCTGACACACCTGAAAAATATATAAGGGTTTTCTTTTCCAAATGCATAAAGTGTGGTTGGGTATCAGACTGCATGGTGTTTGTAATACATGCTGCTGGACATGCCCTGCTGGAAAGGTCAGCAGGGGTCCACCTGGAATTGACGAACAGGCTTGAAATTATAATTAAAAAATTCAAACTTTATCCTCGACTTCAAACGTTGGGCTAGATAATTAGTTTCTTTCAAATGATCTTTAGTTTTGAGTGGGTTATTTTTCCTGAAAATGGGGCAATTGATCTTGTAAAGATGATAGTAATTTTAGGTAAGAGAGGTCTTGGCCTCAAATGCTAGTTTGCCTTGGCTGGTCTTTGTGCTTGGCAAATCAGTGTGTGTTTGTCCTCCTCCCCTCAGCTGTGTCTCCTTAATTCTTCTTTACAGGGGAGTTGCCTCAGTGTCTTGTCACATGTGAACTTTTGTTTTAAGGATAAATTTTCTTCAGTGCTAAGTCTTATAGCAACTTGGGTGCTTCCAAATTAAAGTCAGATTAAGATGTACACATCTGAAGTTAAACTTTGCAAAGAGATGACTTTTTCTGCCTCCTATTGACGTAAAAACTACTCTGTACTTGAAGACTTGAGAGGACTGTGTGGCCAAGTCACACCTGAAAATAGCATTAAGTTCCCAAAGCTACTAAGGCAGTTCTGGAAAATGCAAAATGCAACTACAGTCCCTTTCTTTTACATATCAGTGCTTGGAGGGAACAAAGGGCCATTTCCTAGTGTTTTCATGATGATGTGAAACCTGTATTTGCCTGAAACATTGCTGATGTGGTTCTTTTTCATTAAACATAGGTGACTAGGAAATCTGAAAGAGCCTCCTGATGGATATAATGGTTAAATGTTGGTTCAGATGGTTTGAACTGAAGTAACAAAACCATAACCGGTTGTTTGAGGGACGTGATCCAGGCTCTTACTTTGGAGTTGAAAACTGAGTTTTACTCCACTGCCTTCAAAATAGCAGAAATACAACCTTTGCTAGAGGTTTGCAAAGTATCCCAGTGTGTTCCTGAAGAGGAGATAGGAAGCTTAAAGCAAAAAGTAACTCCAAAAGCTGTTCCTGTTGCAGTTAGAATTATAGAATAGTTTGTGTTGGAAGGGGCATTGAAAGGTCATCTAGCCCACCCCTCTCCTCTGCAAGCAGGGACACCTTCAACTAGATCAGGTTATTCAAAGTCCCATCCAGCCTGACTTTGAATGGCTCCAGGGATGGAACATCTCTGGGGAACCTGTTTTACCACTCCCAAGGTAAAAAATTTCTTCCATCTAGTCTAAATCTATCCTCTTTTAGTTTAAAGTCATTACCACCTGTCCTATTGCGAGAGGCCCTGCTAAACGCTTCATCTCTCAGCCAGCATTCCTCTGTTAAAAGGGAAGTCCAGCTGTTTTAAGAGACATTTGCACAGGTAAAACTCACAAATCTCACTGGATTTGCAAGTAGCATATTAATTTGTTCTCGGATTTAAAAATAGCATATGTTTATGAATACTAATTCATCTTTCCACATAAAAGATTATGAAAATGTGAGTTGTCTCATAAAAACTTGGCCTTCAAGCCTAAAATCAAATTGTTGAAGACAATCAATAAATTTTAAGGTGGTACGTGATGTGCTTTTGAATAGGCAAACTTAACTCAATCACTTAGTCAATAGTTTAGGACTTGATTTGACCCCAGTAATGTTGTTTTGAAGAGTACATTTTATGTATATGATTTTCTAGAGAGATACACGCCTGCATTCTAGATCAGTATGTTTCCAAACAGAGTCTGGAGAACGATACAGCATAGGCAAGGATGCAGTATTTTAGGGTGATAAGGTAAAACTGGGGAGCCCACAGAAAGAAGAGCCCCTTGAATTGTATTTGAGGGTAGGAGCTGAATGAGAGTCAGCAAAAGGTCCGAGAATGTACCTTCCACTGCTGGCCCAGGGGAAAAAAAGTAATTTCCATGGAAGTGTGGATCTAAGACCATCAGTACTGCTTGGTTGTTTGGGTTTACAAGGAGGAACTGTTTAAGCAAGGAAAAGGTTCCTGTGAATTCATCTTGTGAGAGAGCAGCCCATGTTGCTATTTCATTATAAAGTCACACACAAGGGTGACACAGAGGTCACTTACGTGCTGGGCAGAATTTGAAGTTGTGTCCCTGCTAGATTAGCGTTGCTCAATGTGTCCTTCCCTTCAACATCACCATCTGGAGACCAAGTTCTTCAGTCTTCAACTTGGTTATTTTGTACCCAGTCCTAAAATGGAAGAGATGAGTGAAAACTGTGAAAATCCCTTGCTTGCTACAGGCTGTCCTTGGGCTGCTTCTCGGGTGTGGATGCGCTTGTGCGGATCTGTCTTAAGTGAACTGGAGCTGATCTGGGATTGCATTGGAGCAGGACACGATGCCTTTGCTTTGCTCAGTCACAGTGGAAGCATCGTATGCACTTCCCCACGCTCGGTGGCTGTGTACATGGTCCCTCTATGGCAAGAAATGGCCAGCAGGGCAGAGGTGCCATCTCCCCCCCCTGCTCAGAGCCAGCTGCCTCGGGCCTGTGCAGAAAGCCATGCTTTGTGATCTGTGCAGCTCCCCCTAGAATAGCTGTAGCAAGTTGAAATGAAAAAAAAAATAATCCCCCCTTTTACTTGCCTATAGTGGGTCACTTTGCCTTCCCCTTCCTTTTCATCTTAATTGGATCAGGAAGAGGTGATCTGCCAAACGCAACCCCTGACACCTGCTAGCGTGCAGGAGAGACTCCCTGCATTCCAGGAGGATTAGCACAAGCCCGGTTACAGCAGCAGGAGAGCCCCATGAACCCAGGTCATGGGCACTATGGAGGAGTCTTACCATAAGTCTAAAGCACCTAGGAAAGATTTCCAGTCCATACTTACATATTCTGACAAAATCTCTTATATGCTGGCTGGGGATAACAAGCAAGACTAAAGATTACTGTTGGCACATTTTCTGTATGCCAGAGCTTTAAAGTGTTTAGAAATGCAAAATGCATATCTAGCAAGATTTCCAAAAGTGCCCATTAAAAAAAAATAATTAAAAAAGGCCATTCTAGACTCAGTCTTTTTTAACTTTCTGGCTCTGTGTGAAGCAGCCACCACAGTACTGCTGCCAGAAGAAGTATATATATTTTTTTTTTATTACATTTATTGACATACTTTCACATACAGTGTTAACAGAGACAAAGCACAGCTGGGCTGTAGCTTGCTGTTGAAGGTGAAACCCAATCTCCAGTAGTCTAATTTCACTGAAGAAAAATTTATTGTTACAAATCCCTTTGGAAATACCTCAGTAATTTTGTTTGTGAACCAAATAATTACACAAAAAAGTATAACTTTGCTTTAGGGTGTTGTGAGGACAAGTGACTAATATTTGTAAATGTCTCCATGAAAATCATTCAGGTTGCAAGACTGTATTTCACCACAAAACAAAGCCAGAACAATTAGAGATTCACGAAGCAAACACACAGCTGTTCACAGAGGTGGGAGGAAAAAATTCCCAACTTTTTCCTAACCTGTTTCAGGGTTAAGTGTTACACACTCCAGGCTCTCAGGGCACCGAGGAGGGGTCTCAGCATGTAAGGTCTCTTGGCCTGAGCCCGAGGCAGTGAGCCCTGCTGAGGGCAGGCTATTAAGGTAAGGCTTAACTGGACATTAACACAATTAAACAGTCTCCAGGCTGGCATTGGCTTGACACCTGGACAAAGCCAGCCTGCAAAATACCTTGTAAATGTACTTTCAGAAAGCTTCCTTCCTGGAGTGTTGTGTTCTGGAGAGGCTGCATCTTCTCTCCATCCCTTCTCCGGACCAATGGGGAATCTCATTTCTGCCAGCCGGTGCCTTGAGAGCAGAGTTTTCTCCATAAGGGAGCACTGAAGCCCTTCTTTCAAAAGCAGCTGCTCATAGTTTGACGACAGCATGCAGAAAACCAGTCCTACACATAACCAGAATTCCTATGTCAACAGCAGCAACAAAAAGGCCACACACATCCCCCCATACACCTTCCTCCCTGTCCTCTTCCCACAGGCAAAATATACTGAAGAACATCAGAGCCTGATACTGAGGCTATCAACCTATAAACTCTAAATTTCATTAATTCTAAGGGGATGAGGAAGATGGAGGAGGGGAACAGAGGTGGCAGGAAAGGTATCAAGAAAAGCAAAACTATTTACTTGGTTTGGCAGTGTACAGAAAGATTTTTCATGTGATCTGCAACTCCAATGAAAAGCAATAGACCTTTTGGCTTGTGACCTCCTCCTTACTGCTTTAGCTGTAAAAGCTCAAGTGAAAAGATAGTGACTTTCACAAAAAAGAGTTTGAAATAATGACAGAACATGTCATTTTCTCAGCAAAAGTTTTATAGGAGAGAAGTCTTTTTAGTTAGTAAGAAAATATAAAAAGTCTAACAAGAAGACATAAGGCAAATGGGGCTGTCCTGCACAGGCACAATGATGTTCTGACCCAATGAGCTTTCTACAGAGTTGTAGACATGTACATCAATTTTACACCCAGCTGCAGGGTATCCAAGCCAGCCTTAATCAGAGGTTTCCTCAGTCTTTTTTAGCAGAACAGGTAGCTGGGTTTGTTCTGATTTTTAATGACCTGCATTGAGGCTATGCATCCCTTTGTGCCTAGAAAGCGCTGTAGACAGCTTGAAGTGTCAAGGTTCATTTGTGGATCTGCTCAATAGACAAGCCCAGTACAAAGGAAAGAATTGAAGCAGAACTCTTTAATTCAGCAAGCATTTTTTGAAGGTGCAGAGAGGAAATAAACCTGATCCACTTCCCTGAAAATGACTTGTGCAGCAGGAGGTCAGGTGTCCAAGAAGCTTAAACAATCCAGATTTCACCTTTCAAATTTAATGGGTTGGCTCTACTTACTTATGAGACGGAATTGCTAATAAAATTAATTAGAAGCATCATAGGTTGGTCATCCCAGGAGTATTTATACTCAAAGCAGTCATTAATTATTATGACTAGGATTGTCTGTCTTTCTATTTGTAGGCTGGCCATGGGCGACACTGACTGTTCTTGGGTTCCTGTACTGCTATTCTCACGTTGGAATTGAATGGGAGCAAACGTACACTGTGAATTAGGAATGATGCAGAGCAATGATTTTTAAAACAGGTTGATGGCTTTTCTACACTGGATATTCTATCTGCAGAAGGACATGCCAGACCCAAGTATTCAGTTAATATGGTAAAATCAAAAGCTTGTGTAATTGATTCTGGATTGTGAATGCAGGAATTGAACCAGAAACACTGATAGGCTATGGTTGGGAAAAAATTATGAAGCATATTGAATTATGTTATTTTTATAAAACAGTATCTCTGTAACTATGTACATTGGAAGCATGCATCTCAGAAAGGGTATTTTATATATGTTGAAGATTGTATTTGTTTTTTCCAATGTTTCACTGCCTATTTTGAGACATTAACGAAAGAATTTTTTTCCTACCTTGCACAATTCAAAAAAACCCTGATCTCTCAGCTTCTGTCCAGGGCTGTGCCCTGCATTTACATTACTCCATGAAGGGCGGGATGCTCATCAGTTTTTCTTGGATGCTTTCTGATATAAGTTAGAACATTTTTTGCTATTCTCAGTGACAGCAGTAGTTCAGCCTTAAGCTACCTCTACTAACTGTAGCAAAGTCTGCTTTATCTCTTTAATTTCTTCATTTAAAATTTTGCCTTTAAAAAAACACCTTTGTTGGTAGCATTAGGAATTGTTGTTTGTTTCTTTAAAAACAGGGTGTGTAGGGAAGCAAGTATTTTCTTGAGGAACAGCTTATGTTTTTAAGCAAATATGACCTTACAGCTCCTTGGGCTCTAAGTGCTCTCTGCTTTGTGTTAGAACTAAAGCATATATTACCTTAATTATGGGGTGAATCCCACCTTCAAGGGAATTGTTCAGTCAGCCTCTTGTATTTTTCTGTTATGAAAGGACATAATCCACATCTGGCTGAATGGTAAATCTGTTCAGTCTGCCTCATTCTCTGGTGTCCCAACAGTCACTCCTGCAGTATTAAAGACACACTCAGAGAAGCATTTCAAGAACTTTAAAAATAAAAACCAAAAAGCTCCAACAGAATGGTCCAACAGAGTGGCACCAAATTAGCCAGTGCTCTGTGTCCTTTGCTCATGGCCAGACCTGTTACAGCAGCACCTTTGCTAGAAGACCCCCAGCTCTGGGATTGCCCAGGGCTGGGAAGGTCATGCCTGCAAGTGTCAGGCTGCATCAATGTCTCAGTGCATACTGATGTTCTGAGGGAAGGGGAGCCCCTACTCGTGTCTGGCTCAAGGGGTGTCTCCCAGCCTGACGTTTTTATTTTAAACTGATGTTGAAGAGCAGCCAGAAGTCTTTGAAAAGTTAGACATTCCCCCTGGACCTGGCAAAAGGCCACCAGTCCTGGAGAAGAATTCTTCCAAGAGCAGCTTCCTGCAGGCAAAGCAGAAGGACTTCCATCAAGACCTGTTCTGTGGCCACCCCACCCCAACCCCGAAGCCATTTGGGCCTGTTTGGAGATACAGTTATTGTCCTACTGTCCCATCACTTCTGCACCTTCAGCCAAGTCTGATTGAGCTCATCCCTTCAGTAAGAAATTCAGTCTCTGAGAGAGGCTTCAGCTTAGCGCCTACATTTCTGATGTCTCCTCTGCTCAGAACTATGGTAGCCTTCTTTTTCCCCTTCAGTTGTTCCTGAAGAAAAAAGGCAGAGGCTTCATCCCTCCACCCCTCTGGAGACTAAGCCCATCTCTTGCTGTTTCAAATCAGAATCTCCAGCCTTTTATGCTTAGGGAAAGTTTTTTTTTCCACCATGAAAATGCACTGATTTCCCCTGGAAGTGATTTCTAGAAGATACCCTGGACTTTTGAAAATAAGACTTACCCTGAAGGCTGCCTGGCCAGAGACATGGCCCTCCCAACTGACTTCTGACGATTGCAGAGATCCTGTCAGCCACAAAGGAGTATATTGTTCTCAGCCTCTGAATTTACTAAAAGTGTATGAGGTTGGCCTCCATTTTGGAGTAGAACTGAGCTAAGGGCGAGAATTTTGTAAGATTTAACTCAAACTTTGTAATTAAGTGGAATTGGAGCAAAAAGTCATGAGTCTGTTCTTCAGTCTTATTGATTACTGTTATTACATGAAATGAGGGGCTGCTAAGTGATTAGATTCCAATTTGTATGCACGCAAAACTTCCTGTTCTAATATTAAAATGACCTTGAAGGTCATCTGCTTTTATGTTTATTTCTAAACTAAAATTGTTTTGTGGGTTTTTTTTTCAGTGCTTTATATATCTTTCATAGTTTTGTAACCATTTCTGTTTCTAAAAATAAAGCTCAAACAGACTGTTGGCTTGAGAACTGTGTCTTAAAAAGCTACTGCTTGGTGTAAGAAGTGTTTTGCCGCCATGAGGAAGCACCACTATGCACTGGAAGCCTGCGGGATGGATGCAATATGGACTGATCACTTGTATCCCTCTAGTGCACTATATGGAACATGCATTCCCTGACAGTGGGAGTTTAAAAAGGAAATACATTTCACAGAATCATAGAACTGTCTAGGTTGGAAGGGACTTTTGAGGTCATCTAGTCCAACCTAACTGATAAAGAAAAAAACACATCACTAAACCATGTCACTAAGCACCGTGTCAACCTGTCTTTTGAATACCTCCAAGGACGGTGCTTCAGCCACTTCCCTGGGCAGCCTATTCCAATGCTTAATAACCCTTTCAGTGTAAAAATTTTTCCTAATATCCGATCTGAGCTTCCCCTGGTGCAACTTGAGGCCGTTTCCTCTTGTCCTGTTACTTAGGAGAAGAGACCTACCTCCAGCTCTCTACAACCTCCTTTGAGGTTTTTGTACAGAGTAATAAGGTCTCCCCTCAGCCTCCTTTTCTCTAGGCTGAACAACCCCAACTCCCTCAACCTCTCCTGATAAGACTTACTCTCCAGATCCCTCACTAGCTTCATTGTCTTCTAGGTCAGTTAAGGCAAGACTCAAGTGCTCAAAGCATCTGGGAATGGTCACTGAAGATAATGTGAAAGTAAAACAGTACTACCCTTCCATCTGTTGCTATCTTGTGCCATAGTCAGAAACACAAAGGATGGTTGCACAATTTTTCTTATAGTTTAAATAGTTATCATACGAGAATAAATGGCTTTCCTTCATGCTCAGCCTTTCCTGCTATTTTGAAACATGCATTTCAAGAATAAGTGGGCTCACAAAGTTTCTAATCTGTCCTGCTCATAGAAGCACCAATAGGCCAGGCATGGGGCAGGCATCGGGCACACCTCTAGCAACATCCAGTTCTCTCTAGAACTCAGGCTGTGCCTGAAGCACTGTACATGTATGTCCTCAGTTACACCTTCAGCTTGGAGACACATTTCTCAGCATGACCAGAGAACTTGTCATTACCACGTGGCACCTGATGTAATTGAAATTACATGGTAGCCAGAAGTGCAACCTCCATGCAAGTCCTCAGTGATGGGCCTAGAGGGCGGGGTGGGAACTTGCAGAGGCCTAGAGGAGACTTAAGTAGACACCCCAATTACTGAAGAAAAGAAAAGGGGAGGGGAGGAGGAGACTACCAAACACTAAGAAAAAACATAAGACCTAAGAAACACTTGACAAAGCCATAAATTGCGAAAAGTATTGGCCAGTTTGAACTGAAGGGGAGGCATGTCTAGTCTGGCAGGGGATGGGGGACACTACTGCTGATAGACCGAAAAGTTGTAACCGTGCAGTGACCAAACACAAGATGATGCCATTGTAACTGAGCTGGACATTCTGAAAAAAAGCCACCAAAGCAATGAACAAGCATAGCATATCACAATATATGGCTTTAATGGCTTCCAGTAAGCTGCAGTAATCAAGTCTGTCTCACACACACATGCGTCCTTCCCCTAGCCCTCTCCTTGGCCAGCAAAACCCTCCCAACCACCGTTACTACTGGGGATGGTAAGATTATGCTAAGTGGCTCTTTCTTTAATTCTGCATTGATTAGAGGGTGAGCCAGGCTTTGCTCACAGATCTTCTTTCACATCTGAGAGCTAAAATCCAGCTTAGTTGGAATAACCAGCTCACCACAGGACAGAAGAAAAACAGCTTAACTATGAAAACCTGTAGCAATTGTGTTATTAGCAGTAACACAGTGCCTCCCTGTTCTCTTGTGTACCTGCTTCATTTCCCCTCCATCACTGCTAACCCTCCAGCCGCTTGCAGCCCCCACTTGCTAAGCCGAGGCTTGCCTTCCTCAGGCCTTTTGGCAACATTCTCCTCGAGGACCTGTGAAGAGGGAGGAGATCGTGATGTGTGGTCAGTCCCAGCTTCTCCTGCCCATGCTTTGTAGTCTATTCCCCCCCTTTCCCAAGTAGTGCTGCCCATCGCTGCTTTGCAAAAAGAACCCTCTCAGCACACAGCCACTTGTTAGTCAAGACGTATATTTTAATTCAACAGGGACAGCTGAAATGCTGCTCACCACAAAACCTGAGAAGAATGCTGAGGCTGTAACACCTTTGAGGAGTTAGGGGAAATCTGCATTAGAATGGCTCAGTTCTTGTACTGGGGGCCCTCCGAGATCTACCCTCTGTAGTGGGCATCTCTGCTGAGCCCCTGCAGATGCCCAAGGGTGCATGTGCATATGCACCAATTTCAGCAGTTTCACAAATAGCTGCTCGTGGAGCAGCTCCCACATTAGTTGCATGTAAAAGGAAGAAAAGAGGAAAACAACTATTTTATTTGAGATCTCCACTTTACCAAATGCTATTGTGTCAAGCACAGGTCCTGCCAGAGCATCTTAGAATGAGATGAGTCCCCAGCATCCCATGGTTTGAATCACCTACACCAGAGCATCCTGCTGGACCAGTTCAGCTTGAGAGTGGGCAAGCACTGGCAACTCCAAGCTTGAGAGCCTTTCAGGGATGCCACCATTGCCCATGAGGAGAGAAAAAGAATATGTCTAAAGAGTCTGACCCTTATCCTTTAGGCACTGCACAAGAAACTGAGCTGAAGAGTGTCAAAGCCTCAAGGCATTCAGGGCATCTCCTACAAGCTTCAGCAACATCAGTCTTCCAGCCACACATCAGCATCGCTGGCCTTGGAAACTACTACTTGGAAACAGGCACCTGTGCTCAGTACCCAACACTGATAATGACGGGATGGAAACTACGCAGCAGCATTAATCAGGGGAATCAAACACACTTATGGGTGCTCGAAAAACTCCTCATTCCTTTCACTGGGAGTCACAAAGGTCTGGATGACAGCAAGTTAAGTTAACATCAGGATTTACCAGGCAAATTTTGACCACAAGCTCGCCTGCAGCACCCTGCATCATATCCAGGGCCAGTTTGGTCCAAGTGTAAATAACCTTAGGAACCTGTGTATCAGCCCGTTTACTAAAGAATTGGGGTACCTGTGGCATATGCCTTCCCCAGCAATGGTCAAACTACAGGTAATAGAAATGCTTCACCATCTATAGGAATTTAAGAAAAGCTTTACATGTGGTTGGGTAGCTGAGGTGAATCATTGCTGACAGTTGCGTCAGGCAACCACTGAAAAATTAAAGATCACTGAGGAAATAATACAGAAACATAACTTTGGTTATGACCTGTGAAGTTTAAATTGTATTAGCACTCCCTCTAGAGCTGATCTTTTTGACAAAATTAATTATTTTTTATGGACCACAGAACTTCCATCCCTGCACTAGTGCATTTGAGTTTCCAAAATTAGATGGCAAAAAATAGAATAACTGTAAATGCTATTAGAAGACCAGAAACATCAACACTGTTGGTAAAAGAATTTAAAGGGCAAGAAAAAAAAAAAACAAACAAAAAAAAAACAACCACCCAAAAAGAAGATCTGGTTGATTATTTTTTCCAGACTGCTGCTGCTGGAAGGGTTAAGGTTGTTTTAAGACCTCAGATATGTGGGAGGATTGCCTTATAGTGATCCAATTTGTAGAGATAAAAAGAAGCATTTACAAGACAGTTCTTTAAATAATGTTACTGCTAATTTATAGTTACAGGTTTGCTTTACTCTTGTGGTGGTAGTTTTGTCCTGGGGTGGTAGTTTATACTGAAATTACAGGCTAATAACATTTATTTAGTCACATCTCTGCTCCGGGCTACTTCAGTGATCTGTCATCCACCTTTCCTCCCGGCCTCTCGGCATCCTGCCCCAAGGCCACCCCTTAATCAGGTTCAGGTCTCATGATGGTGCTGCAAACACAGTAAGGGCACGGCCAAGGCGTTCTGCCTTGGCAAACATCTGCCCAGGATCAGGCTAAGGAGCAAGTCCAGCACTTGCCCTGCCCCACTGCTGCCTGCCAGGGCCTCTGGTATAGATATATATCTGCAAAGATATATATATATATCTGCAAAGATACAGCATGGGGAGGAAAATAACTCCCCTTTAGTACTCGCCCCACACATAGTCGTACTGTAGGCCCCACATTCAAACACCACACAGCAGCACCCAGCCTGCCCTGGGCCCCACTTTTCCAGCCAATTGCCACAGACCCATCATGATACATACCATGAAACATCAAACCACAGAGAAAGAACCTTGGAGAAAATCTTCTACAGGACTTGGAGACTCAAGGGCCCTTTAGCACAGGAGCTGCTGACTACACATCTTCCCAGCCTGGCAACAAACATAAGGGTTTGGGAAAACTCAGTGTTTTTTTAACTCCTTCAAGCCCCAGGCAGGTTTTGAACCCTCCAGTGAGGTCCCAGCAGGTCACCAGGGATGAGTGACTGAGCAAGCTCTGAGTGCTGTCTGCCTAGACTTTAGCAAACTTCTCTCAGGTTACTTACTCTCAGAGTTCCTCAACCTGATCAAATCCTGCCAAACATGAGACCTACAGAGGGAATTCAGTTTCTGAAGACATCTTGCTTGCCTTGAGTGGTTGTTTCAATAACCACTGCATCAAAAACAACTGCAGGTTTGGTATAAGCCCCAAGAAGAGTTAAAAAACCATGACAATTATTCAAAAATACATTAGTGTACTACTTTGGGAGGAGTACTTGGAGGCTATGAACTGCTTATTACACAGTGCTGACTGAGAAAACTTCTGCTCTAAGAAAAATTACATTTTCGTGATAAGGTTTCCAAGCTAAATCTTTAAAATTTAAAGATGCTGGCAGTAACACAAGGATACCCTACAGACAGAGACAGCATGGGCAGGGCAAAGTGTCTCACAGGCCCTTGCAGAAGACAGCCACATTCCACTAACAAAACTACAGCAGCTGCGGTGCAGACAGTAAGTCAGAGGGCTACAGCCCTTGATAACCCCCAGCCTGATGAGCTTCCTGGGCAGTCAATCCCATTTGGTCCTTTGCCAGCATCCTGCTTTTATTGAGCCACTCCTGCTGCCTGCCCCTCGGTGGGTTTGCAGACCATACTCTCACTCTACACGAGTCTCTCACTCTGTTCTCCTTGGCTTTCCTCAGCTTTCCTGAGCTGCAGCTACATTTCCTCCCTAGCTGATTTTCCACAACAAAGGAAATGCAGCAGATTCAACCCACAGGTATCCAAGGCCGTACCTTGGCTACATTATATGCTTGTTCCATTTACTACCATGACCTTCGACTCTTCTCCTGACGCCTGGTCTACCACTGATGTCAGAGCAACCAGCCTGCAGCTTCTCAGCACACCTGACTATATTCACCACTTCCAAGTGAATGCCCACCCCCATGTTACAAAGCTATTTACAATTCTTGTTGCCAGAACTGTAATTTCATGCACAGGTCTCTGCACACCTTTCCTATTTCAATTCTGTGCTTTTTTCAATTCTGCTTTCAGCTGAACTGCCTTAGTTTCTATTTCTCTCTCCACACACGTCCAACAGCCAGGTTCAATGTGGCTGTGTGTGCAGTGTTATCATTCTAAAGGAAAACCAAACAAATTATTTTGACTTGGGGCTACATACAGATTATCTTTGTTCTCTTTCCTATCCTCATGCCACAGCTGAGAATGTCCAATAAATTTTCCTGTTATCATTAGTTCTTCTAACATACCTTCTGCTAAACTGTAAAACTCGCCAGAAAAGATTGCTGGAGAGGTTTGAAAGCAATCTGTATTTACCTTCACTGTAAGCCACTGCTTGCAGGGAATTGTTTCTTGCTGAGCTGAGCACACAGCAGCTCCCAGGCTTGTACCACACTCACTGTGCTGCCACTGCTTAGCCTTTCCCCCCCACTGGTAACCGCTGTTGCAGAAGAGGCCATGGTCCTCCTGTTATAGGAGATCCACAAGTGTAATAGATACTCCAGCACAGATTCTTTCTCCCAGAGTTATGTATTTCAGCTAGGAGAATGGGGATCCTTGGAAGTGTTCCAAGATCAGGCTGGATGGAGCTTTGAGCAACCTGCTCTAGTGGGAGGTATCTCTGCCCATGGCAGGGAGGTTGGAACTCTTTAAGCTCTCTTCCAGCCTACACCTGTGCCATGCAGCTACTGAAATTTGAACTTGGCTGTGCTACGTGAGGGCTTGAACTTGACTAGAAGGGGGAAGAGGAATGGAAATGGAAAAAAAAAAAAACAAACAACAAACCCAAAGGAGAAGGCTTGAGCACGTGTATTTTACAGATATGGCTGCGCACAAGAGTCTTCGTATCTCCTTCTGGCAGACACTTTACAAGTTCAGTTACTCTAATGTCGCCTTTGGCTCTCTCACAGGTTTATGCTCATTCTGCCTTTCAGGAACAGGACAGGTTATTCCCCCCAGATTCCACATGCCAGCACTGAGGCAGTGGTGAATTAGAATGAAAGGAGCAAAACCCGCAATCTTCTAGGAGAAAAATATTTGTCTTTGCTGATATTCTTTGTAAACTATACGCCTGTTGCAGTGAAATCCCTCATGCCACTAGCAGTAATAAATACCACAGCAACACTGCATCCTTCTCGGCATCTTCCATTTGGATCTGCAGCCTTACTAACCCTCCCTACTGCAGTGGGGCACGAGACAAGCACAGAAAGCGGCCCATTCTGAAGCCTCAGTGCCTGCCATGGGTGGGCAGGTTGGAGAATCACGGCCATCCATCTCTCCCTCAGCGAAGGGGCAGACAGATGGCCACCAGGCTCATCACCCACCCTGTTGCAATGACCACTGGGCTCGTTGCTCTTCCCAGATTTGGTGGACTGTCCCAAGTGTCTGCCCACACCAGGCAGACACATTGCTGGCAGGCACCAAACAGAAACAGTTTTGGCATTCCTTTAGTGATAGGGGGAGCGTATAAAAGGCACTACTGCTGCATACATGTGTGAGAGGGGGTAGATTCCCTGCAACCCAATCCCACGGGTTCTCCCAGCAGAGATGAGCTGGGTTACACTGGTAGAATTTACTCCAGTGCAAAGAAATGTTGGAGCCTGAGTGCTTCCGAGGTCAGAGATCAGCAGAGATACTGAAATGCACCACAGGCAAATTAAAATCACCAAATGCAAAATTCAAAACCATGTAAGCAACACTCACCTCCCCACAAGCTGGATGTTGCACACTGCCCCAGGAGTCACTGCAGCTGTCCCTGGGGCCACAGACCCAGCCAGATAAAACCCCCACATCTCTGGGCTAGGTCCTCAGCAGTTGCCACACAGGTGGTAGCTGTTTGGGAGCCCCAGCCAAACCAGTTTCAGAGCACAACAGGTGGGATGCAGGGAGTTGACATTTGACTCAGCTTCATCTCTGCCTTGCCTTGTCTATGCAGAGATAACCTGGGGGGAGCTGCAAAAGTGGCTCAGCTCAGGGTTGTCTCAAGATTGCATCACAATAAGAACCGAAACCAAATGGAGACTTGACACACACAAAAAAAATGCCCTGAATCCCAGTCCCATCACATCACTATTCCCCTGAATGGGAGTGCTGGACATCACAAAATTAGCAACAGAAACTTAGGAGCCACTGCACCACCAGAAGTAAATATTCTAGATAGTGTAGTCCACTCAGGCATAATCCTGCCCCCCACCGAATCAGGAAATATAAACCATAAGGGAGAAAAAGGGGGAATCCTCCAATGATACAGCTGGCCTGCAGGAGATTCGTGCCACCCTTGTCCAAGATGCTGTACAGGGTAACTTCCCACAGACTGAGCGCCCTTACCTGAGAGAGGGAGTAAGTGATTAAGAAACCTAAGTATGATGCATGGAATACTATTAAGGTCACTAAGATAGTATTAATATCTAGTGCACTTGTGGTTTGTGTTGTTAATTTTCGGGATCATTTGTAGGTTGTAATAATGTATTTTGCAAATTGTTTTGAAATTGCAATAATGTATTTGCCATTGTATCCATAGAACCTGCAATATTGGATCTGTGAGTGAAGTCCAATAAATTGTTAATTTGAACCTCTCAGTGAAGTCCTTTTCCCTTTTTGCCACAGTAGCACAGAAGGAAGGAAGGCTCCATGGGGTCCAGACCCTTGGCCAGGCAGTATGAGCAGCAGGGGGCTCCTTTACAGCTCTGGAGTTCCTCATCACACACACACTCCAAGCCCCAGTGCTCCTCACCTTCAGGCATTTCATAGGTGCTGCCCTTTTCATGCTCACTCATAATGAGACAATATCACTACAGTTATTGTTGAGAGAAGCCAGAATGCACAGCATGTAGCCCATGGTCTGAGAACTTCTGTCTCTGCCTTGCACATGCTCCCAGGTGCAGTGAATGATGAGCAGGGGCTGGCCCAAGTGGAGCAGAGGGGCACCCACCACTGCTGCTCAGCTGGGCCAACAGACCAGCACATGGAACATGAACTTTCGCAATTTGTCACACAAATCTGGGCCCAAAAGTGCTGTAGTTAATAACCTTTGGTTTGAAATGTTGTGGGGCTGATGAGAGGAGGGAAGCTGGACTGGGTAACATTGTGTGGGCAATGCTATCCCTTCTTTGCATGAATTTCTGCTTGCAGCACAAGCCGGCAGGCTGCTTAGAATGCAGGGAAAGCCAGAGCAAAGAAAATAATGGAGAGTTCAGAAAATGAGATCAGCCACCTCTAGAGACCACAAAAAAAAAAAAAAGAAAAAGTACATGCCTTCACTATGGTAATTTTCCCTTTTCTAATAAGAACAGGGAACACTGTATATAACATTGGGCAAAAGAAAGCTGGATTTTCATATGGCCAGTGAAACAATACTAGCAACCGGAGATCCTGTCACACTACATACCAGAGTGGATGCAGCGATGCTGTTAAAAATATCTCCTCATTGTGCTCCTTGGCTGCTCTCTGTACCGTTAAGCCTCAGCTCTGCAGTCTGAAAGCTTATGCCTTACTGCTGCTCTTTTGAAGGTGAGATTCACAAATCCATAAAATGTCTTAATACAGGTGACAGCCACCTTCACCAGACCCTCAAAGTAGAGAATGAACCACAAAAATGGACGTGAAGCTCACAGGATCTCGGCTGAAGACTAAAACCTAGAATAGAGATCCAGAGCGGGTGCAGGCCCACAGGAATGGCTGCTGCACATGATCCTCTCACGTACAGCCTGGAAGGATCTCCTGTTCCTGTCACCTCTGGTGAGAGTTTATCAGTTTCTTTGCTGAGGTAGCCAAAAAAAGAATATTCATTGCTGCCTGTTGCAGTTGTGTCACTGGCAGGTGACACTACTAGGGGATTCATTCCTGTTGGTTTTGTCTTCGTGTAAGTCCGTGGTAAGGTCACCTTCTTCTGCAGCAGATGGTTGGAACAGCAGAGCCTGTTCGATCTATAGTGCTCTGATTTCACAGAATCATGGAATCATCATGGTTGGAAAAGACATCTGAGATCACCGAGTCCAACCATACGAACCCTCCCCATAATCTCAGCCACTAGAGCATGCCCTGAAGTGCTGCATCTACATGTTTCTTAAATACCTCCTGGGATGGTGACTCAACCACCTCCCTGGGCAGGATGTTCCAGTGCCTGACTACTCTTTCAGTAAACTAATTCTTCCTACAATCCAATCTAAACCTCCCCTACCACAGCTTCAGACCATTTCCTCTGGTCCTCTCATTGTTCACTTGGGAGAAGAGGCCAGCACCCACCTCTCTACAACCTCCTTTCAGGTAGCTGTAGAGGGCAATGAGGCCTCCCCTCAGCCTCCTATTCTCCAAACTCAACACACACAGTTCCCTAGTCCTCTAGACCCCTCCACCACCTTGGCAGCTCTCCTCTGGACACTCTCCAGCCCTTCAATGTCCTTCTTGTAGTGAGGGGCCCAGAACTGAACACAGGACTCGAGGTGAGGCCTCACCAGTGCCCAGGACAGAGGCACCATCACTTCCCTGCTCCTGCTGGCCACGCTGTTCCTGATACAAGCCAGGATACTGTTGGCCTTCTCGGCCACCTGGGCACGCTGCTGGCTCACGTTAAGTCATCTGTCCACTAACACCCCCAGGTCCTTTTCTGCTGGGCAGCTCTCCAGCCACTCTTCCCCGAGCCTGTAGCGCTGCCTGGGGTTGTTGTGACCAAAATGCAGGACCTGGCACTTGGCCTTACTGAACTTCATCCCATTTGCTTTGGCCCATCCAGGAGTTTTGTAATAGTTCTCAGATAATGCAATAGTGAGCACCATCTAAACCACAAAGCAGCAACAGACATGTGGCCCTTCAGGCTATCAAACAACTGGTTTCGGTCACAGCGAGTCTGGTTGCTCTGGTGATCTCATTCCTGCTCAGAAGACACCTGGCCCAGACTGAAGTCCACAGTGCAGGACACTGCCCAGGATGCCAGGACACTCACTTTAGCGAACACCTGAGTTCAGTTTACAGTGGGAATGTAAATCTTGATTGTAGTGATGCACAGCATATGGAAACCTGAGGAAACAACCTGAGCTGTTTATGACCAAAACAGTAATGTCACACTTCTCCACTGATAACACTCAAGGTACAAACCAACAGCAACAAAATGGTTAGCCAGAAGTTCTAGGGAGTAATTAAAAAAAAACCCTTGTTGGTCTTACAATACTCAACAGTTGGAAAACCACACCAAACCAGCTGTAATGTATAAAATAGTTTATTACTATAATAAATAAAATTAAACTTTTTTTTACAAATATTATTTGTGCTTGTTTAAAAATGTTGAATAGGGATATCATTAATGTAGTAATGCATTTGTAACCGAAACATTCCCCGACAGTGCGTATACATACATACATATACTCACTGTCTAGCTACTGGCAGCTGCTTCGCTGACCACAAAAATAGTATCTCCTCGTTCTCTTTTTCTAGTCATGCTTCATTGAACAAAGTGACAAATGCAAAGAAAAAGAACGAAGAGTATTTGGTGGATTTCTGAAAGGATAAAAACAAGTGAAATACATTGAAAAGCGCCAAAGCAACTGCATTAACTGCATATCAATAAAGTGTCCATGCAGTGGTGGCTAAATACTGAAACGCAGACAGGTCTCCAACAGATGTACAAATATTGATTGCAGGTAGGTACAATAATATAACACATTCATTAGAAAACTTGGTATTTCTTTATATAGCAGTTCATCCTGATACAAGATTATTGAACTTCTTTCATCTACAGCTAAAATGATTCTTTTCCTATGTTAGTGGTCACAGATTCAGTGGGAAGAAGAAAAAAAATCCCAAACATGAGCCTTTCGGAAGAGTTAGTGAAAACCCCAAAGTGTTTTGTTAGCATTAGGCATTTAGATCCAGTTACAGAGATGTACTGGGATTACACATCAAGTATGTTTACACAACACTCAACAATCAGCTTGAAACAAATTACAGTCGCAGGTAAATTCACATTAGCTTTGTGAAACTGTAAAAAACCTTTTTGAAACAAACACTTTCGCAATATGACAGGTTGGCTCCCTGATACACAGAAGTGTTTAGACAATAGTTACATCTCTTTATTTTGTGAGGGGAGGGGGCTATTGGAGTAATTCATTATTCTAATAAGAAGGCAATAAGTGGAGAAAGAGATGTGATTACCAGCAAGTGATTTCCATTAGATTTAGGAAGCTAATCAAAAAGTGCTTCATCTTTAGGCAACACTGTAAATACTACAGAACATTAAGAAGGAAGGAGAATGGAATCACAGTTTGAATTATATCACTTATGAAAGGGTTTTAAGGCTAAATGTTGGATATATCTTATTGCAAAAAGCTTTATTTTTTATTAAATTGAATCAAATGCTTGCCACAACAGTGTGGTCAAAACTATGTTAGATTGGAGGATATAACAACCTACTGTGCCTCACCTCAAATTCCCGGAGCTTCCCCTGCACGGGACTCCCTCTAAAAGGTTTGTCTTAATGAATCACAAGTGCGGCTGAAACACAGACTTTGTTATTGCCAATACACCCACAAGAGACTACATGGAAATGAAGAATTCAGTAGAAGATGCTTTTCACCACCTAACACCAGGACAAGAAAGCAGAGGTGCAGCAACCTTGTGCGCCTGTGAGAAGAAGGACAGGCTCAGCACCTTTGGGACAGACCCTGGTACCAGGAAAAAGAAATCCATTTATTCCACCAGCTCTCTTGCAGGAGAAGCCACTTCCAGGGCAAGTTGGCTTCAGAGTTAGGGTGAGCAACAAATAGTGGTTTAGGAGCCTTATTCCCACTGACTATGATACAGCATTATCCCAATTTCACATGTATTTCTGTTTCCAGACCATCACAACTCTTGACAGATCTTCTCTCAGTCACAATACGCGCCAGACTAACAGTATAAAAGAGGCCAACTGGAGAACCCAAAAAGTCGTGGCCTTAAAAGTTCAACAGTTAACAGACAAGTTAGACTCAGTAGGACTCTGGGTGGATGTCTACTGGGAAGATTTATGCTCTCTTCTTGAACTGCAATCATTATATGAGGGATGTGCTTTTACTTAACAGAAATGCAATCCATAGACTTATCTATACATAGATATTATATATATGTGTGTGTATGTACACACATCTGCACAAGTGTAATACACATTGTTTAAATAGTAAAGACAAATCATGTATTAAATTCTTTCACAGACTGGTTAAGAGTGGTTGAAAATATATCACCAGATATTCACAGTAAATATCTTGCTCGGTTCATTAAAGTGAAGTACTGTAGAAGCAGAACATCACCTTCGAAGCTGTTAAACAGGGTGTTCGCTGGGATTCAGGGCAGCACTGTGAAAGAGATTTAAAGCAAGAATGGTGTTTTTAAAAGTATACAGGTAATACCAGACAGAAGTAAATGTATCTGAACACGGTAAGGGTGAGAGTTGGGTTTTGCAGTTTTAATTCTGTACTGCATATTGGGTATTCTTTCTAGCAGTTTAACTATGAACTTTTTTATCAAATCGTAACTCAGGTTCTTACTCTCAACTACCTTCATTTGACTGAAATCTAATTCCATCATACAGTAAAAATGGAACACACCATCTTTTTTAGATTAATGCAGGTTATTTAGCAGGTTGTTAAATGGCAGAAGCACTATGCCAGAACATAGTTAAAACTGAGGCTTTTTGTTTTTTCTTTTATAGTACATACAAGCATTTGCTTGTTAAGGGGCAGTCTCATGTTCAGAGATCATTCATTTCTCAGCTGGAAAATAATTTAAGGGAAATGGCTTAACCAACACATAAAGAGAAACAAAAGAAAAAGGAAAAGCTGATGAATAAAATGAAAGAACCAGTTATAATTATGGTGGGTACACAACCTGTCCAGCCATAGGCATCTAAGTATAAGGCTCAAGGAAGAAAGACAGATTTGTAAGCCAGGTGCTTTCAGCCACTATCCAAAGGAGACGTGTTGCATCTGCAGGGCCCAGGCACTACAGCACAGGTCCAAATTAGTCTGAGGTTTAAAGGAGTGATGTCCCATAGCCAGCAAGGTTTTGCTTCTTTTAACCACTCGGTAGCCCAGGGAATCCAAAGACCAAAGCTCATCCTAGATAGTTTGGTTGGCTTTTTTTATTCTCTTACAACATACTCGCAATATTGAGAGATGATGCAGTCTTCTACAACTAGTTTTAGCACCTGCTAATTCATAAAATTGTCATAAAATGGGTCTGATCTCAGTTATAGCCGTGCAAATCTGAATGACTTTGTTTTCAGTGCTGACCCGGAGCAGACACCCTGAAGGTGTTGTCATAAGGAGTAGAGTTTCTCTGGATTTTCATGACTCTGACAAATATGGCCATAATCTTCAAAGACATAAAACTTTAAGCATAATTCCAGAATATATTACTCTTTGGAGGCTTTACAAATGGATTATAAATGGCTTTATAGACCTTTATAAGAGCCTCATAAAAGCCTTACAAATGGACTCCATGCTATACCCACCCATTGTCAGACAGAGTGTGGAGGAGTACAGTATCATTCTGGACTTCGGGCTGCACTAGAAGCACCCCAGCAAATGTGGACTTGAGTTCCTTTAATCACAGATATGGCTAATTATGAGGCTTCTAGGGCTGACCCTGCCATGACCCCAGGCTTGGGCTATCCGCAAGATCAGAATAACCTTTAACACATCCCTGAGGACACATAAAAATACCACTGAGAAACATCAACTTGTTATCAGCAACAAAGGGCCAGGTAACATGCCACTGTGTGTTCAGTTCTACCTCTGCACTGCAGCGCTGGGGCTATTAGGCATGTTCTTTGGAGGTTACAAACATTTCCTCTCTCATCCACCTGGCATAAGCTAATTTCCACATTTATCCACCTGCAGGCATGATGAGTGACAGTTTTGCAAAGTGCCTGGTAAGTTCAGCAAGACTTTCAGCCTTTCAAAAGCAACATAACGCTGATGAGCTATTTGCCTGGATTAGGAACCTGGCTCCAAGTCAGTCTCTAAAACCTTGCTGTAACTTTAGGGCATGAATTATAAATCCTTGTACACCTGTGATCTACTCAGCCATAATTTCACTATCCAATGTATTTACTGACAGAGGAGATGAGAAAGAAAAATCATTAAATTGTTTCTCACTGAAACCATTGATGTATGGATTTCTTACGGCAATCATGCCATAGTTATTGCAGGTAACTGTTGCCACTTAAAATGATTAATGAGCCAAAAACACAGGGTGACTTTGGTAAAAAAGAGCCTTCTTTAGTACTGCGTGTCTACAGTGCATGACTGTAAAATGGCACCAGTTACTACTGGAAAAACCTAGGTATGGAACCAGAAATAAGGAAATGGTACCTCGGCAAGGTCACCTCCCTACTGCCTTTTCTGGGCTGAGGGGAAAAGGTAACCTACAGATTTGATCCCAACAGCTGTTTCTTGGGAACACTTCAGTCCTTGGATAAGAATTCACAATCTGTGGGCGCTTCCATACGAGCCAAGGTGTAAGACCATTGGAAGCCTGGAAGCCAACCCTAAACCTGGACCTGGAAACCCTGGTGCTGTGCTTGGAATAACCAGCATCTGTGAGAGCAGGGCAGTTGCTTCAGGAACAGATACAAAAGTATTGTGACTTCAAGACCTGAGCCAGTAGCTTTGCACAGCACAGCCTCACCACTGTGCTGGTTCATCAGTGGACTCCACACTTCCCCAGGGACTTCTGACACAGTTCTGCATCACACCATGCAAGCATCAGGCCACCAGAAATCCTTTCAAATGTGTTGCTTTTCCTGCTTCTTCCTTACTTAACATAAAGAAAAATCTTCCCCAAACAATAATGTATTTTTTTTGTAAATGACTCAGTACCATGGAAAAATAATGAGACTTAACTACTCCCACATTGCGCTAAGACCTATTGCCATTAAAAATGAAAACCCAAAAAAGTGTTGCACCACGTTTCTGTGCTTTAACCTACTGTTAAATAGTGAACGTACTGGATCAGTGGAGAGAATATACTGTGAATATACACCTACATCCCAAGTTGATGACCCAGGCCGTGACATGCTACCCTACCTAATGAATAATGAACAGTAGTTTTGGTAAAGTGCTTCAATCTTCCTCCAAAAACAGTTATGAAAATATAAGTTCTGGAAACATCTCCTTCTTTAAGAAGTAGATCCTTTTGTTTCCTTGCTACAATAGCACTTGTATACAGTAAGCACTGCATTTCTACCTCTGCTATCCGTTTGCTCACTAGCAAGATTAGATCAGGAGCAATACACCTGGATGTAGAGAAAAATGCCAAGATCTAAAATCTTTAGAAGTTTTGTCAAAGCCTTTGGCTACAATGAACATTATCAAACCAGAAACTTCTGAATAATAATTTAACAAGAATTTAAAGAGCAGATTCATAGCAAAACGAGGACATAAACACCACAGTATATTTTCACAGGGAGGCAAATCTGTAGGAGTTGTTATTGAGGTTTAGTGGGCTGTGCTCAAGTACACTGCACACCCAAACTTTCTGTGTCTTTCGGTGCCTGGAGTTAAAAGCAAAGGTAACAACATTCAAAGACATCTGAGACACACGGCAAGTTTTTGAAACCCAGTATCCTTGACTCAGTGAATAAGAATGTGGAAGATCCCATCTATTAACAGACCTGAAATACTGTGGCTGTTGGCAAGGATGTTGTGAAATGTGATTGCTTCAGCGATATGTCAGTTTGCAATTAAAAAGTCCCGTTCTTTTTGTCTTTTTAGCTGTTCCTTAACTACCCCAAAATAACTTTGGTACCAAGTAGCACATATTCTACTGAAATGAAATACACATCTCCTACAGACCCTTGCATTACTATAGTTATATGAAAATATACTGTGACATTTAACACGTTGTACAGGTGACTGAGACTGGGACAGCAGCAGCAGCAAAAACAAACAAACAACAACAACCCACCAAATGCTGAAAACAAGCACCCCGGCAAGAGCTTCTTCATATAGGCAAAACCAGAGCTAATGACGTAAGGCATGCTCCAAAAACCTCAGAGGTCACCTGGGGCTCATGGGGGTGGCTGCTGCTGTCAGAATTCTTATTCCAACATCCCGAGGGGGAGCAAGGGGGAATGGGCACCAAAGGAGAAAAGAAAAGCTTTAGAAACTGTACCCTTGCTGTCAAAAAGGCTTCAGAATCAGCTGCCATCTTGACATGAGGTTGCAATTCCTGTTACTGTACCTTTTTAGCCACAGGGAACATGCTTAGTGAACTGGTCCCTCACTTGTTTTCAAGAAAGATTAGATTTAAAATTTTAGGGGGGGCTGTTTGTTTGTTGGTTGGTTGGTTTGTTTTTAAAAATAAACACCTCAGCTAGCTCCAAACATGTCTTTTTCTGATTCTGGAGACTGGGGCCTTGATATTTCAAACAACTCCTGTGGTGACTGGGAGCTTCTTCTTGAGGTTAATATCCTAAGTATCTCAGCGAGCTGTTTTTCTATATTGGTCATTTTTGTGTTTAAAGCCTTGATGTCCTCTTTCAGCTCGTGCTTCACCTCTAGCATGGTGGCTTGAAGAGTCTGTTCTGGGATGGGATAAAAGGAATGCTTGACCTCGGTGAGGACCGGGCTGCGGTCCTGCGGGCTTCTTGTCTCCCCGACGTTGTCCAAGCGCAAGTCACTTTTTGTAATGCCACTGTCACAGGAGTCTGTCTTCTTCAGGGTAGCTTCTCCCGAAGCTTTAGTTCTCTCTGGTAAAGTCTCCATGGATTCTGCTTTAGAGACCTTGTTCCAGTCTTCACCTTTCCCACAGGCGTCTTTGAACTTGGCCCAGCCTTTTCGCCGGGGGTAGTCTCCCGACGCTTTACATCCCGTGTATTCCGATGTCGGTGCCTGCAGCTTGGCCTGGTCAGAGGTCCCAGACGTCGAAGCAGACTGGTACGACACAGGGGTGGCCGGACTCTCCCGTACAGTCACGATGCTGGCTTTCACCACCGAGCGGGCAGAGGAGTGCTCCCCTAAAACGTTGCCCTTCTCCACATCCAGCTCATCTGGATCTCTGCCCCTCTCTGCTGCAAGACGTGCTTCCTTCTGCTGCCTGAACCTCTGGAACAGCCGGCGGACAGGGTGGTCTGGAGGCAAGATCAGAGGCGCTTCATTCTTCCTCTTCATTCTCTCCTCTTCTTCACGTTTGACATCGCTGATCTTCCGGAACACAATCTACAGGGAGAAAGAGATTTCGCTCGGTGATTAACTGCACATTTGTTAGGGGGGAAAAGTTGTAGAGGAAGAATTCTTTGAAATAATTTATTTGAACTGACAAATGCACAACCTCTGCACATTTATAGCAACGTTTTCAGGTGTCTTATCTTGTATGGAACATGGCTCATTTCATTATTTAAGAGCATACACCATTTGTCTTATATCACCCAGAAGAAAAATAAATGAAGAAAATTATTTCTCCTATTTTGAGAGGTCAGCAAGGCAGCGTGATTGTAAATATAATGATCCCAGGAAGCTACTTGTTCTATTTTGTGTTAAAAGTAACTTCTTAAATTTGTTTTCCTGACCCTATGATTTAGCACCAAGTTTCTAATATTACAAATAGCCATTCCCATGTCTTACATCAGTCTCAGCCCAGAGCTCACAAGGTATTTTAGAGCAACCTGGCCACTAATGGGGTCAGTACAGCAGAGACCACTCTGGACTCCGATGCAGTCTGCAAAGTGCTTCTTGCCCTCCCTTCCACCCCACACCCTCTTTTAGAAGCAACCTGCAATTAGGGAAAAAAAGGCAGTCCCGTAGTGAAGGGTACAAGGAGAGCAGGGAATGGGCTCTGCGAGACATTGGGAGGCTGCTCATGGCTTGATTACTGCAGCAGCTTGAACAGTTTCATGTCTTGAGTTATTTCTTTATTTGTATGGAAAAGTGGGCACTTTCACACAAAGAAACATTGATTTTCAACCTACTCTCCTAATTAATTATTAATTTCTGAACCTGTAGGCTAAGCGATCTCTGGGAGCAGCACAAGAGTCTCATAGTACACACGACGGCTTCACAGTGCCCCTATACAACCCCAAAGCACAGCAAGGCAAAGTTTCTTCTCTGGACTTGATAGCAACATGCCCTCCTCAAAAGCTCCATGCATTTCACATTGGCAATGGCATTTTCCAAGCAAAAAACTCCAGTGAGGTATTAAAGTAGAACCAGTAAGTAGTCTGGTTTGGAAATGTGAGGTCCTCTAAGCTAAAGTTTTCAATACAGAGTATAAAAGATGTAGCCCCCAGCTTTTACTGACTGCTGATACCTAGTCTCTTCAGCTGCTTTTGGGAAAATCCACTCAAAGTCCTTACACTCCAGTGCAGAAATAACTTCCAGATTCAAATAATTATTAAGAAATGTGTAAATAAATCTATCCCTCTATTGCAGACATTTAAATTAAACTAAACATAATAAGCGCTGCTTCACTGGCACACACAAAATGCGTTTCTCCTGACTCCAATGCTTCTTGACAGTTTTGTCATTGTGAAGCAGGGGAAAAAAACATCTTAACACTGAGTCTTTGGAAGAAAGAAGTTGTCAGACTTGGCAGCATTTCCCAAATACAAAAGAATAAAATTAGCAGAAAGGATATTTTATTTCCTAGCTGCAATTATGAAACTAAATGTGAGATAAGAATAAGAAAACAGGGTACTTGACAGATTTTTTTTCCCAGGAAACTCAGTCTGCAGTGAGGTCAGTAGAAAACAGACAAAGCAGCCTAATCCTTAGAAGTGAAAGAATAGCACTTACTCACTGGGAAGGGAGAATCAATACAATGCTCCAGGCTGATGGCTGCCCACACACTGGCAGCCCCTGCATTAACTGAAGGAAGATGGTAAGTCCAGGCATTAGGGTGGCTGCTCTGCTGGAGCCTGGCGATGCTGGGCAGGGTTTCAGGGGGTCACTCCAGCAGCCTGCTGTGGCTGGCTCTGGTGGCACAGAGCCAAGGCAACTATAACCCAGGTGGATTTGTCTCTGCAAAATTCTGTGTCCCCAAGCCCCCTCCTTTCCTGGAGCTTGCAAGTTTGGTGCTGGTGTGGACATCCACGTCCTGCATGGTGCTGTGCCAGATGGTCATGCAGTTAATGGGGCTCGTGTTACTTTGTACGTGAGCAGTATCCATCTGACCTGTGGATCTGGACTGTGTGCTTTCCTTAAATGCTCAGAAATGGAGTATGAGTGCATGCATAGGTGGTGCAGTGGTCACCAAGGAAGGCACCCAGGTGCTTGAAGGAGCTAGAAGTCAGGCTGCTTCATAGAGTCCATGTCTATCCAACTCTCACTGCATTCAGCCCACTCTGCAACTTTTCTGGTAAGCACTGGAGTACCTCCCATTTTTTAATAACATAAATGTGTAAGTTATTTGACAGAAGCTGCATCTGCTACAGCATGGTACGGACAGGAGGACAACAGAGCAAGTCTCAAGCAATCGGTTACTGACAGTAACTGATACTGTTACTAGCCATTACAACCAATACTTGTACTAGCCATTGAGTCTCATACAGCTGGTAGCTTGGTCTCCATACTGGAGTAGATGAGAAGCAAATATACCATCAAATGCAAAAAGATGAACACCAAGAGAGAAGCCGCTGGTGGCATTTATGCCCCTGCAGCCACCACTGCTTCCCAGTGCACCACCCAGAGGAGCCTGACTGATGCTCAGCAAACTCGGCTGCAGAGGAGCTGCTGTCACCTTTCCCACTGTGTGGTGGCACATACCTGCACTCCTTTACCTGCAGGAGATCAGACTGCAACAGACACAGGAACATAAGCATAGGGAGCAATTACATAGATACTGCCTTTGTCATGGGTAACCACTGCTTTGCTAATGAGACCCCTAATTTCCATTTTCCACACGAGGCCTTTGATATTTGTTTCACCTTACACCAGCTACAAGGCAAGTACACTGCAGCAGCCATCACCTGCATGAGCGCAGAAATGCAACCCTCAGGACTCCCATCCCGCTTGATATCTTTTATACGTATATATTTATGTGACAAGCTGCACTCATGCGTTGCAAATCAAACCTACGCACATTTGCCAGGGGACACAGCCTCCAACTGTTGGGCTGGCTTCTTCTAACTAACTCCTAAGACACTGGATAAATACGTGTCAGAGAGCAACCTGCCTTTGGGAAGCCCAGGCAAAGCTGTCACTGGTCTCCATTTTGCAATCTCCCTGAAGCCGTATTTTCTCCAGACAGCTCTGTATTATTATTATTTTGTATTATGCCAAAGTGTTATAACTATGCGAAGCTCAGCAGTAATTGAAAAGAGTTTACGTAGTTGCATTTTCCATCTTTTTAATGATTAAATGCAAGTCCTTATCAATAAAAATACAAATAACTGATTTAAATTGACTGTTTTCTTACAATCACTGAGGAAAAACCTGTTTTTAAGTGGTTAAACAGCTTCAGCAGCATCCAAAGCATTCAGAAAGTGTAGTTGTTATGCTGATGTAGGTACACCTGCTCCCACAAGGAGTAAGAGTACAATGGAAAAGAAAACAAGTTTCTTTTGTTATAAGAAAGAGAAGTCTGGACCTAGACAGCAATTTTCATGTGGAATTTGATAGGTCTATACATACAGATCTTAATCATAGTTAAAACCCAAAATATTATGGCAAAGATCCTAAGTTTTTAGAGCAGTTGCTCTTTCTCTCTCTCTACAAGCACTCATTTTTGTCTGGGAAGGGATAGTGCTTTGTACCCTCAGAATCTCCCAGCCCATGTATTTTGTGTCATGCAAATGCAAGGGACCTCTGCTTTACAAGCTATGTTGTTTGCCATAGTGTTGCCATCTTTAAGACATAAGCACACAGAAAAAAATCTAGTGGGAGCATTTTAACAATATGTGATGACCAAAATAAGGAGGAAGAAGCTGAACTGAGATAAAATAACAAGAAATTTAAACACTAGCCCTAGAAGTGCATACTTCCCATGCCCAATCTTAAGTCTTGTTTCATAATTCTATTTTTATTTAAAAGGTGATGAATCTTGTAGCTTTGAAGGAGAGACCTCCAAGCTGACAGAAATGTGAGTTTTGTGGGGGAATCAGCCTAGATTTGCTAAAATCTTGAAAAGTAGCTCTGTTAGGCACAGATTATTCGAATCAGAAAAAAAAAAAATAACTGAGACATGCAGTTACGATGACTCAATAGCAATTTTAATCTTGGACAATACACTTAGAGAAGTGGAGAACTGCACTGACATGACCTGGTGTACTCCTGTATCCACGTGTCCCACTGACGGATGACAGCACATTCCCTGTGGCCACACTCCTGTGCGTGAGCGATGTCCAAGGAAGAAAGCCGGGGTTACACCCAGCATGTTTCCCTTTCTTCAGCATTAACCAGTTGTGAAGGTGCCACAGTCAGCACAGTAGGTTTTGGGGAAGACTTTGCCTCTTTTTTATTGTCAAAGGATTTTCAATCTGTATTCGTAGAATCGAGGTCTTTAGAGATAAGGTCAAACTTTCTCCCCAAAGTATTAAAAAATTAGGTGGACATAAATGAATACTTGAAATGCCTTATTTGGTTGTCAAACACGGAGCGCCCAGCAACAGTTACTTGGGTTTTGTTGTGCTCGGCACTGAAAACCAAGGATCATTTAAATAATGCAACGCAGACATTTTTCATGCATATGACCTCCATAATTTCTTTATGATCAGACCAGAAGAACAGACTGCAATGTGATCTCCAGCATAAGGCAGGCTATGGGATTGCTCTGAAGGCAATCTTGTTACAACTAGATTGCATCTTTTAGAAAAACATCCAGTTTGACAGCAATAAAGAACACATCATCACATCTTGATAAAAGATTCCTGCAATTTTTGCTCCAAGACTGAGTTCATCTGACATCAGTGACATTTCTGTTCCTTGCTCCTTCAGACACTTAAAAATTCACTTTAAAAACTGATTCTAGAGTCCTATGTTTAAAAATCTCTGCAGAAGTATTACATCTAGTCAGTTACTACTGTGAAAGATTTAGACAATAGTTTTACTGATAGGGAACAGGCAAATTTCACATCTTTGGAATTTGCAATTTAACGCTAAGCTTTCCGATTTTAAGTCATTGGAGATGTTTGAATTACTTCCTGCCTTCCAGCATTTTTAAAAGTGGTGCTCAGTGCTTAAATTCTTATTCTTGCCCAGAGCTAGAATATGTAGTAGATATAGTTCAATGCAAGGTTCCTTTTAAGAAGTCAAGTAAAACAACTAGTACTGCAATTATTCTATCAGCTATTTCCCTCTGGTGGCTCACTGCTCCCCATTGCTCTTCCCACCCCACTTGCACTGAGCCCATGTTTCTCCAAAACTATGCAGCGTAGCTCTACATTGTTTTTCCTGAGCAGTAACAAGAGGGCAATGGGCACAGGGGTACTCCCTTTGTTTCATGAAGACCTCTCAGAAAACCTTTGCTAAGTTGGCCGTTAAAACTAAAGACTACCTTGCAACAACATAAGAGGCTGAAATGCTCAACAGCAGTGCTATCCTGACCAGGTGCAAATATAGATGCAGTAATTTAAGTGCTTACTTCCTTTACACAAAGACAGGGACGAGGGAGTGAAAAATATGACAGGGGCGTATAAAATCAGACATGGCATGAACAGGGGTAGGCAGGGATTGATTATACAGTGTCTTACCCAATATGACAACTACAGCTTCGAATGACAGCAGGAGGAGTCGCATACAAACCAAAGACAAGTTCATGGTTCATCATCTGAATGTAATAGACATGTGAAATATAGTAATAAAAGATGTTCTGGATGCAAAATGTCTGCACAGATTCAATAGACCAGGCAAATATTTGGTAGAGAAAGCTATTGAGGGCTACCAAACAGACAAAACTAGTATCCTCAGGAGCTAAAACCAGTTGGAAGCTGTAGACATATTTGTAGTAACTGCCACATAGGAAAGTTTTGCTCTTACTGTCTCCTTAGGCATCCCTGGGTAACCCTAAATAATTACGTAGGCCAAATATGGAACTGCCATCTCACTCACTACTGAGGAAACATACCCAATACAGGTGATAGAAGTGCAAAAGCATGAGAAGGACATGAAGACTCGAAGACTTGAGCAAGGTGTTAACCTGTTTCAGGCAAAGGTTTACTGTCGTTGCACCCTTTACTTGCATATATGGAGAGACAGGACCAACAAGCCATTGATACGTAGTACTATGTAGATTTGACTTTGCTTTGGAGCTTGCCTGGGTTCAAATGGAACAACTGAAAATGGCATGTTGTTTTGGCACAATAAGGAAGATTGCTCGGTGCACGTGGGGAATTAAAAAGTCCCCTGTCTCCCGTTACTCCTGTAATGACCAGCTCACTGAGGGGTTTCACCATCTCTGAACTGTTGGTACCCCACAAAACGCAGTGGAGTGATGCTGCCTGCCAAACCGTAGCAAGTCATGTTCTTTAATGCTCTGCACAGTCCCAGGAAGGTAACCAACAGAAGGGCAAGGCAAAAGTAACTCTGTAATAGCAGCTGTGTTCTGGTCTTGTTGTTATCTAATTGTAAATGCAACCACTGTGCCAACGCTGCGTGAAATGGTCCTAAAGACCAGGGGATGCTTCATTTAAAACACACTGTGAATATATTGAAAACCTGCATCTGAAGTGGAAAAGATCTTTTGGTCTTAGGCAAAAACATCCAAATTTCTTTTCAACTTTGATTTGTAAGAACTGATCCAAGACCCACAGGACTAGATAGAAATACAGATTTCATCATGTTTTGAATCAGACTGTCATCATGAAGTTACAATTATGAGACTCCTAGACACAAAGCCGCTGCTATTATTAGTTCCACAAGCTTCCCTTCTTTCCACCTCTATAGCATGCACAAATACTGCAAGATTTGGCAGGTCCTCCTCAGTATTAACAGCAAGTAGCATGGCAGCATTTTTCTCTGGTGCTTAATAATTCTGTTTCACAGATCCAGAAACATCCACAGAGTCTGGAAGTGCCAGATATCATAAACAATTAAAAGCTTAGAATTACTTCATATGACGCTCACAGAAAATTGACTTAGGTGTGAGGAAAACAATCACAAAAAGGCATGTATTAGTACGCAGCCCATCTAGCATCTGCCAAGAACTGATGAAAATATCTTCAGGCTGATGTTAGCCCGATGAAAATTGGATCCAATCTTTCTTTTTTTTTTTTTTTCCTTTTTAAGAAAGCAAGGAAAAAAAAAAAAAAGGAAAGAGACACAGGATTGACAATGAAAATGCTTTTGATGCTTATGTTAAAGAAATCAAAGCTGCATGTGATCAACAGTCTATAGTATGTATACCCTATATCAGTGTATTAGCATGTACCAAGCAAAATGTTGGAGAAAAGAGACTATGTCTTTTGCAATTATATGGAATGGCTTGTTAGAAAGCAGGGAATTCCTGGTCCTGCCTTCTCATGAAATATAGAGTCAATATTTCAGGCTCATGAAGCTTCCCATCAAAATCTACAATGAGTTTCACTTCCATTGTCTATTGCCATAGAGAATTCCTGGGTTAAATGCTGGTCTTAGTTGCACCTCTGGGATATAGAGGTGTAGATGTGTGAGAAGGTATACAAGTACACAGGTCACATTTATGACAGGTGAGAGTGCAGATGCCATTATGCAGTTCAAGTTTCAAGGCACAATCCTCAAAGTCCACATTCCTATTAAAAGGCTGATGCAAATTACCCAGTTTGTAGTCCCATGTTGTTTGGCTTTGACCCTGGCTTTCAGTAAATGGTTTGTGCATGGGAATTAGGGCCACACAAAAAAGCACAAGTCTGCACTAATGCTGCAGATGTCCGTAAGTTCTCTTTAGATTTGCTGGCTACAACAGCAAAATTTGGTTTCTGCTTCTGACGAGTAACAGGTTTCTTTCCGATTAATGCCACATCCCTGCAGGGCGCTCCCAAACATTTTGTTTTGAGTAATAATTTGAAAACTCAAAGCAAACTCAGATTAGGAAGGTCCCAGCAGTGGGGCTGTAAAGGAGTGCTGGTATCAGGAAACCTCAGGGATATACCTGGGCGCACACAGCCCAAGAGCCCATATGTGGGGGGGACAGCCCTTCTGGATGTCCAGGAAGTCTTTGTCCTGTGGGGAGTCAACACAGCCTTTCAGACAGAGCAGTACCTGCTAACTTTCAAAAAATCACACTTGTGTGCACTACTGGATCATCAATATCCAAGTATTTGGAAGAAATACGAGTACGTAATTTAATGAGCATTCACACTATCCAGATGAATAGAGGTAACAAGGTTTTTAGTCCATACAGAACAACATCTGGGCTGTTATTGTCATGGGCACCATCAGCTCCAACAGTACTGAAGCTCTTCCCCATGACAGCATGTTTTGTAGCCTAATTACAAATTCTAGAAATACTGACTTGAATATTAGTGTTTAATCTTGTCACTATTATTTATGTGGAAGTTCTGCACAACTCAAGACTCTACTCCTTTATGTCAAACTCCTCATTCTAATTCATGTTTACAGGCTATGCTAGTGTGCTGAGGGAAAAGGAAAAAGATTTTACAAAAATACCACTGAAAATAAGACAGAATTATATGTCCAGAGCAATTAATGGAAATAATAGACACAACTTGCCTGATCTACAACTGGTCCATTAGCAAGTTTCAGGGCATTAAGAGATGCTTCTTCCCCAAAACAGGCTCTAAAACACTGTCATTAGTAAACTTAGTCAACAGCATAACCAAAATTAAAAACCACACCATTGACACTGGTCAATAGTTTGGATAGACATTCACAATTACAGCACACTACAGCTCATTTAGCAACCTCCTTCACTGACTTATAAACATAATAAAAGAATAATATGAAAAAGACTGAAATATATATCGCTAAAGATCTACTCAAACTTCATTATTTCTGAGAGGAAAAGTAGCTGTTACAAGCAAGTAGCTGATGTGTAGGCAAAGGGTTTTGGATTTTCTGCCAGATCTCAAGTGTGTTCTCTCACCACTTGAGAACTACTATGTCCGTCAAATCATGAAATGTTCTGTAGGAACTTCTTTTTTGTAGTAAATGAGGAGAAAAGAATGTTTCTGCTTCCAGCCTGCCAAATTTCAGCAATTTTTAGCAGCAACACCTATAAAATACTGTTTTTGTGGGAGTTTTTTTGGGGTGTTGTGCCTTTTTGTTTTCATTTTTAGCACATGGTGTGCTTTCGTATCTATGTACACACATCAGGTGCACAAACAGCTCATACAGACTCATGTTTTACTCCAGATCAACATAATACCCTCATTCTTGGGCAGACAATGCTGACTCAAAAATTGCCTTAAAGAGAACCAAAGGCACAGCAGGAACTTACCTCTCTGTCACCTAAATTACAGCTATACAAAATGTCATATAATCTGTACAATGCACCTTCATAAGAGTCAGAGTTTTCCCAAGCTCCCTGTGGCTTGCTGCCATTTACCAAGTGTTTCCTGAAAGAAATCAGGCAATTTCTGTGAGTCAAGAATTTGGGATTATTTTCTCCCCTCTAACTTAGAGACAATTTTGCTTGAGATCTGAAACAGACGCAAAGGTTGTAGAGCTGAAGAAAGAAATAATGTGTTGAGATAATAGTTAAATTGTATAGTTTGTTTTTAGTGATTATATTTCAGACACTAGCTTGCCATTAAGATAATTTCCTCTTAGCCAGGGTCTTTCTTACATGCACTTTTTTTTTCCCCAGCTGTCATTTATCTACTTTCTCTCGTTGGGCTTATAGCAATTGACAGATATTTTACTTTCCAAGAGAGTATCAAATATATTTTCAATTGCATTCAAATCAACTGGGCACCATCAGTCCCAAGAGCTCACGAGTCATCAGCTGCCTCTGAATGCCCACTCACAAACCAATCCACACAAGCACAATGCTCAGTGTCCTTGATGTGCAAGGTTTGTGCAGCTCTTGAAATTATAAACTGAGAATTACATCAAGATAAGCTGAAGTTCCTTGCATAAATTGCCTATGACAGTATAAACTCTTTCTTAAGTGTCTCTGTCTGAGCTACCAGGCTTGAAGTTCAACTGTAATAGTGAAGAAAAACAAACTCACCTGCAGCTCTGCATAAAAGAAGTAATCTTCTACCAAACTAGGTAACCCAGGATGGCAGCACAGCCATGCACACCCAAATGCCCAGTGCCACTCAACTGGTCTGTCCTTTCCCTGCTCAAGAGCACTGCTTGAATAACATCACATGAGAATGAAACTGCTAATAACTGAATGAGATCAGCACTAAAAAGCACATTGCTTGCTACTTCCCGTAGCATCTGTCAAATCTCTTCAGTCTTAACTAACACCCAGGAGCTTAAAACCTTGAAGGGAAGAAAACAGTTGACTGTAGTGCATTGTCTCAAATCTTCTCATTTCAAGGAGCTCCCCTTAGCTAACAGCTGCTGGGAGCAGGTCTCTGCCAGTTTGCTGCAGTCCTGTTCCAGCTGGTGATAAGTGATAGCCCTGTCTTTCTTGTCAAGAGTCAAAACTGATAGCTGTCCCCCCTCTGGTAAATGCATAGGTGAGCTAATTAAAATAGTCACGAATTGTCAGATCCGTCCAAATAATGTCACAGAGAATCTTCTAAAGCTGTACTTCTTGATTTTGTTACAGGTATTTTTATCCTGTAAAAGCAGACACTTAGATCCCATGGCCAATTCACATACTGACAGAGGTAGGTGCTTTCTTCAGATACACAGCAGGGCAACCTCTCTTCAGGCCTACAGAGCCATTCTTGGTCATCATCACACGTTTCATAATGAGTCCAACAGGAAGGGCTGAAGGAAGCCCTCCTGCTTTCAAAAGCAGGAATTTAAGCTGAGGTCCCCCAGCTCCCCTCAGGCAGGTGACAGAGACGGTGTTCCTGCCTGGAGACACAGGCACTCACTGGGAGGTGGGATCCCCATGTTCTGGTTCCTGCTCTAGCAAACACCCTCACCATTGGTTCAAAATGGAAAGTCTACACTGGAAAACATTCTGGTTTGGTGAATCCCAGAACCGCTCACCGCCCCAGACTGCAGTTTCACCGTTCTCTTCGTTTTCTCAAATCAACGGAAAAAATTAACTTCCTGAGCCTGACACATCCCAGTTTTACTCATTAACCCAGTTTTATCTAATAGCCACTTCCTTCTGCTTTGCAAATCTAACCCTTCATTTCCCCAAACTAAAATCTTTCATTCTGTCTTATAGTCAGCTTTTCATTTAAGCTTTCTCCTCTTCGTTTTTCCACTTTACTGAGGCAATGCAAAACATTTAATTTTTCTTTCAGAGGCAGGTTTTAAGAGTTCAGCTGCTCAGTGAGGCAGAGCACAGACTGCACATCAACGTGGTTATGCACTTTTAAGTGATCAATAAAATATTGATTGCTTAACTATCGTGCTTTGCCATCTCTACCTCTTCCATGTCCTAATGTCACATTGGGCTAAACTTAAATAGCTGGGGCGACATCTTCTTGCTTCCTCCAAAGGAGCACTGTAAAACAGTTTTCTCCTTGATCCACTATTCTGAGATAAGGAGAGAGACGTGACACAGAGCTTGCCCTTGAGCAAGCTGCCTGTCTTCCACTGGTAGCACTGGCACGGTAACTCCTAATGTTTAAGCTTCACTGAAACACGGCTTTATTTTGAGATTCAGCTGTATCAGTATCAAAGAGAAGACACCACCAAAGCTGTCTCTCTGGTTAGGAGTACAGTGAAGCCTTGTAATCTCAGTTTAACTCCCCCTTATACTGCACCACAGGCTCTTCAGTTCTCCATGTGCATTTACAGTTTATATTTACAGAGACTAATTTTCAAAATTTTAAAACAAGAGAAAGGCATTTTCAAGCAGGTTGACATAAGACGTTTTATGTTATCCATTTTCTAGTCTGATATTACACACAGATTCTTTTCCTAAGTGTAGGACTATGAAAATAAATCATCCCGATCGAAAGTAAAGGCTGTGAGTAACATCCTATACACTTACTTTCCTGAAAAATGGAAGAAATTCAGACAAGGAGAGCAGAAGACACTGCTGGAAGCCAAGTGGGTCTCACACTGCTGTAGAGCATTGGCAGTTTCTGTGATGTTCTGCTTTGTCACCATCACTTGGGAAGAGGAAATAGAGGTTTGCCATGTACCTTATACAACTTGGGGTACGCAGCCAGGGCCTTGCACACTTGAGATCCAGCTGGGAAGAGTTCCCAAAACAAAGCATAACCTAAGAGTGGACGCTTCAACAGATGCTATTATGACAATGATTTTACTTGACTACAATGTACAAAATCAAAAATCATTCTCTTCCTGCTTCTGTGTGAGATCTCCTATCCTTTCTTCTTTTTTGAATGCCTTTATAAGGCATACAGTCTGTAGCAATTAGTAGTTCCAAAACTCACTTAAATATGTTCAAGTGAGAAGACGGATGATCTTATGCCACAGGCATAAGCTGAGATATGAAAAATATATATGGAGAAAAGGAAACTATTTCCTTAGCAACTGAAGAGTGCAGCAGGCACCCCAGCACTTAAGTGCACGTAGAAATAACACCAGAGTTGTTGAAGAGAGTATTTCAATACACTGGAAAGAATAATGTAATGGAAAATTCTAATTAGAGACCAAAAAAATTATCTGAAATAATGTTAGACATGGATCTAAACTCAAGCAAAGACAACAGCAGGTATGGCCCAATTTATCACTCTGAGTAAACAATGTTCAGATCAACCTGTTGTCATTGGGTGTGCATATCCACACTAACACAGCTGAACAATTTAGCAGAGAGCTCAGAGAAAATAAAAGTGTTTGCACATACAGCAAACAACACTGAAGAACCACTAACTAGGAGGTTACAATTCTCAGAAACAAAACTAGGATCTGCCACCTAATTTCTGTGCGCCCACTTCCCTGAGAGAAGTCAAACTCACATCACAGCTCAAGAGCAGGTGGACTTGAGGCATCGCCGCGTCTTTCTAATCACAGGCTGTCCGGGGGGCTGCGAAGGACTAGCAGATTTCAGAGGACTCAGAGCCTCATCAAGGATGCATCTGCTCCCCCACCCCCGCTGTCCTCTCAAATGCCCCTGAACTCTCCCAACATGCATCTTTAGCACCAATCTGCCCACGGTATAGATTTATATTGGGCTGCAAAATTAAGTCCTTAAAAGGACTTTATCTGGCTCTGTGCTACTGATGGCACAGGGGCCTTGCTGCAGAGGTTTTGGCACTGGATTCATAAAAAGACGCTACAGCACTTTCAGATTTCAAGCTGGTTTTCCAAAGGCCACAGGAGCAAACATTTTGTCTTGCAATGAAACACCACAACTTCTACAACTCCTGGCTCCCCACTGCCCCCGCTGAAGCAAGCCGACAGCACGGGCACACACCTGGCCAACTCTGCACAAAGCAGGCTTTCATCCTTCTAATTTATCCATATCCCAACACCTTCATCTACTAATATATAGTAAGTCAAGTCTAGAGAAACTTAATTTTTAAAGTTGCGGCTTCTACCCTTCCCCTCCCAATTTTTATCTAATACTGGCCTTTCCAGCAAACATTTGACTACAGAAAAACAGAAGAGGCAAAGAGATCACGCATTCGTTACACCAGCGCACTGGCAAATTTGCTTCATATTCAGATGGAAACCATTTGGCTCTGAGGCATCGCTGCTTAGTAAATCAGATGTAATTTCCATTATTCTCATTGTGCTGCAGGGGCATCCAGCCCAAAATGCCTGTTTGGCTGAAAGGGATGGAAGCACCAGGCAACTGCCAGGATCCAGCTTTTGTTCTTCACTGACAGAAGGCTCTAGAAAACGGCGTCAAGGATTTTGTGGCAGTGCCGGCAGAGATCATTTTATCCCCCTGAACTCCAAAACCTGCTCACTTGTAACTGGATCTGATGCCAGCACTCAGGACAAGAGTCACTTGGCAGGATGCCAGTACTGGAGCATCTCTTGATGTCCCTCATGCTTTCTTTATGTGGAAAAGTTGTCCTCTAACTCAGTGGTGGGTAAACAAAGTGCCCCACCATGTGCTTCACCTGGGTGGCTATCCCCGTGCTCAGAGCAGTGCCATCGGGACCACCAGCCCCACAGCAGAGGGTGGCACAGCAGCACACAGGGCAGGTGAGACATCCTCACCTTAGGACAGCACAGGGTTGAGCTGGCATGCTCGAGTGCTGTCACTGCCTCTAAAAAGTGAGTGAGAACAGCGCATAAACTGCCTGCCTTTGCTCTGTTGAAGCTGGATCTTGCATCAGAAAAGGTGAAGAATTAAAATACTTGCAAACTGCCCTCTTCTCTCTCCACTCCTTAAAGCTCAGCAGCAAAACAGGTATGGCACCAAAATATTTTTCCACCATGAGGCCCCTCTCCCATGGACAGATGGTGGGAAATGATGGGTACCACCAGTTTCACCTGAAGTCCCTTTACCCCTAATGCTGTACCTGACTAGACTTGTAAAAATAGCTTCCTGGGGAAAACAAAAAACAAACAAAAAACCAAATGAAACCCACCCCACCCCTGACAAATAATCATTCAGATTTGACCTCTCAGCTCTTAGAAGGCCCTGGGGAAGCTCTGGCAGAAACGTACCATGGAGGCTGAATGTGAGTGCTGTGAGGAGTGGAAGATGCGTCCCTACCACCTCCCACCCAGCCAGGTGCAATGTGGAGGCTGGTGGGAGGTCTGCAGGCAGATGTGCACTGCTTGACTGCAGAGCAGAGCTGCTAACAGGCATTCCCACATAGACAGCTGCAATAACTTCCACAGCAGCTCCAAAGCAGAAAGCCGGTTTCACTTGTGATGTCAGACTAAATGGAAACACCCTTTGAAGAAGTGCAACTCAGGATTCTTTTCAGGTTTGTTCCCAAATTCTCTCTTTCCCCAAACAAGCTTTCTCATCTAGTTAGGAAAAGCCCAGCTCAGCCTCTATTAGACTTTTCTTTAACAGCAAATCCTTTGGCAGATCCAAAATTTTAACCAGATTTTCTCTTTTGTATTATTTTTACTTAGCTTGTGCCATTTCATACATGACTTCTTAGGGAATAAAGCATCTGGCTTATTAGTAAAGAGGATTTTTTCTGGACTTTATTTTGGGTTAAATTCAAGTTAAATTCAGGTAACATTGCTCCTCTTCATCATCCTTGGAATACTGTAAGTTGAAAAACTGTTACTTAATTCATTCAGTTCTTCAACCTTAAACATGTCATCACCTGTTCTACACGGCAGCTGCCCTGTCTGTAACTGAGTTTGCTCTCAATGTGAGTTACAATAGCATCATCTGATTTTTCTTTCTTTGGGTTATTTTTGTTGTTGTTTTTCTTTGTTTGTTTCACACTTACATTGCCTGCCTCTAGCCTTCCCACCTTGTTCAGGTGCAGCAGTGATTAAAAGAAGATACTTTTAACTTTGTTATTAGAGCTTCTCCCTCAGAAGAGCCTCCGGTTGGCCATCAAGGGCTGCAGAGCTGGCCATGAACGGCTGGCTGCCTGCTGCTGCTGTGGTGTGCAGACCCAGAAGGAGCTAGCAGAGGCACAGGATGCTGCAATGGCGCCTTGTAAGCCGAGTCAAGTTACTTCACAGGAGATACTGTAATTAATCAGCTCAGAAAACTCATTTTTGCCTGACTCAAGAGAACAGGATTCCTGAGAGGGAAGGCAGAAATTTTGCTGTCTTAATAGATGCTTGGCATATCATGTTGCATTTGATTATCTTCTTGAATCCATTGCTCGCTGGATTCATCTACCACAGCAAAGCTTTGAAGAAGCAGTCGTCAGTCAGACAACATGACTTAGTTAAATGTGAGAATACACACATTGCCCATACCTTGGGGGCAGAGAGAAGTTTGGCTCATCTCTACACCACATCCAACTACGATGGGTTAGGCAAAGCCTCCAGGCGCTGTGAATATTTGGCCCTTGTGCATGCACTGGTTATTGAAACCACATCATGCCAAATGATCCCTGGTACGAGTGCTAAAGCAGTGAGCCACTCTCAATTGCCTAAGAATTTCCAAGGCTTTCACATGCTTTAATACAACATGCTCTTCTTGTTCTCAGAGGGACTTCTTCGCATTCAAAACATATTCAAGGAAAAAGCGATGACAAGCAATTACTGACAGCAAAAGTGAACGCTGAGGAAGCACGCCATTCTTTGCTAAGGCACCCCAAAAATTTCGTTGTTGCTGCTGGCTTTGTATTTGTTTCTGTTTTTCACGCTGTCAGAGACTGAGAGCTACCCTGTTATTGCTGCATCCAGAAGTTTAACTGTGTTTACAGCCCCTGATGGGCAGCAGGGCCAGGAAACAGCACAGCTCCTCTCCTGCCAGCTCCATGCAGCAATCTACTCACCAGTCACGCATCACAGATGTGACCCGGCTGCTCTGCAGCCTCTAGCACAACCCCAATGAAATGGGAGTCCGATGGGCATGGCCTCTCTCTTTCCCTTCTGGGTACCTCAGGAGACAAAAACTAGCCTCCTGAACTGCGGAAAACATTTTGATGGCTCTGGCAACACCTGCCAAACAGATGAAATCAAACCTCCGAGCAGACCACGTTATCCTTTCTATAGACACAGAGCATTAATTCTCCTAGCCGCAGTCTGGCATGATGATGCCATAACTATTTTATAGACAGGGAACACAAGACAGAAGAAAACACATTGTTTGTTAAAGGCTACCAGAGAAATCTTTTTGCAGAGCAGAGGAGTGGAGTAGTATCTCCTTAGTTTCAGATTAATGCACTACACAAAGGTCCCTCTTCCTCTGTTAGGCTTGAGATTAACTGCTCAGAAGCTTTCCACACACCCAGTAACACCAGGCACTGCAGAGGTCCTGCAGGACCTAGATGCTCCATAGTGCTGCATAATGTCAATAGGCTGATGTAGGAATATGATGATCCTGCTATGCCTTGCTGGATTTGTAGACAGCCACATGCACAGAAGCTAAACTCCGAAGGGTTCTGCCTCACCAGAATGGCTCCAAACAGCAACAATTCACAGACCATATACCCAAAGAGAATATTGTCTGGCCTATGTCCTCACATTAACTGCAGGAACAAACCGGACAACAAATTTGGGAATGCATGACATACTGCAATGAGATGTGTTTTGCATATAAGGGAACCAGGACGAGGGTACTTCAGACTCCCTGTGGCTGATGGCAGTATTTTGGCTATTTTCGTTGCTTGCTAATCTGGATTTACCAAAGGCTCTAAGGTCGGCGCTCAGGACTGAGCTGAGCTTGTTGTTGGGCAAGTCAAGCACTCCTGGGCAGTGGAAGATACAATAGGAAAATTCATCGTCTCCAATGAAGCCATCGCTCCAATTAGCTCTTTTAAAGTCAGCTGTTTATAAAAAGAAACCTAAATGCCTGAACAGGAGGGAGTGACGGTTCTACTTTCTCCTATACTTTGTCAAAGTGGAGATAAGGTCTGGAATGAGATGTGTATTTCCTCTTCCCACACTTGACTGCCAGACTGAGGCCTAAATTTCATGTCTAAGTATAGCTGATGGCACCCTCTTAACACCACCAGTTTCAAGCAGCAAGCAGATGTCACTATGGCCCTCTAATACATCGCTGGACATAGCTTTAAAGCATCATGATTTTGTCAAAACCATTTCCAGTTTGCATTAGCATTACACAAGCAAGCAAGTAGCATAGAGACAAAGCTCAAAGTGTTTAACAGATAACAAATTCTGCTTCATAACAGGCAGGAAGTGTGTGTCACAAGCAGAAGGCTCAGAAAATCAAATCCTGGCCTCAGCTGAAGCAGCAGGCATTGTCCATACCATTTCATTTCCTGGCCACTTTCTATCAATTCTGTAAATATCTAGCAATCAAAATATCTCCTGCACCCTGTCATATATAGGAAATAGAAACAACACAAAAATACCAGGCAGAAGGAGAAAAAAAAACCCACACAAGTAATTCAACTAAGGGAAGTGTCAGAGTGTATTTTTTACAGCTAGTTTGGTATTAACATGAATCACCATACTTTAACCCCTCCATGGAACAATTAAGCACATCTCATTTAACTTTTTAGGCCTTTCCCCCCACCTAAATAGATCTTTTTAAGATCAGAATAAAGAGCTCCAGCTGTAGTCTTTATATCACAAAAGATACTTTGGTGTGCTCCAGGAGTTCCTGCAGCCACTGTCCTCCTCACAGGAGGCTCCAAGACAGAAGCATTCAAAAGTTCCCACTGGGGTAATAACACTGAGGAGGAAGATAGGAAGTATATGTGAAGTCCTTATTTCAACCGAAAAACTAATGAGCACTAGCAAAACATTGGTCTTGCTGCACAGAACCAGTAAAAAATCCCAGTAAAAATTAAGTACTTTAGGATTTGATCCAAAGTTTATAAAGAGCAACAGTCAATATTTTTTTTTTCAATTTTTTTTTTTTTTGACTACCTGTCTAGGCTGTGGCATAAGCTTTAGTCTTGTAAATAGGATCTGTCCACTTCAATGCCACCTTCCACCTGGAAATCTTAAGCATATTCAACTTCATAACAGCTTCTGAGGCAAGGAAAATATTATTGCTTTTCCTGCCCGGATGGAGAATAAAGAGAGTGAATAATCAGCCTAGCCTTTATACTAGATGCCTGCAACAGAGAGAAAAGCAATACTAAATCTCTCCTTTCTTTGTAAGAATAAATATTCCAAGGAGTCATGTCTGCTTGCAGAACAGTTATATGCAGTACATTTAATTAACAGTGCTGTAAATAAATGATTTTGACTTGTGTTACGCAATAGGAATAAGTGGTCCTTACTTTAAGATCACTCTGATCAGTTGCTTTCAGGCAAAAAAAAAGGAAGACAGAGCGGTGATTCTAACTGCTACCACCATAATGCAAATCAGAGGAGTTAGTTTATCCAAGGGCTGAATCACGAGCATTGCATTTAGAGCATTTGACCATGCTCTATTAAGACTTATGTACAGACAAAAAAAATTCACTTCAGGTAAATGCAAATTGATCTCACTCCCACAATGGCGTGCAGGTCCCTTGAATTTGCATTACTGTAAGGAAGCTGGCATTGCCAGGTGAAGTTTCTCAGGTAGAAAATACTGCATACATAAAGTCTCTAATTTGCATTTCTTTCCATCGCCAGAGGACGATACTTTAGCTTCTGAGTGCTGGGGGACTTCAGCTATTTCAAAATCAAAACAAGTTTGATTTAAAAGCCTAAATAAGCTCAAGCAGCTGGATTCTCAATGGAGCTGGACACTCTCAGCCTCCCCATAGCTCAGTGGCTACACAGAGTGCCCAGCACCGGCGTTGCCCTCAAGTGTTGCTTCTCAGGCCCTGTGAAACCCTCTGCAGGTAGCCAGCTTTCCCTCACACACACACGCTCAGAAATTCACTGCGCTGGCACAAGGCTCAGGCAGGGCTGGAGGGTTAAGAAACACCAAGCCCCAGTTGCCTCAGACAACTCTCCCATTATACCATGGCCATTATTTGTGACAGCTCTGCCCTCTAACCCAGGGCTCCTACATTATGAGCAGTGCTGAACTCCTCAGGTGCTATTTTTCACAGCATTTTGCATTACTTGGTCTATCAACCACTAGCATATGCAGCATCCAAACCCTGCACAGCCAACAGAGTAACCTCTTCATGAGCTTTTCTTGTTACAGTAGCTTTATCCTTTCCAGGTGAGACACTGGAACAGGTTGCCCAGAGAAGTTGTGGATGCCCCATCCCTAGAAGTATTTAAGGCCAGGCTGGATGGGGCTTTGAGCAACCTGGTCTAGTGGGAGGTGTCCCTGCCCATGGCAGGGGGGTTGGAACACGATGATCTTCAAGGTCCCTTCCAACTCCAACCATTCTATAATTCTATGATTTCCCCTTTTCAATGCCCTGTGACATTAGTACCCATTTACCTGCAGAAGAAAGATTGTGTGAGTGCTTCTAGTACAGACTCGTGCTTTATGATCAAGCCAGATTGTTTCTTTCATATCAATGCATGTAATTCATCCTTTACCTTGAATCAATAAGGATCAAAACAGGTTGACTTCTATGCATATAAAGAGGCTTGAGACAGTCTGTAAACAGCTGTATGGATTTTGTGGAGCCTGAAAGATGACTTTGTGGGAAGTACAGGAAGCTGCACATTTTCAAGCAGTCAGAAAAAGAGGGAAATGTAATCAACTAATGTCAGTGCAAGCGTACCTCTCAGCAACACCAGAAACTAAATGGGATTTTGGAAATTATTAAAGCATATTGCAATGCAACAATTGCACATACCCCCCAATCCATACTCCTTTATATATATAAGTGAGAATTTAGGGCGAACCCATCAAACTGTAGTGTGATCTATTTTCCTGTAAGATAGCTTTTTGTCATATTTATTTAGGCAGCTCTTTAAGAAGCAATAGATACAAGGAAGAAAGAGCAGTCAGAAGCAAAGGATTTCCTGAGAGTGAAAAATCTATTTTCAAGAAATCTAAAAAAAATAAATCCAAGAAAAGAAAACCATATGTGCCTTTTTTTTTTTTTTTTCCATAATGAGAACCAGTGCTGTGAAAATACAATAATAAAAGAAAAACAACTCCTCTCCAAAGGCATTTGTATGCTAGGGCAGGAGAAAATTTTGTTGAGTCTAAAGAAAAATGAGGCAAAGGATACCTGTGATTCAAGAAAATTTATCTTCTGAAATGTCTGGTTTATCAATATGGTACATTTACACTGAAGAATAATAAAAACCCCATGCAATGTGACAGAAACGTAAGAGGCATGAGCCAGCAATAAGACAGGATCCATTTTTTGTTTGATTTAAAAGAGCTTGAAGAACCTCTGAAACACAGCAGCATTCAGAAGCAAGCAACTTGAGGAGCATTGTACTTCTTGTAATCTATACAATGAGGAATGATCAGACAGAATTAACTGGTGTTTTGCAAAACCCTGCAGTCACAGTGAGATGAGTGGTGCTACACTGCTCTTATACAGCTTATATGTATGGAAATCTGCATAGTATATTTAAATGCTACTATATATTTACATTGTAGGCAAAGATTTCATGCAACCAGAATGAGAAAGTGCTTCCTAAAAACAGTAATTTGTTCTATTTTAATACAACTAACACCAAGCAAATAATGGTCTGCAAGGCCCACACTGTGCAAAGCCATCCTTACCCTAAAAAGAAGGAACTGTTGGCTTTCCAAAAGATACCTGCTCTAATTCTGCAAAATGGAGACAAGATGGGGATTTCATTAAAAACAGGCAGCCAGGTGCCACTGAGCTCCAGTGAGGAGCTACTTCAACTGCTGACAACAGTATAATTGAAACATATCCTGGACAGATCACTTTAGAGGAAAAACTCCGGTTAAAAGTTTGTTTCATCGTGTATCCATGTGGAATAAGCAGGTAGCTCATCTCAGATAGTAAAAAAAAGGCCAGACTTCTGAGACTAATCACACAGAATCCAAAACATTACAGGTTTTCTCATTCTCCAGACTTGTTTCACCATCTATCACATTCATTTTCTCCTATTCTTAATTTTAGGAAAGCATTGTTAGAATGTGTGTGTGAAGTACCACACAACTGTGATGCTCCTAAAAGAAAATTATAAGGCAGGTATGGAGCAAAAGCTGAGCTCCTTAATCCAGAGCAAAATTAAATGTCCAACAAATGGCTGAAGTAAGATACCTAATCCCCGGCACATCAAGAAAGCAACTTCTTTGTTTGTCTGGTGTAACAGAATTACATTTTCAGAAGTCTATTTGATCCCGCAGAGATGTTGTTACTTTGCTTTGGTTTTCCAACTACACTTGAATCAGTTATCTCCCAGTTTTTTAATTATTTTGTCCAAAAAATAACTTAATCTCCATTGGTTTAATCACCTTTTGCAATGAAAACCTTAGAGGAGATCATTTTGCCTTGGCTGCACTTTGTTTATTTTGCAGGAAAGGATAAGGATGCTGAGAAGGTGCCTTATAAACCCAGCACCAGCAAAACAAGGTCTCCTCTGGTGACAGTGAGGTGGACATAAGCTACAGGCTGCCATCCTGCATGGCTCCTTGCAGGCACTCAAGTTAAGAAAACCATTCTGGACACAAAACTCTGGACACTATGCTGCTACAGGTGGCACAAGGCTTGGGAGGTTGCCATAACACAGGTAGGGCAACAGGTCTGTTATATTTCACTATGCGTCATTCTTGCCCTTAAAATAGGAGGACACAAAACTCCTTTGGATTACATCCTTCAGAGATGGAAGTTCAGCATAGCTTCACAAAAGTTACTGGAACTTCCTAAAGAGAAAAGCAGTGAACTAATCGCTGTAACCCCTGGTTTCAGTAGTAAGAATACAACTATACAGAAATCCAGGAAATTAAAAAAAATCTGAGTAATTTTGGAAAATGTTCAACCCTTATCTCACTTCAGAGCTTGGCATGATTCTTTTTCTTCTTTTCATATTTCTTTTACCAGTTTCTCTAAAGAAGATTCACAGTGTTTTTTGTGATCGCAAACAGAAGTGTTACAAAACATCTTTAAAGCTTTAGTTGAAGTAACTTCCACAGCAAGCCGAAATTGGGAGGCCAAGTACTGCAATACTGCAGCTCCTAGGACACAGTACTTACAGGTGTGAGTTACCTGCAAGTCACCAGCACTTGTTGAGGCGCCACATACTTTTATAGTACAAGCTTTTAAGGGGAAAAAAGTCTTTGTGACAAATTAAAAAAAAAAAAAAAGTATGAAAAATTTCAAGTATCTAACAGCTTGTTATGGCAACATTTAAAAGTTACCTACATGCAGTCATTATTCTGCCCTTATTCACTGACCCGCATCACTTTCTTACTGCACTACAATGTTGAAGCCAATGATAAGAGTATAGTCTTTTCACATTCACATTTTGTTCAGTCGGAATCCTTAGTGTCTCTTTTTTACCATCCTAGATGAGTAAAAAAAGTCCTACCGAACAGCAGTGCACAAAAGACTAACACTACTTCCTATTAGATTTATCTTTGCTTCCCTCACCTGAGGTACGCCTGAAAGCATCAGTCTGCTTTCTGATCTGCAGTGCAAATCCACTCCAAATTCAATGCGCTAAGGCTAAAGGCAAGCCTGCATTTTGCAGAGAAGTAACTCTAGGGTAGTCAGACACCCACCCAACACACTACCATTTTGTCCTGCCTTTAAAATCTTGTCAACTGTTGAGAGCAAGGCAAGAGGAGATGCACACACATTGCTATTCAGGGTATCCAGGCCCTCTTCCTGCTCTAGAAAGGGGTGTTGGGCTCCAAAGCATAGATGTAGATCTTCAAAATGTAGCTTTTAGTGAGATATCAGCAATCTCTGTGTATTGCTCTGCGCGTCTCTCACAAAGAAGACTAGGCAAATTTCAGGACCATGTGTTTTTCACATTTGTGTTGGAAGATGCAATGAAGAAATTGGTTGACCTGAAGTGGGACTAAGCAGCAATTACATAGCACATTATATAGCACATTCTAAAGCCAGCAGATATAAAAAATAGCAATTAGGGAGCAGAGGAGAAAAATTTTCAGTACATTAATGCCAGTAATCAACTTATACTTGTGTGAGCTACTCCATGTGAGAGTTTCCTGTGAGTTTTTAAAAGTTCATGCATTGAAGGGGGTGTTTTGATTTGGGTTTTGGTTTGGTTTAGTTTTGTTGGATTTTTTTAAAAGCTAGTATCTGTGCAAATCAGATGTGAAACTAAAATAGCACTTGGAGGCATGTGGATTTATTATATGCTTGTGGGTTCAGAATCCAAAAGATTGCATTAAAACACTTCTTAGAGATACACACTGGATTTCCTATGCTGTACATAAAGTCTTATTCCACTACTGTTCTGGTGACTCATGGGAGTACAACACCAATTTTCTTCAATTCAGTGCTTTTGCATTACAGCAGGTAAATGATATTGCTCAGGTTCAATAAACTGGGAAATACAGGCCTTATTGCTCATCCTTATGAGATGAGCAGATTGGGTATAACTTTTAAACAAGTTTTATAACACTGCATTTGATCAATCACAGCTGAAACAGAAAGCTCTCCTTCAAAATCTAAGAGATGTTTTTACTTGACTTGCCCTCAGTTCACACATAAGACAGAAGAAATGCCATTGTAATAAAAAAAAAAAAATGTCTAGGGGAGTGTAAAGTTAGGGGGCATTACAATTGAAACAAAGATTGTGCCTTGTGTGCATGACCCTTGTGCTAAAATACTTCATTCTCTTCTGCACGAAGCTACCCTATAAAAAGGTCAGATATACTGTATTACCAACCAATAAATAATTCAGGGTTGTAAAGCTTCTTATCTGATGTTGGAAATGCAGAGGGCACACAAGAGTGCTCTTTGAATAAATTCTTCATAAACCTTACAGATCGGAGTATATTAAACTGCACTGCCTTTACCACAACCCCGATGAAGGACGTGTTATTCCCTTAGCCTACATCACACATCACTGGCAGGTCCCTGGGATGGTCTGCACAAGTTCCTGGTGAAGATACATGGCGAAGAAGTTTAGCTCCTGACTCAAAGGTTGAGTGCACAGATTAGTCTGGGTTCAGAAGCTAGAAAGAAACCAGTGAACTGCACGTGGGCTCTTTCACTAGGCTTTGTACAAGCACAAAGTAATAGCTGGTGTTTTCCGCAATGAGCTTTGGTCTAAATGCTCAGGAGAGAAAGAAGCTTTCTGTCACCCCAGTGGAAACACAGATATTTATCAGAAACCAAGATAACACTGACTCCATACTTCCATGCTCTAAACCCACACCTTGCCACATCTGCAAACTTAAATGTGCCAAAAAATCTGTTAATGCATTCTGGTGACAGCTCTGATACAGCTATCCATACATTGCCATTTTCATGTAATGCATAGCTTGCTTTCTCTATTTCACTTAGTAGAGAAATTCCAAAGAATGCTATCAGAATTTTTGTTTCATGACTCTTTCAAGCATTTTAGCATATAGCTTTTCAAGTTGTTGAAGTAGACCTGATATTAAAAACCAAAATGCCAACCATTTTAGAATCTCATCTTCTGACAATTATTAACAAAAATTAAATCATCATCTTCCCCCTTTTCCTTACTTGTGACTTAGAATGCTCCTGTATAAAAAGAAGGAGGAAAGAGATGGCTTTGAAAATGACTGGACTTTATTAGCTAAATCAAAGCTAAATGTTCTTCTGTCTAGATGACATTTTAAAATATTTGCAATAGAGTGAAAATATACCCTTAATCTGATTGAACCGTTTTTCCTCTTTATATATTTTCCCACTGTTTTTATGGATTTAAAAAATGCTTCAAGAAGAAACATCTGTTTGACCTTAAAGCATACAATCTGTCCATTGTCTCCTATGGAAAACAGAAGTTATATTGATTTTCCAGCTTTTTTTCCTCCTTTGCAATGGAAAATTGAAAATGACTTCAGTATGCTTAGAAGACCCTAGCCTAGATCTACATGGTCCAGCTGGCAATTGTGTAGGCCAAATGGATCCTTTGGGATTTTTTCTACCTGGGTATCTATATTTTCCTCAGGAGAGATTGGGAACAGCTGCAGAGGACTGCTCAGAACTGACAAATGATTGTCTCTGCCTGTGTCTGTACCTACACCCCAAACTACAGCCCGCTTTGGCAGCAGACATGAGGTTACAATGCACCTAAGATGCAGTTCAGCACTGGGGAGGAACCACAATCCACCTCTGACAGCTGATGGGCATGGATCTGCAGTGTTATTATCAGAGCATGTCACTATCATCACTGATTGTTTAATCATGACCCAAAGCATGCTGTGTGCTATAGAGCTATGTGAAAAGAAAAATCCTTGGCCTAAAGGGAGGCATTCTGTCCTGTATTATGTAGCTATCACACAGAGAGAGCTTTGAATTGCTTCCTCGCATCTTTGAGCACACGTGGAGATGCAGGCTACCTGCTTGTCTGATCAGGGGCAAAACACAAGGGAGCCAGCCCTCCCATCCTGCCCTGCTGAACCAGCAACCCAGCACGGGGAGACAAACCCCACCAGTCAGGACACGCAACGTTTCTCCTGGAGGCTGCAAATTACCATTTCCTCAGAATAAGTGGGGAAGTCATAATTTTTTTTTTTGGATGGCAAATCTTTTCTAAGGTCCTGTGAGGGGCAGCACAGCTATATACTGCAATTTACAGAAAGATTATGAACTGTGACCAAAGCCCATACTCCCCAGGTTAGGTCACTCCTTTTACAGGACTGAACTCTAGCAAGAGACCTACTGCAATCAATCACATTCTCAGAGAATAAGAACTGCAGAAAGTACAGTGGCAGAGCAGCATCTTGAAGGGAAAGGGAAAAAGACAAAAAGAATGGAAGAAAAAATTGCCATGACTTTCATTTTCTGAGTATTACTCTTCCTTTTAACTTGTTTATCTTGTGCCAAAATTCTTACTTCTGATATAGAACAGGAAAGCAGGTCCCGAATGCATTATATAAGGGCCTTAATAATATAGTCTTAAAATTCTAAAATGAGTGCTTACAATGCTTTTCTTTTTTCCATTTTATTTTGGTGAGAGAAATAATTAATATTAATGCGGGGAGCACATTGAATTTACATTCATTTTGCTTGCTTTTAAATTCCTGTAAATTCCCCACTCACTCTTACTACTCATGGCTGGTTTCCTGCTCCTGTGGTAGCTGTAGGAGTGAGCTCTCGGCTGCTGTCTGTCCATAGCACGTAGCTGTCTCTCAGTCAGCTTTAGAGCATTAACAGTCATGCTCTGATAAATCTGCCATGGTAGGAACAGGATTAGGCCTTATGTTACTTTAGTAGGATCAGTACTAAGCCTTGAATCCTCACAGATGTTACACACACACACGCACCAGTAAGAAAAATGCCTTAAGTGATTCAAGAGCCCTGTAGTATCTCAGCTTTGCATTTGTTCTAAAGACTATTAAGTGATTCAATCAACAGGAGTCTTGTGTCCCGTGAGTCATGGCGTGGGGATGAACATGTGGTGATACCAAAGGAGACCTGCCAAGGTACCATGGCAGAGCCAAGCAGAGCACAGGGAAGGCACAGCAAGAGATGCTGATCACAAAGTATCATGCCGACAGCCTGCCCTGTCTCCTTGGCTGGGGCCATGCACCAGAGATTGACCAAAGAAGAGGTGATCGCAATGCCCAGGAAGCAGCTACAAAGGGCTGACCACTGAGAACAGTTCAGTGGATGGCAGCAGTGACTCTTGCAGTGACAGTAGCCCCAGTGACAGTGGCCCCAGACCGGTTCACAAACTGCAGGCAGGCGTGAGGCTTTCTCCTTGTGGTCCCCTGTACAGAATGTCTTCTCTTGCAGCCCCAGCCAAGCATCCTTCGAGGAGCACAGCAGAGGAGCATAAAGGGACCCAACCTGTAAATCCATCCTGCATTAAAAGCTTCATGCATGTGTACCCTCAAGCAATGATCTGGGCAAAAGGGAAGCTTCCCATGTTCACAGTGGCCCACATTGCAATTGGTTTTGCGTTAGACAACCAAATATCTCACTTATCCAGTGACCCAGCTGCCAAGACATTGTCCCTACCACACACTACAGAAATGGTGCCAGAGCAAATTTTACATTCTCTGAGATCCCACAGCACGGAACAAAATTTGCCTTGAGGACTTCTATCTCAACTTCTTGCAATCATTCCCCTAAGACAACTGTGGCTTCAGCTCAGCACAGACAAGTGTGATGCCCAGGATGGGCAGAACTGCAATTGCAACACAGAATAACAAGCCACAGCTACGGATATCTCTTACGCTACAAAACCAGAGCTTTACAGAGATAAATTATCATAGCAATAAATAAACCAGAAAAGCCTACTTTGTTCAAAACACGCAGCAATGGAAGAGTGTAGTAGGCACATCCACTGCTATGATTTCAAAGGAAATCAATTTTCCGACATCTTAAGGTACTTCAGAAGACAAAGGCAAATGCTCTGTCACCTCTAATCAGCTGCAACTGCAACCAAGGAATGAGCAATGACATCAATGGATGTAAAATCTAGAGCAGTTAGCTGCTTAGCTGAGTGGACAGTCCATTTGAACGTTTGGGAATCATGTTCTTTTTTCAAACCTAGCTCTTAACAGGCACACAGGCACATGGCAAGACACTGGTGATACTTTCCTTGGCCTGCAATGTATGGCTAGGCTACCCCGTTAATGTTTCTTTAGTGGCTTGTGAAACAGAAGATACCCAATCAGTTGAACTTGGCGGAAACATTACACTATTGGGAAACCACTGCTTTCTTCTTATAAAGAACAGTATTATTAATGTATTTTCTAAATAAAAATGGGAATAAAAAAGGTCAAATTAGTCACTGCAACCTCTATTTAACATTTTGCTTAATTCTACCTTGGTCTTAAAACCCTCACTTACAAGAAAACGTGACACTCCCCGGCCACATAGCTGACTTGGAGGTGCATGCTCTCCCAAAGGCAGCAGTCTAATCTCTGTTTTCTCTCTTAAAACTAAGAGTGCCACACAGCTAAACCACACGTAAGCAACAAGTGCCTGATGATCCACTTGCACTTACATTTTCCATATTAAAGGAATTCTTAAAGAAAAATAATCGGTCAGAAAGGGCCAGTTCTAGAGAAGGGCAAATGAAACTTTTTTCAAGATCCCCTTCCTTCCCCAAAAGCTATTTCTGGCTTTGTTTTAAAACTGGCTGAAAGATGTCAGACATGCAAATCTCTTCCCCTGGCACCAGCTCCAAGAGGAGCAGAGACTGAAGCTGAGCATCTGCAGAATTAAGTGGGAGCTCTGCAGCCCCCGGAGCTTTCCCTGCTCTTTCCACCCCCATCTGCACTGTACCACCTACTTCTCCTGTGAGCCGCTGCTGCATGAGAAGTGTACTCAACCTTTATTTCTCCTTCCAGTCCCACAGCAGCTTCCTTGGAGCAGAGTCAACTCATCTTCTGGAAGGTGTACTGCTCTCCCGAATTAGGGAACACCCACCTCCCACAAGGTTGTCAGACAAAGCCCTTAATAGCCCAGGTACCCTTCCCAGTGAGAAACCACCAATCAGTTGGCTACCCTGCTACAACAGAAACTGGATTGGGGAACCATTTAGGAAAATCTCAAAGGGACAGTAGGAAAAGGGCAAGCAGAAAAGAAGAGGTTAGCTCAATCAGATTTGTAAAGCCCTGGGCCAAGTATTGTTGGGTCCTTTTGGGACCTGTAACCTGTGAAAAGGTAAGTGCACTTTTCTCCAGAAGTCACCTTTTCATGGAAACTCTTCAATTTGGAAACTCTGGCTTCAGTTAACGCTGCTGTCCCGAAAAGCATCCAAATGTCTGTGCGGTTCGTCATGCCAGCTCCTGGTTGAACGTCTCCTCCTACCTCTTCAGAAAGTGGGGAAGTCTCACTCCATTTCCGATGAAAGCAATATCTACGTTTCAATTAAACAATGCCAAACACCACCACTGTCTCGAGAAAATCAGAAAGGAGTAAACCACCTGTGTTAGCATGCAGCTTACTAAGCAACACACCTCCTTCAGTGTGTCTCCTCAAAAAACCCAAAACATGGGTTCTAGCAAACCATTCTGCAGACACTGGTAAGAGGCCTTCCAGCCTTGCCATACAACATGCAAGGAGCAGCAGCTATTTCTTCCAGCTCAGTGGCAGGGTTTTAGAGAATGAAAAGGCTTTAGACACTGCTTCCATACCATACAAAGGATCATGAGTATCCTTCTCCATGTGATAGCTTCTCAAATCTATGCTACAGAGATGCTCTTAACAACAGGGCATCAGTTTATTTCCCTTCAAATAATGAATGGAAAATTCTAATGAAAACCAGTTTCTGCTTCTCACAGGAGGCATTTTCAGAACCATTGCACTAGGATGGCAAATCTGCTCACAGTGAGCTTGCACCAGAAGGGCAAAACATCAGCAAAAAGGATGTTAGTGGGAAAATGCTACAGTAGATAATCTTCCACAATAGCCAAGGTCAATTTGCATGAGAAACTGTGGCTACCTCTTTAGCCATCTTTACTGCAGACCTCAAGGAAGACAAGAAGTAGCCTGGCTGAAGAAATTGGGTTACCTCTGTCTGAAACGTCTCAAGGGAACAGCCACTGACACACCCCTCAGGACAGGGTCATTACCTGCCATTGAGATTTTATTCAAATAATTTCATAAATAACAGTATATATTGCATTGGTCAAGCTCACAGCTCTCGCTTATAAAATATAAATAGAACAGATAACAACAGGATTAGTTCAGTTTCATCTAACTCAGTATGGTTAATATTTTCCCATAAAAATGCACTCAGGAGTCTGCATTGCAATCATCCAGGCATAACTTTGTTATCATGAACTAATTATTATAGACAGTTTGCAATGGCTACACATTTCTGTCTCTAGTAAACAGATTAAATCACTGCAAGATGTCTCTACAGCAATAATCATACAGGACTGTTAACGGTGAAAACTCCATTTGTTGGATCTTCTTCCTTAATGCTCTTAATATCACAATCAGCTGATTCAGTGGTGATGCTGCCTGTAGCGCGACCAGTGAACGTTCAGTATGAACACAGAGTCACAGGGAAAAAATGATGATAGCTTTTTGTGGAAGAACAGGAAAAATATAGCCTTACTCTCATGATATTTTCCTCAGTGAGAAACCAATACCTCAGTGCTACAAAACACAGCAAGTTACAGAACATTCATCCTCTCCCCTACATGAGTAGTCAGAAAGAACAAATATTAATGGAAGTACAGGGGAAGAGTCAGAGTGGACAGGCTATGGTAATGCAGGATAGTGCTGATAAGCAACAGTATTTCCAAAGATCTACAAATCTACAGTGATGTAAACGAAACCCCATCTCACTGATGGTTATTTTTCTACCTGGGCTTCATCACTCTCCTGCAAATTCTTTCCTGGAATTTACTGGGGTTGACACCATCAACAGAGGCAAAAAGCAGGCACATCACCCATACAAACCTTTTCCAAAGTATTTCTTTGCTTCTGGTGCTTTGGCTACTCCAACTGACTAACAATAAATCATAGCTGTTGGCTGAGTCAAGGATTATTTTAAATGCCATTGTCTGTAAAAATTCATACCAATTTACTGGTGCTATGCTCCAATGAACGGAAGACAACAGTGTCAAAATCCATTTTAGAGAGACACCTTTACTGTCAGTATTTTGTAAACAATGTTGAGACTGACAAAAAAGAATATGTAAGTATTTTGTTACAGCATTTATTGCAGGGATTGCATTACTAAATAAATGTATATAAATGTATATACACAGAAATTGCAATTAAAGATCTTTGTTCAGTTCCTTTATTCTTTGAAGTAAAATTCAGGCTTGTAGGAATCTTGCAGTACGTTCACAGCGTTTAATTGGAAACAGCTATTTTCCACCATTTGCCTTGATGATATCCCACAGAAGTTTTGTATTGCTCCTAGTGACAACCTAAACTTGGTGCAAAGTTCCAAAAATTAATGATACACATCCACAGAACCTGAATTATAGATTTTGCCAATATTCAAGAAGAAAAATGGAGAAGCTGATTATATACACAAAGAACTAACAGCTTTCAACCTTGGTCTTCACCTGAGGGTTGAAATCAGACCGGCTGGCTAATCCAAAATTCTGAAGTTTCCTAGAGGCACTTTTATGAAGAGGACAAAAAAATAAATGCAATCAAGTATAATGGAACTTGGTTTTATCACTCAATTGCCTAGAAATTACCAGGTATGTTAATGCTACTGTTGGAAACCTATTATCATTAACAACCATATTGATTTCCATTTACAAAGAAGTCTTTGAAAGAAATAATTGCCCGGTTTGACTAGACAATTTCCTTTCAACAAAACATAGAAATCTGTGCCACTACGACCCTCTACTCAACAGCTTGTTCTCTATCTATGCTACGAGTGAAAGACATAGTAAAGAATCACTCCCTCTTTTAGTATTTTATGATTTATGGTACAATTCAGGTAACAACAGTGCTTTTTCCTTTACCACCCTCTTGATGTGACTTCAATATCACTTGGAAGAACAATACCTAATATTTCTGTCTTCTCAAGCTATGTGCAAAGATACCACATCCATTAAAACTATCAAGTGTCTCTATGTTTGTCACGATGACAAAAACCACCTAAAGGTTCTGGTTTTGTGATGTACAGTTCATTTGGAGAAGGGGCTGTTGGTATTGTTCTGATAGTGCTTTAAAAGAGGAGGCTGTGATCTCTTGTGGAGCAATGCTAAAGGGCAAAAACTTTGTGTAACCTATGAGTACTGTTCAGGTTTCATCAACAGGTTGGAACAAAAGGCATCATTCTGCCATGAGTCCTGTTGTGTGATGGAACAGGCGCTCAAGGAGGAGCTGGGTTGGTCACTCACAGAAAAAGGCAAAAGCTGTGGCTGGTCTTATGGCTGATCTCGTTGCTGATCTTGTGGCTACTACCTGGTCCCAGACCAGTTGTTTTGAACTTCTTGAAGGTGGAAGGGCAGCTATAAGGAGATGATTTGAGCTTATCTATTTCAAGTCATCAGACTGTATCCTTCCTTCTAGAAGAAAGTTTTAAAGAAAATAAAGATCTCCCTGTGACTACCTCTCTTCTAGAAACAAAATTTTTGATGTATAAAGGTGAAAGCATAGACCAGCAACAGTGTGACAATCTTCAATGTGATAATTTGGCAGCAGCTCCTAGACTATAATTTGAGAAGGAAAGAATATATTTAAATTACATTGCAGATTCAACAGTTCATAACAGATTTCTCTCAATTACTATGAGAAAAAAAGCTCTTCTCTTAGTCCTTTTACAATGTTTATTTGCTTTTTAACTAGCTTTCCTGCAGGCATATACTATAAAGGCATATAGGCGAATTTTTATACTGCAACATTTTAAAAGCTGTGTGCCTGCAGCTACCCTAATGTTATTCTTTACTGAAGTCAGTACCATCAAATTTATCCTTTTATCATTCATAATCTTCAAATAGCTGATACAACTGCAATAAGATCCAAAGGCGCTTATTTCCAATGCATCCAGGACTGCGCCATTGATTCTGCTTGACTGCTGACAGTCCTACACAGTAATAGAAAGCATTTTTGATTAGCTGAGCTAAAGCATGCTTCTAGCAAACAAACTCTTGATGAGGGTGTCATTTGTTATCATTCACTGAATTTGTTGGAGTTCTCAATATTTAAAGTTGCTTAGGCTGATAGTTCATTTGGACTGCGGTTTTATTCTTTATGCCTATTTGTACTATAGTTTCTAAATTAGCACCTTGAGCCTAAATGGAACACCTGGAATGGGGTAACAGATATATTTCAGTTGTTGTGGATTTAAGGATTTACCTTACCTGCTTTTCTGTGCAATAGGAACCAAAAAGATCTCACTCTTTAGGGTTTCTAGGATTACATTTTTCATTATTTTAAGCCAACATCACAATTTCCGCTCTTCTGTGTAAAAATCCCTATACATCCTCCTATCCATTAGAGTAATTCAAAATGTATACTTACCAACTGCCCACACCACCACCTCTCTATTTACATGACACAAACCAAGCATTCTTTCCTGCTTTTTTTCTCCTACTGGAATTATGTCAGACTTACTATGCCGTCAGAGGACAAAGCTGGACCTTTCTTAATGACTACAACGGTGACCTTAAAATAGATTTCTCAAATAATTCTAAACACACCCTACAAATACCAGGCCTTACCCTCTCATAACGGCTCAAAGCTGAGATCTGGATTATCATCGGTCTGTGCTGCAGCCTTTTGTGCTGCAGGCTAAAAAGTGGTGTGGAGACAGAAGGCAAAAGCAACCCTATGAGATTTAAACAAAATGCACACTCAGCCACAAGTGAAGAGTGCTGCGGTGTCATTATCCTATGCAAAATGTGCATGTAAATGTGGAGGAGATTCCCCCTACGGTTAGCTAAGCACGGGTGCTACCTCCATCTTTATATGGTTTACAGAGAGTTCAGAAAGCTCTTCCCCCTCTCCCCAATCCCTTCCCTTCAGGTCAGCCATGGGCCTTTCTGCACTGGCAATTCCCTGAAACCACCACTCACCTCCAGTGCCTAATTTGAAAAGGAACACAATTTTCCCCTTCCTCAGAGGAACATTTCAAATACAAAGCAGCACAGATCTTCCAAAATCCCTCTGAGAAAGTCATGGCCTCTTCCTAATTCTGTTCATCTTTCATGCTTTCCCTCATGAATGCTGTTGGTGAAGCGGGGACTAAATGCTTGGGGCTGCTGGTGGATGGTCCTCAACTGAGGTTCCTCGGCAGTGGCTCACTGTAGGACACCATGGAAGCAGAAATGACATTTGTGATTAAGAAATATTTTTTCAGATTCCCTATGATATTTAGTTGTCCATGGTCACCTTTTCTTGGTCGTGAATGTTATTCTAAACATCAACTCTTTGTTGTATTAGATGCCTATCCATCCCCAGCACTACAATGCAACATACTGCCATGTTCTGCTTCCAAGGTAGAGCATGGGTTGTGTAAAACGAGTGGAAATGAAGAGCTGATTTGGGGGCAGATAGGCAAGAATAAAGGGAGGTGTTCCTTATAGTGAATATACTGACACATTTCTGTGCTTTTCTATCTATAATATGATATTAAGATTTTGGGAGCAGTAACAAGACCACTGTTAAAAATGGATCAGAAGCAACATCACTTTTCTTTACTGGGTCATACTTTAAATATGCTAAATAAAAATTGATTCATTTTGCAATCAATAGAGACTTAAATTACAAAATGTCTTTTTTAACATTTCTTCATCAGGAATTCTTCTATGTCACCAAAACATCCCAGCATACATTCAAAATTAGCACACAAACCCTGCCATTTTTAATGGATGTTGTGAAAAGATTGCTTTTTAGCAGGGCAAAAGCATCAAGATAACGATACTGATACTGTTACTGTTGTCACAGTCACGGTATGAATCCAATTCTTTTCACACTGACTTTTCCAGCCATGGGTAAGTGACAGAGAATCATTTAGCCTTTGTAAATGCCAGTTTTGCTAAAATGTGACCTGGGGTAGTTGTTTTCTCTGAGATGCATTTGAATCCCACTGCAGTAAAGTCCAGGCTGTAGAACATACTATCTGACAGCAAAATGGCACAGGATAAAAACATAGTAAATTATCTTTCTACTCTGCAAAAGAAAGATTTCACCTCTTTTGTCTTAAAACAAATAAACAAACCAAAATCCCTTAGCTCAGTCTTCTTGTGGCAAGGAATCACATTAGAGGCAGATAAAAATCAGCATTACCTTTTCAACCTCTTTTTATTGCCTAGGCCAGACAGTCCATTGGCAAGAGGCAGATTTAGCACAAGGCAGTGATTTCAGTCACTCGCAGACACCCCACTCACATGATTATGCAGAAAAAGATGGAGCCGCTTCAGCTCAAGTTGCTTATTTGAGGAAGTATGACTAAGAGCAGAATAAGGCGGTTAGTAGATGCATTTGTGTAATAATTTGGAGGTGACCGATGCAAAACCACAGGAAGAAACAAATTTGCTGCAAAAGCTACTTGACTCGATATCTCAAGACTTAAAAAACCCGCGCAATTAGAGATGCAGAGAAAGAATGGTGGGACATATGCTGCAAGTGGAGGACTTACAGATGCCTCAAGCCAAAAACTCTTCCAGACCTGTGCGTGAATGTTTGTACACACAGACATGCTTGTGTAACAACAACAAGATTTTAGAGGGAAAAGGCAGAAGATGTGAAGAAGGGAAATGCCAGACATACTTTTTGGTCACTTTTGGTGCTGCCAGCAACACTGGCTCAGAAATACTGTGAGACATGGAACTGACTCAGCTGGTATCAGACTTTGCACCTCGAGCATCAACACCCTCACAGAGGCACACAGAAGAGTCCTAAGGGCTTCCAATTGCAGTTCCTCCAATAACACGGAGTAAGCAGAGCAATAAAAAAATTCTTGCCAGCAGGACAGGGGATCATAGGCTTGGAGGGCAATAACAGTTTCTCCAAGTCCAATTTTGCCCTGTCACAGACAACTGCATCCTCTCCATCAGCTTAACAAATTCTCTCTTTGACCTAATCTTACTTTTTCCTCTTTAAAAGCCAGTTTCAATATCTCATGCCTTCAATAATTAGAAACCTTATTTTGAATTCCATCTAAATTTGTCCATGATCAATGTGGATCTATTTGGCATAAGCCTTATTCTTTCTTCAGTAAGTAATGTTCCTGAAGTCCAATTTTATTTCCTCTTGGAGTTAACCACTATAATATTTTATACCAAAAGAAATGTTATGCCATTTGACCAGTTAAAAGGTTTGGAAGAACAGAATGTCTTAAATGACCAGTACATGAAAAACAAAGACTACTGATGGATGCCATATTGACCTTCAATCAGTCTGTGAAACATTCATTGTGGCCAGGAAAATGTTTTCAAGAAGTCAATTTTGGCAGCAAGGGCAGGCATCCAGCTGGCAGTGAAGTTGCTCCATACCTGTTAAGAAGTACTACCCTGTTTCCTATTACTTGGAAATTGAATTGTTGGGAATTCTCCACACTTTCTCCAGGTAGATTTTTTTAATTTTTTTTTTTAGTATTCATACTTATAAAAGAAGGAATGTATTCCTAAAACATCTCTTTAAAGGATGTTTGTTTGTTATTCAAGTAAATATAGCAAGTGGGATTAAAAAAAAAAAAAGGTTTAGGGCATTTTATTGAATAATCATATATCAGTAAGTCCAGTAGAATTCCTATAAAGTGCTTCAATCAGATGCCTACAAAGATTAACTGCACATGCATAAATATATGAATGCTATATTTCTGCGTGAAGTAAAATGAAGTTTCAATATACAAGTGTATGCCTAGATCTTTACATCAGAATAACAAAACCCATTTCTCTGAAAACCTTCTCATATCCAAAATCTTTAATGAAATTCCTATGGCTTGTGACTAGATTGTTTTTCCATTCCTTTATTTCATATTGAAGCAGCAATTTTATAAATAAATAGCAAACAACTATAGATGTTAAAATATTATTTTAGTGTTTTTAAAATTATAGCTTAATTTAAATAAATAGAAAATAGTTGATTTAAAAGAAGTTGGCTATATATAAAACACAGGATCAATAAAAGACCTTGAAAAGTAATGCTAGTAAGCGTATAAAATAACCTCACTGCTTTTTTCTTCTTTTCTTCATATCAGGGAGAAGAACATGTTATCAACAATATAATTGCTTATCATTATTAAAAGGCCATAAGAATAGCTTTGGGATTCACAAGACTAAATACCAAAAATACTCTCCTTTTCAGGTTTTGTATCATACAAACTTCCAAAGATTTATAATTGTGGGACTCCTAAACATATAAGTTGGGTTTCTTGCATAGAAGCTTGTCTCCAGGAATTGTGCCATCAGGGAAAAAAGCACCAAATGGAGTCTTTTCATGAAATTACAAGATCTGGCAAGCACCATGGCTCTTGCTATTTTATAGTGAATCTTAAACTATAAAGCACTTTTTTTAATCGTCTAGTTCTCAGAATCAAACAGTGCCTGCAAATGAAAATACTTTCAACATTCAAAAAGAAAGAACTAGCTGTTGGTCTACAGTGGTAGGTTGGCTAGCACTCAGAAGCGTTAGTTTAAGAGCGCGGTAAAAAAATTCTTCACCATCATGTGAAATGAAATTTCTGGCCCATCCTGAACCTTTCATCTAATACCATCTGCTCTGCCTCTCTTCTGAAGGCAGCTCTGCCGCCACCTTCAACTTCTAGTGGGGCAGAAGAGCTGCTTGCTGCTGAAGATGAGGCAAGTGCACTTTTTTTCCTTCAACTCTTTCATTAATATCTCTCCTTTTCCTAAAAGTGGAGGAAAGGCAGGAAAACAGTCAAATACAAGCCATTCATCATCTGGAGTGTGTGCACAGAAACAGTGCTGGAAATGAAGTAAAAAAGAATACACGCTTTTGTACAGTAGAAGCCCATCAAAACGCATACAGTAGAAGCCCATCAAAAAATGTAAAAGCTACTGAGAATTATCACAGCTTCAGAATCAGAAATCTTCAAAGCAAGAAAATGAAAAGAGAAAGCAGCTTGGGGACTGCAGATTCATTACCCCTCACTCAAGCAACTAAGCCAGCCTCAAGTGGGTTTAGAAAAGAGAAGTACACCTTGGATGTAAAGACCTGTCAGAGGAAAATGTGGTTCTGCATTAGGATTGGATTTCATGCAGCATTCGCATCTCAGCATAACCTGGAGGCTAAACAGTGGCAGGTGACAGAAACAAATTGGGGAAGGAAGAGCAGTAAAAGAGCAGGAGCTTTATCCCACATTGCCGGTGTACAGCTGTCAGTCTCTGGCTGCCTCATAGTTTATTTGGCAGATCTCAACTAGGATCAGACTTTTCCAAATTCCAAGTATGTTTTACCTTTTGTAAAAATAAAAAATGTAAAGCTAGTACCAAAATTCAAAACATTTATATTGCGATAGTTTGATTTTACTCTTCCCTACTTTGGAAAGTTCTCAGCACTGAGGCTTTTGAAGTAATAGCAAAGAGAATTATGATGATATAAGCAAAATCACGGGGGCTTCACTGTAGAAAAATGAAATTGATTCAATTGTAAATACCACAATAAGGTATATTTCAAGAGGAAACAAATTAAAGTCATTTCAATTAATATCAATTATTTCAGTTCCACAGGAATTACTCAGACAACTTGATCATCCACATTCCCCAAGACTAATTGGTGTATCTAATGTATCTAGAGTCCACTATGGAGGATGTCGTTTAGAAGACAGAAGTGCAGGATGGGAAAAGGGGCTGGGAATGGAAGAAGGGGGAGCCAGCACTGGAATCACTGTCACTGTGAGAGAAGGTTGGGCAGCAGGGCCAGGCAACAACAAATAGCATAGGGTGGTCACCACCCCCCAGGATCTGAAGTCTGGAGCGTCTTAATAAAGAATGTATTGTATTGATACTGTGGAGGAAACACTAAAGCACTTCTCAAACAGGGTCTTACACCGAGCTTACTTATCACTTCTGGTTGTGCAGCAACAAGACCATACTCCACCTGACCACTTTCCACCGCAAAAACTGTTTTGCTCAGAGGATTCTCCAAAAATGTTTGAAGCAGCTCATTTGCTTCACATCACTCCTTCAGCAGCTCACCAAAGCTCTACTTCAACAACAGCAAAAGACGGTCCCAGTCACCGTTCATTTTGTACAACTTTTTTTCAGTATTGTTGACAAAACAACTGATTCTAATACTGCTGACTGCAACCAAATGTAATGAATTCATTACAGACTTCATTTCATAAATAACCATTTTGCTTTTGCATTATTAGATGCTTTTAGAAGTAATAAATCAATTAATAAACACAGCATGTGGCTTTTCTTTTTCAGTGCTGACGAGGTACAAATTCTGCTAATTTTAGCTGTCAAAGTCTACCATTAAACTGCCAGGCATTCACTGCGTAATAAATACCCAACCATCATCCTTAATTCCAGTTTAATGTTTGGGCTATGATACTGCATTTACACTAAAAAAAAAAAAAAAAAAAAAAAAAAAAACAAAAAAAAAAACCCAAAAAAACCCCAAAAAACCCAGTTGAAATTATCCCTGCTGTGACCAGTTATCCTGAAAGAAATGAGAAAAAAAACACACAACTTGTTATCAGATTGTTTTTATGACATTCTTTATGTTTTAATAAGCCTGCTTTCTTCTTTCTTTTTCTGTGTAGATCTTTTTGTTCTTCACTGGAGTCCTCTATTGGGAAATCAGAGAACATGTAAATGGGCCAAAATATTGGAAGAAAGTTGTTAAAAAAACTGGTAAGAACAGCAATAAATATGCAATTTAATTACAATGTATGTGTAACTATGAAACAACTGTGTCCTTTATTTTGTCTGGAAACAGTGATTTACAAACACTGGGGTAAGTACCATGGTTCTAGAAGGACATTGGTATCCCACAGCAAAATGGATGTTCACATTCTAGCAACATGAATTATTTTTTTTCTTTGGGACCAGAGAAAGAAAACCATAAGCCAAACACTCAAAACTGGAGAGAAAATAAGCGGAGTTTGTCTTTTTATAGGTATGCCCAGAAGACTTCAAATGCATATGTTGGGAGGAAAGTGCTGCAAAATGGCATCATCAGATTATACCAAAACATTTAGATTTGAGCCCCTTGTTCTCTACATGAGTTTCCAGATTTATTTCAGACAAGTATTTTTGTATTCTCAAAAACCTGAGGTTGAACTTGTCTGTTCAAAGAATGTGCTTCTCTACCAAAGACTTGTAAACATCACCTCCAAGAAGTCGACACCAATCTGCAGCATGCTCAGCTTCCCAGCACAAAGGGATACAAGCAGAAATCTCATCTGATGCTTTTGTTTCTGAAAAATCTAAACGGCACAACTCGGATGCAACCAAGAGAAATACAGTAAAATTTGCCCATCATGATCAATTTATGATCATTTGAATTTTGTGTCATGTTAAGGGTCATATATTTTTCAGAACTGGACAAATTAAATATGTCACATGTTCAAAAATATTGCTTAAAAATTTACTTAGCCCAGGATTAATTTGAGAAAGTAGGGAAAAAAATTTTTTTTTTCATTTAGAAGACATAATAATGAGTGCGCTTGGGAAAAAAAAAACACCTGTAGCTTCAAATAATTTTTTGTACTTTCAAAAGGTGTTCCTCATTAGTAATTTCCTTTAAAACTTCTGCTACTTTTAAGATATACAGTAGGGGACTGGGCTGTTGTGTTTTTAGGACAAAAGGGAGAATAACTAATAGACGTTGCACTGCCCTGCACATCTTAGTGCTAATTTTAGTATTAAGATGTATTATTATAAGTTATTTTTCCAAACAGGTTAGCTCCTTAATTTTACCGACTAAAAAATAATTGAAGCTGGGGAAAGGAAAAAAGTTTTTTTAAGTCCTTCCAAATTCTTTCTTTTTTCAGCATTTCTATTTCATTGTTTGTTTTCTCTTGCAAGGCAATTCTCAAAAGGATGTTTTCAGCTAGAAATATTTTCCTTTGAAAACTTCCAAGGAGATAAGCAAACTTTATGGTCATTTGCAGTATTGAATCTATGAAGAAAATGCTAGGATATAGCTGCAGCTACTTTCACAGCTCAGACCAAGTCTGATTTCTGATATTTGCTGATGAAGTCCTAATTTCCCAGGAGAGACCGACCACAACTTAAAATCACACTGTTCATCATCTCACAGATTCTCAAAGTACTGATTAAGCTCACAGTTTAATGAATGGTAAAACTAAAATTTGTTTCTAAATTAAAAAAAAAAAAAAAAAAGTAATAAATGAAAGGTTTGGTTTGGAGGAGGTAGAATGTACACTTAAGTTCTGCATAACATTGCCCTAAGCAAAATGATGTGGAATCATAAAAAAAGGTCACTGCAATGGTGGCTGAGCCATCTCAGCTCTCCATCAAGGAGATCCACTGCAAGGAGGAGAGGTGGTCAACTCAGGTTCTGTCAGTAGGAAGACCACAAGTAGTCTGATCCTGGGGGACCATATGGTTTTCCATTGCTATCAACATGGATGAACTGCCAAAAGTGCATGCAGCTCCTATCCATGCAGTTGAGCTTACCAACATGGCTGCTAAGCATGATTCTTATTGACCACACTTCTGTGTTGAAAGCAAACCACAGTGCTAAATTTGAAACACTGGCAAATGTATTCACCATGGATAAGAAAATGCTTAATAGCAGCAAGGAAACAAATATTTTATCTGCACTGGTCATCTCATATATTTTATCACCACGCTGTGGAAACCGAAGTTCACATCTTTGACGTAGTGTTAGTTCTCTGCCAATACAATTCTGAACTGTATTGAGCTCTGATATTCCAACTTCAGTCTTCATATATACAAAATGAGTTACACTGTCTGCCATCACGTTGTTAAAAATAGAAAAAGGAAAGAACCATCTAACCAACTATTCCATTCCTAAGCCAAGAAAAGGGTTTTGTTTGTTGGGTTTAGGGTTTTTTTTAACAGTATATACTTCGATGGTCTGCCCAGAATAGATGGGTCCTGTGATTTACATTTCTTTCGTGGTACTTTTTAAGGAACTAATTAATTCTACCAGTAATGACCTAGATAATGCTTGAAATTCTTGCTACAGGAAATAATTTGCATGAAATAATAAAACAAGAGATTTATTTTCTTGTTGAACCTGTGCTGAAATATGGCCCAGAAAATCTTATCATCTAGCATGATGGAGACAAATATCTATCCATCTAGGAAATAACTCAAATCCTGCAAAGTAAGAAGCAAAAAGTGCTTGTCCCTCACTGCTGTTGCTATTTGTGAAAAAGCAAACTGGGAGAAACCCAACAGTTGAAATCTGCTGGCTTTGAACTACCCACTCATTGCTATTCACACAACTACCAGCCAATATGTGCACTTTGATTTCTCATTTCTCCCTGGAACTCATCTCTGGGCTGAATCACAACCACGTGAAAGATGACTTTTCCAAGGCAGCAGCATTTCAAAATGTAGTGTGTGCATCAAATATTGCTTGCTTAGTTTGATCCCATTACTTTTACTGCACACTTTGAATTAGTGAGAGTAACAGCCCACCCTCCCTGCTATTCCTACTGCCTGTGGATTCTCTGCAAACCACCTCATGATGAAAAAAGTAGAAAGAGTTTGGATAAACTTTTCAGGGAGTTTGTCAGCCTTCTTCAGCTACAGCAAACAAAACAGATTCTATACATTTGCTTCATGGGCAAAACCAGCCACAGAGTCTCAACTCTGTCATGAAAAAGACAGGTTAAGAAGGTTTCAAGGCAATAGTGAAAAAGCTTTCAAACTGGAAAAGCAATTCCAAAAAAAGGAATCAAAATATTTCAGAGGGAGAAGAACTACAAGAAATTCCTCTGAGATATAAAGCAAGATCTCTGCTTTGACATACCTACTTGCACATCCCATCCAGATACTTCATCCTTCTACTGAGAGATAAGAAAAACAATGACCGGAGGTCAGTTGGGCAATGTAATCCAAAATCATATTACAATATCCCTCTGTCTTTTCGCCTTTTCAAAGGTTCCAAGTGCTACTGTAAAGAATTATTAAGCCTATTAGCTCTGTTTTGGGTTTAAAATCAAGAAGCAAATGAATAAAAACATAAATCTGAAAACAACAGCAGGCTCCAAAAATATTCTCTGCTATCCCACTGACACACAGATTATTTCTTTTTTATTTCCACCCAGTGAGCTGAAAGCAGTACGTGCTTCCAAAATTTCTTACATAGATGTCCAGCTCTCATGCTGCTCATTCCTCTGAGCAGCTCTGCATTACCGTCTCTTGTTTTTCAAAATGCCTCTGCTGTGTGAAAAACAAATAGCTTCCCTCCTCTACAGGACTATTCACTTAACATCGTAGTGTTAAATAAATATTAATATAAGACTGGACTCGGGTTCTTTTATGCCTACTAAGTGGTACCTTACTCTGCAAATATTTCCATTCTTCTTAACAGAGCAAGGTATTACTCTGCAGAAGTAAAGGAGGCAGAGCCTGGCTCAGCCCAGCAGCACAATTTACGTCTCTTCTCCCTCCAGCTCCACCCAGTCTACTTGGGTTCAAACACAGAAACCCTGACATTGGCTCAGGGGAGGAGAGCGAGAGAGGGAGACCCCACGCTCTGCTTCAGAGCACACTGACATCTGAGCACACATCGAGCCTTCCCACCGCACTGCAACACCTGGCAGCCCCCTTCCATCTCTCTGCCTCTCAGAGAAATGCACATGAGCGAGGCCAGGGGACCGCAAGCCTCAAAATTCAGCTGGCATCTAAGCTGAATCCCCTAAAGACTCAGGCACGGGAACAGCCTGCCAGGAACATGCATGTTCATGTCCTTGCACCCTTTTTTTTCCCTCTCAGGTTACTAGAACAGAAATCCAACTGCCTTGCTTTTTGAAAGGGGACAAAATAAAATACGGAGTTATGCGGGTTTGTAGCCACTTACCCATATAACCAATATACCTTATTGCCAGTTTGTAAAATATTCCCCTCGCTTCAAAAATTCATCTTAATCTCTTCAGGTTTACTTGGTGGTACTTACAACAAAACACCAAGTGTTATGCTGCTCTGTGCCACTTCTCAACAGTAAAAAACATGAAAAGCCACAGCTGCTTTTGTTCTTGCTTTCTGCCGTTTGATTTTCTTTTTTTTTTTCTTTCTTGATTCCTGTTTACTATTTGCATTTTAATGTATATTGGAATGAAAGACTTTATTTTTTAAAATAAAACCTTTAAAGATACTTAATCATATGCCACATTCCATCCAATTCATATACTGAAATTCCATTGAGCTTCCTTCAGTTTGTCTTCTTACATCTTTCTAATATTAAGATACCAGCAACTAAACACAAGTTCAGCCTATGTACATTGCATATAAAAATGCATATAATTTTCATCTCTGTATCCCTCATCTAGTGTTATTTACAGATTTTCCTTACCAATTTTATTATACTAACTGCTCTAGAGTTTGCTGAGTGCACTTCACTTTTTTAAATAGGGGGTCTCTGGCTTTACCGCTTTAAGCTTTTCGACATGCCACATCTCTGAATAAACTGTGCAAAGATAAAACGTGACTAGTCTTCCTGTTACTTCTTAGAGCATTTATGCTAATCATCCTGATGCCAGCTGGCTTGAGAGTTGCCCTGGTGTACCTAAAGAGCACAGCCATTTCCCCAAATGTATGTAGAGCATTTTTCCTCTCAATCAGGTTTCTCGCCCTTTTCTCCATTATAAAGAAATTGCTGCAATGACAGCTTAACAAATCACTCGTTATCAGTCCCCATATAGTTTTCTCAAATGTTCAGACTCCACGTACCTCCAGAAAGTTCTAAATGCATAAACTAATGCAGAAAGTTCTAAATGCATAAATTCTCTGTTGAGAATCACTAACTAAATAATTCGCACTGTTCTCATTATATTTGTTATTGCTTTCTAAGACATAATTAAGCATCATAACTGTTACTTTGCTGTGGAAGAGATAGTATAATTTTGCTGTTTCACCTGGTTGAAAACTGAGTCAGAGAAAGGTCACTCAACATTTCCAAACTGACCTCTGTTTTGACCAAGTCCATTTTAGACCTCTGGTTCAAGACAAGCATGGTGGGATCTGCAGAAATGTTCCAGTTTCTCTGATAACCAGATCCAAAATGTCTCCAACCGGACAATCAACGACTTTGTCACCTCAAAATCAGACATATTTGGCCATGAGCATTCAGGTAGTCTCTGTAGACACGACACAACTGCCATAATAGGCAGGAGCCAATAATGTATACAACTGCACAGGATTTCACATTTATCAATAAAACTCATCTATCAGAGTTAATTAATACCACAGAGCCACAGAGAAGTTTTGATGATTCTGCAGGTTAGCTATAAAAAGAGATTAAAGCTAAGTGAAGAGCCTGATGACGTACTTGTGGTTTCTGAAGCTGACAGTTTGTACCTAAGAAGACTAAATTGCCTTGTGTCCATATTTGCTTGTAGTTCTCGGCAGCATTGTTGTATTAAAAATAAAATGAAAAAGGAAAGATTTAAGCTGGGAGCTATTTGTGCTTCATTTTTGACTTTCTCATAAGCAATCAGACTGAAACTGAGTTAAACCAATGATTACCCTGAGCCCTTATTTAGTTGTTAAATCTGCAGAAAAGGTATGAATTCAAAGCAGAAGAAGCAAAACTAAAAGCTCTTGTACTGAGATCTGCATAAAGGCTGCAGGGAGAACAACTTTTTTGTAGCAGAACCTGTTTTCATATAGATCCTGTGTCTTGGACTTTGGCTAGAAGATGATGTCCCACAGCTGGGGTGGAGCCAGCCAGCCCTGCCAGTCTGACCTGGCTCCCACTGTGGAACCAGCACAGGTCCAAGGGCCGGGAGAGCTGCTAGACAGAGCAAGGACTGGGAGACAACATTCAACTCTCTCTCTCTCTCAAAAAAAAAAAAAAAAAGGAAGAAAACAAGAAAACAGTGTTATCTACCTTGCACTGCACAAACTAAAAAAATACCATTTTATCATGGAAGTAAGCTCCTGGAAACACCCTCAGAAGATCTACTTCGAATCAAGCAAAATGCTTTGTTTTATTCTCAAAGGTTTTCTTCTACTTACATTGTTTTGTGGCTCCAAATTAAATCATTATGAAATGAAACACCTGACTTTGAAAATGTGAAAACAATTTTACATCATCATTTTTTCTCATCATGTTTTATTAGCCAAATTCAGCGTGAAGCTGGGAATGACAAGTAGTCTCACATCTACCTTGGGGGAGGGGGAGAGGAGGAGACAAGAGGGAAGGAGCAGAATCAGGAAAGCATGAAGGGGTCTATAGGGAGCTATAAAATCATTAGTGTCATGGCAGAGTGCAGGGAACAGTTGCTGACCCTCTCTTCTGATAAAAGAATTAAGGGTTATCAAATGACATTAGCAGGTTCAAAACAAGGAAGGCACCTCTTCTCATGCAGCTGGCGACTAACCTTCAGATCTCCTTGTCATGCATGGACCTTATGAATTTTTTAATTTTAGCTTTAAGGAGATTCAAAAGGCACCAGTATAAAGTCATAGAAGAAAACCACACAGAGGGTTTTGAAATAGCAACAAACTGCTTCTGATCCTTTCCCCTAATTGGTTGGGTGCCAGGAGATTATTCCAAAAGGTACTGTGACATTTTCATCCTGCACCTGTGCTGTCCCCTAGATGGTACTGCTGGACACTCTCCAACACCAGACACACGGTTAGACGGACCTCTGAGAGGAGAAATTGCTGTATGCTTGCACCTATGCTCTTAAGGAGGTGGAGTAAATATTCATTGTAAGACACCGACCCACTGAGAGCCCCATAACTGTGGACTCCACAACTACTATCCTGGACCACGCTCATTTGTTCTTCTGCGTTATATAACTGATAAAAAAGCAGAGATCTCACTTTTATCTTCACAAAGTAATTTCACTGGCTTTACAAAACTGCATTCCTCCCCAAATGAAGGTGGTTTTGAAACTGCAGCATTCAAATATACTCTCAAAAGATGTGCTGGTAAAACTGCAAGCCCAAGCACTCTCATTTATCAGGACAAACTGAATGATTGCATGCACAGTTCTGGAGCACAACTGCACCAAAGCCCTGCATGCTAATGCTTGCAGCCAGATAGGAATACAGAGTAACCCTGGAGCTGCCTCTGCTATCAAGCTTGAATTACAACATTTTAAGTCAGGTTTTCATCAGGTCTGAGTTTTTTTGACAAATAATTATTTGCACTTAACCGGTGTTCAGGAACTATTTATTTAGCTTAACTAATACATCAGAAATTCAGTAGACTAGTAGTATACTTTGGACTTAATAAGGAAGAGTACGTATTTCCTAAGAACTTGATAAAAGCTTTTTAAAAAGGTAACTAACATAAAAAACAGAGACTTCTGTTTCAGCCACAGTGTAAATTACAAATTCCAGAGTATCAGTAAGGAAAGAAAGAGAAAGGAACCCTAAGTCAGGGATTTAGACTTAACAGACTTTATCTTGACATGTGAAATGGCTCCTATCATGTTGTTTTGTAATCTTGAAAATCTAGTATGATGATACAAACCCCAGACAAGAGCTGAGAGTAGGCATCACATGTCTCTACAAGCTCATTGGATTTTACTCCAGACCTGCTTCCTCTGCAAAGCAGCACAAGCCAGAAAAAGATAAGTTTTATTTATTTTTAACAGTTCACAGATCTATTAATTCTTATTAAGTAAACATATGACCTGAAAGGTTATGTACAATTTCCCAGACTTTCTCAAAATCCTTCTTTAATTCGTTGTTTGTAGGCAATGCACTGCCATCACACAAAGATCTGAGAGAAAAGCAGAAAGATGCTGCAACAGGCACAAAATTTAAACAAGTGATTGTTATTTGCAATACAGAAAAAGAGGCTCAATATAACAAGAAAAGATTGCAGGAGCATCCCATTGTGATTTTTGATACAATAAGCAATACTTAGTATTCAATCAGATATTTTTACAGCAACGCAAAAGGAGAATGCAACACAAAGGCGCAGAATCTCTTACTATTCAGGCTGACGCACAAGGTTAGAAAGAAAATCACAGTTCTATTTTTGGTGTCTGTGACGTTGAGTACATGGGGCGCATGTAAGCCTAACAACTGCCATTTACTGATTGCAAACATCTAGAAGGCATGCTGACAAACTCCTCATTGGAGTTCCGCAGAGACAACGCCATGAAGGAGACTTGGCGCATGAAGGAAAACTGCCTACCTCCTCACACTGTGAGCAGTAGGCATGTCCACTGAGCAGCCCTGTCTCGTCATCACCCTGGGTCCTACAGCTCATTTGCAGGGCTACATGTGCCACGGGGTCCCCAGGAATTGGGAAGCTGCAACGGGCTGCAGCCAGTGAGGGACTCCTGTGCAGGCTGTTCCCAATTGCTCCCTTCTTGGATATGACTTGAGAACTTGCTGTGGGCCCCTGGCTGTCACTGTCACTAAGGATTAATGGAAAGGTCCTGAGCAACCTGCTCTAGGTCACTGTCCTTGAGCATGGGGAGACTGAAAAGCTGATCTCCAGACTCCCACCCCCAACCAGTCTGTCATTCAGTGAATAAGTGAACTGAGAGAAGGGTCACCAAGGTGTGAGGGATGCTAGCACATTCCTGCATCCTGTATCTGAGCCTATTATCATAGGTGAGATACTTTCACACCCCCAAGAAAGATGATGAACGGAAAACTATGGAAACTATGGAAAACCCTAGTCAACCCTTGCTCTGCTCCTGAGGGGTCCTCAGGAAACAGAGTACCACAGCTGGGTATGGCACTGACCAAACTGTCCTTGGAGGTTCACAGATAGGACATCCCTCCTCTAGGTAACTAATTGTCAGTCTCACAGCAAGAATTCAAAAGAAATTAAAAATATTTCAATACAGTAGCTGTACTGGAGACGGGAGAACTATGTTTCTTGGAGCTCCTTTAGGGTCACAGTGTTCTGCCTCACTGTCTGAGCTGTACCTGAATCCGGTAGCAGACTCCAGTTCCAGCCAGTGCATAGAGAAACATCTAAAGGACACAGTGCCCCGCTACATCTCGAGGCCAAAGTCAAACTGCCACAACATCACGAGGCAACTGTGAAATTAAATTCCAGTCCCTCACTCTCTGAAACTTTACCATAAGATAAATGACATCATCACAAATTAGGCACTGTGTTTGTATATAAAGTCAAGGTCAATTGTCTCTGCATGAGGTTTTCCAGCTAAGCATAGGATTGTGACTAAAATGACTCAGAGATTTCTATAATTCAAGATTTCAAATGACAGTTTTTAGTGATGTGTCACTAAAAGACATACTAATACTGTGCAAAAATGGCTACAAAATACAGGTTTACTTTGTAGATTTCTAGTCTAAGAGGTATTATGACTTGCTGGAAGTGTCACTTGACTGACAGGCTCTTTTTCAGGATCTAGCTTACAGAGAAGCCACCCCAGAAATTGCCTGAGGACCTGGACTAGGAATCTGGCCAATTGGATTTAGGTCCTGTCAGTCACAGAATTTCCTGTGTGAACTCGGGCAAATGATTTAATGTCAAGAGATCAAAAATAAGAAAGATATAGATTAAAATTATTAACAAGGTTAAGCAACTTTTATGGGCAACAGAACACTGACAGGCTTAGGAAATCCTTCAAGGTTCTGAACTCTTTTGTAACTTCCAACTCTTCAGACAGAGAGATTAATTCCTTATCACTACACCAGGAGTCATACATCATCTGCCTTAACCTCTTTTGCTTCAGACCAATATCTCTGACATACTGGCTGCTCCTTGCAGGCAGCAATAGGCACCTCCAGGGGTCTCAATTTGCTAAGGACATTTCACTGTTACTGAATTGAAATAATGAAATATCATCATCACAGTCACTGCCTTCAGCTCTCAGTGAGGACACAGGTGAGCAGGAACTTTTCAGCACCTTGAAGTAACATTGCTGCCCAAAACCAACTTTTTAAAATGAATTCTGGAGTCAGAATGGTGTCAGACAAGTAACTAGGCATATTTTGTGCTCTGAATGAGATCTCTTCAAGCTGAAAAACAAAGTCTTGGCACAACAAAGTAAGGTTGGCACAACATCTGCTAAGGAGTACCTGTACCATGGGCAACACTTTGACCAGCTGTCTCAGAGAGATTCTTTCCCTTCCTCTCCAATGCTGAGCTTATTTACTCATCTCACTTAATTAGACTATATACTAATACACAATGCACAATTTTTAATTACTGTAGACCACTGATGTGAATCCTCAGTACCATAATCTTTTGTGATAATAGCATATACAACCTCAACTTTTCACTGAATTCCCAAGGAATGTAAAATCTTGCTCACTTTCCCATTTTCTCCTCAGCTCACTGACTTCCAGGGGTATGTTAAAATCTTTTAAGTTCTAGGGGAAGATTCTTGTAAAATCTGCTGTCTGTTGCTATGGAATTACTTTGTACCGTAAAGGCAAAGTCTACTTGCGTAGGATACGAAGGTCTCTTAAGGGTCAGAAATGCCAATAGGGTGAGGGTACAAACCCTCACAAACCTTTCAACCTTAAGTCTAAAGTTGATAGCTCCTTTCTTGGCCTTATCTAACAATAATAATGCCACATCTGAGAAAAAAAATAAAAATCAACACAATGAAAAGTGAGAACACTTGACTCTCCCCAAAAGAGGAGAGAAAGAAGGCACGTTGGTCACATTTGCCAAATGCTCTAGGCAGGGAGCAAACCCTATACTGCAAACATAATGCAAGAACCTGCCCAGAATCAGAGAAAACAAAAGGGAAGGAGGAATGGCAGCAGGTCCCACAGCTCACTGCAAGACACCGAAGAGCTGGCAGACCAGGGAGGGGAAAAAGGCAGCGAGAGATGACAAACTTTTTTCCTAGGGAAAATTACATGCAACAGTTGAATCTACCAGCTCCTTTCTTAATCTCGCTTCCCAGTGACCTCTCGTCTCTTGCTGATACCCGCTGATGTTCATCAGACTGAAATTCTCATAACCTGTCCCCTCTTTGTCAGGTCAGTGAACTGAATGGGTCTGCACTGGGGTCTGACCAGCATCAGAGTTGTCGGAAACGAAATAAGTAACAGAAGTGTGCAGCCAGAAACAGGGAAAAGGAAACAGCAGGATTTCCTCCCCTCTCAGCCACTGAGGACTACCAGATCAGGTCAAATCACCTGATCAAATCACCAAATCAATTCAATTTTAAGTTACTTGAAGCTACTTAAGCTTCTAGACTATAGATTGTCTTTTAAAGGAAGTGCCTCAAAGGAGGAACATCCTGAGAAGACCCCTGTGTAACTTTTGTGACTAATGGTATGTTCCAGAACGACAGACAGGAGAATGCATTTTTAGAAGATTGCAGCACTACTTGAGTGCAGAAAAACTATCCCTCTGAAAAAGCATACAGAAAAATTTTCCTACAGCTATGAGATTTTACCCATTCTTCATTGCTCAATGGAGATGCAAAGATGGATTTTTATTGTGAATTACTAACATCTTTATTTTTATATATACAGAAAAGCTCCATTTTTCTCAATACTCAAAAAAAAACATTTCAGGTATGAGATCTCATGGAAGGAGTTGCATGAATGGCTTTCCCAGAAAAGTGGAATGCCTAACAGGGCAATAAGATTGATAATAGGTCTTCAGCACTACAGAAACGATCACAGATAATGCAGAAGAACTGCTCTAGGGAAGGAGAGCAATTTAGAGAAGACTTCAAAGTGATTTCCTTGCAGTTCCCAATACTATTAAGGGGTCGTAAAAAAGAAACTTGAATAAAGATAAGACAGATAAAACAAAGAGGATGAAGATTAAAGAGCTACTAGGAATGGAAAGGACAGAAGTTAAAAGTGAGAAGAAAAGTGGTTATCTAGATTTTTTTAATGCACCAGGTACCAAGAGATTGATTGAAAGAAGATGTGTCAGTCATTCCAAGAGACACCATCCGTGCTGTGTTTGCCCAAGAGCCAAAGTCATTACCTGGAATTATCATTAGGAAGAGGAAAAAGCCAGTACCCACGGACTTTCCCTTGTTCAGCTCAGCTCGACCAGTAGGTGTCACAGCACTCAACGTTATCGTTGCACAGCAATTTCAGTCCACATAGGCATCTAGTTTGAAGAAAGCTAGATTACTGCAGTTTTAAAAAATCTCGTTTAATTAAAAATTAAAAAAAAAAAATACAAAAAGAAGTCGTCATTAGTCTTTTCTACAACCTTCTATCAGATATTTCAAGTATCCTAAAGAGCTTGGAAAAAACACAAACCAAACAGATTGCCAAACATGTCAGCAAATACCACCACTCTTACACCTGCACTTAGGGCTCTAGTGAGGCATTAAATGCTCTGTGCTGGCACAGGTAAAAAGAACAGAGATGCTTACTGCCCTCTCCCAATTGTATTAGCCACCCTATCTGGCACGCAAGGCTGAGGTTTGTTCCCAGACGTTCCTGGTCCACGAACTACAGCTAGCAAACGTCAGGCTGTCATAATACGAAGGGAAAGCCAGGGCAGCATGAGTTGCAGACGAAAGAGAATTTCAAGGCAATTTTTAAAATTCTGGACTTCAAGAGAAATGGAAAACAAACACATCTGAGAGAGGTCCTTGTGTTTAGCTTCCTTTTTCCTGGTGTGTATGCTGCAGCAGCAAAACTTTAAACTGAATGTTTTCCTACCCTTCCCCAGCACTAAAGGAAGCAGATGGGCTCTAATCATGCTCCAATATAGCAAAGAAGAGGAAAAGCATATGATGGCATCCCCCATCATGAGTCTGCCTTTATGCTTGCCAGTCAGCTGTGCACATATAAAGCGATCATGACTTTGTTTGGCATTTCCTCTGGAACATATGGTGATATACTATGCAGTTTCCAGCATGTATTGACACTGTTTTGAAATGCACTTAAATCCTCCTCTACTACACACACAAACATAAATACATGTGTTTTACGTTAAGGGGCATGTCTACCTGATAGCAGGAGAATCCTGCCCATAACTATACAGCAGCTGCTGAAAGCCTTTCGGTGCCCAGTGCCCAGGCGTTTAAGTGGGAGGAAATGGCTTTGTATTTTTGGGGAGACCATGGCAACTTGTTACAAAGCAAGACAGCTTTAAGCGGACCACCTGTGCCCAGAGGACCCCCACTGGTTGGCTGAGCACACAAAATGGTTAATATTTATAAGCATCCAATACTGCTCTATCCCTTTCTGCCTAGTCCCACTGAGTAGTGGGTTGTATAATGATCCAAAAATAGATTACTAAAATATGAAAATTATTAGACATACTTAATAATAATCCCTGCAGCTACCACATTTTTCATAGCAGGCAACTGGCTGGCAGGTTACACAATTTAACATCCAAGATGTGAGTCAGAGCAAAAAAGAGGGAAGTTATAAGCACATTAGTTAAAAAGCCACACAGATTGTGGTGGTGCTCAGTTCATTACCAAGACAAAGCAACTGAGACAAACAGATCTTCAAAAACTGGGCAGCTTTGGAAAAAGTAACAGTTTTCTCACTAGTAACTGAAGAGACCATCCAACAATTAATCGTCTTGTGCCAGAAAATATGCTTTTTTTTTTTTTTCCTTAAGCCACATAAATATGAAGAACATAAATTAGATTTAGCTGTGGGATTTCACTCAAATTCCGCAAAATCAAGAGAAATATCACATAATATGTCCTTTGAAATACCAAGATTGGAACATTCTTTTATTGAATGCTCTTCTTAAAATAAAACAAGAAAACACATTGGATTGCCACTGCACTGTCTGCTGATATTTACATAGTTATATTTGTAACACTTGAAACATTTCAGAAAGTAAACATAGCTTGTCTTTTAAAATACAGAAGTAATTCCAGTGAACAACCCTTTATCCCTTCACTCCTTGGGAAAATAACTATACCATCTACAAAATGCATCTCATCAAGAAAATGTAATTATGTATAATATTAGATGGCGTTCTACTTCACCTTGGTGTTAAGAAGCTCTTGCACTTTGCTGTTCTTGGTACACAGACTCCACTGTCCTTAGCCTGGACAAACAACAAAACCCCACCAAAATAAATCATAATACCAAACATAGATTTACTTCTCCAAGGAAAAGAGAAGAGAAAGAATGAATTACATATGGTGGGTGTTGAAATATTAGTGCTTTTGCTTTATGCCTCACCAGACGACACCGGGATAACATGGTGACAAAGGCAGAATGAGAGCCTGTGTAAACCTGAACAGAACAAAAGTTAAAGAAAGAAAAAAACCAAAGGTAAATATACTGTTGCTATTTTAGTGGTACAAGAGCTCAAACTAATCCAGGGAAAAAAAGGTTATTAATAGCACTTTTAGAGCCTGAAAAAGTGTCATGTAAGCAAGAAGTCTGCCTTTAAATGTTAGAGTGCGTTAAGCAAGCCAGATAAGAAGCACTCATGATTACTCAAGGTCCTTAGGTTAGTGGTTCACTCACCTGAAGCTCCCACGCTTCTGTGAAAAGCTGCTGACTACCTGCCTGGAGATCTGAGAAAACTTACTAAGGACGAAGAATGACATGAAAAAGAGCACTTCAAGGTATCACATTCAGTCAATAAAACATTGATTTCAACAACGGTCTTATCAAAACAGGTAGATTTATAAGTCAGTATTAGTCTACTGTTGTCTTCCAAAGACCCTGCTCCAGTCTTGCCTAATGCTGCATGCACAGAGATCTCCCCTTAACTGGGATAAGAAAAAGCTTCAGTGCTCTGTATTAAATAGCTTTCTAGAGACAAGTCATAGCCTTGTAACTCGGGTTCTCACAGTGTAACTCACTCCAGGTTGCAGGGGAGAGATTCTCTGGAAAGCACTGGTTTCAAGGGAAATCAAAGCGGGAGCTCCTGCCTCAGCGGCAGCACTAGGATCATAATCAAGGAAATAAAAGGAGCTTGATGGAACCCTAACAAGCATGAGTCAATGTATTTCAGGCTTGTCTGCCATCAGGAAAGGCACAGACACGTTACCATTGCCCAATAAAAAGAGCCATTTAATTTCCAAGGTCTAGCAAGCAGCTTGTTCCAAATCTGTTGTTTGCTTCGCTGGAGTATAAAACAAAATCAAAATTAAATCATTTGTCTGTTTCTCTAAATCACTTAGGACATCTAAAGGCAATTGAAGCTTTTTAATAGTAAACGAAGAGTATTTGTATTGCAAAACATTATTATTTACATTATGTTATTAACATTATGCTATTTAAGAAAGTCTTTCTGAAATATTTTCTTGTTCCCTCTCTCCGCATTAAATACAGGTTACAGTATCTATACTCTAAGGGAAAAATAGAATGGGAAGCTTTCTAAAGTGATGATTGCCTCAGATAAGCACATAGGAGCAAAAGTGCTGCTGATCCAGCAATAGCCCTTTACATCCATTACAAAAGTAATTTATTTAGATAATGATAATAATATAGTAGTAGTAGTAGTAATAATAATAGTATTAAAATACTTCTTTCCACCCTACTCCTATCTGCTCACTCTTGCCTTACTGACCATGCAAAGAGTTGCTTCAAGGCGTACAAAAACAAGGGGATGAGAAAACGCTGGTTAAAGAAGAATCAGGAAGTTCTTCAACAGAAGCATTCTCCGCTGATGTCAGGTCCACTTTAGGAAGCTCCCAACCTTACGAATTATTCCTAGTTGTCTGTTGTACAACTCCATGAACCACAAAATACCCTGCACTGAACTGTGCTAGATATCAAAGTGGCAGTTCATGCTTTGAACGGTTTGTGCCAAAACCTCCAAATAGCTTAGAAGAAGAGCAATCCTTTTTTAAAAGCTTATTTACTTCCAGATCAATTAATGTTGACACTCCTACAGCAAAATTAATAATATTTAGTGTCACACTGCCCTTTCAAAACACTCCTGAGTACTGCATACAGAGATGTACTGTACACAGGCTGGAGCATGAAAGTTACTGCTGCCAGCCTGGTATCTCCACCAGGATCTAGCAGGTCTTCAGTGCCTCCCTGCATACCACCATTCCTTGCAGCTAGACCAATTTAGTCTTTATTACACACACCGTCCACACCATCCACACTCCCATAACACAATGCAGTCATAAGGAAGGAGTCCTGCCTAGCTCTGCTACCTGCCAGCATCTCTTCAGGTAAGTGAGGGAAATGGAATTCTGGGCTGCATAGGGAAGAGTGTGGCCAGTAGGTTGAGGGAAGTCATTCTCCCCCTCTATACTGCACTGGTGAGGCCACAACGGGAATACTGCATCCAGTTCTGCGCTCCCCAGCTCAAGAGAGACACTAGAGAGGGTCCAACGTAGGGCAACAAAGAGGATTAAGGGATTGGAGGATCTCCCTGATGAGGAAAGGCTGAGAGAATTGGGACTCTTTATCCTGGAGATGAGAAGGCTGAAAGGAAACTTTATTAACGGTTATAAGTATTTGAAGGATGGACTGAAGGAGTGTGGAGCTGGACTCTTTTCAGTGGTTCACAGTGACAAGACAAGGGGCAATGGGCACAAGCTGTAACACAGGAAGTTCCATTCAAATATGAGGAAAAACTTCTTTATGGTGAGGGTGACAGAGCACTTGAACAGGCTGCCTGGAGAGGTTGTGGAGTCCTCTTCTCTGGAGACCTTCAAGACCCAGCTGGATGGCATCCTGAGTAAAGTGCTGTAGGCAATCCTGCTTTAGCAGGGGAGTTGAACTAGATGATCTCTAGAGGTCCCTTCCAACTCTGACAAATCTGTGATTCCATGAATGGAGAAAGAAATCCTAACTAGGAGAGATCCAGATCTCTGAGAGAAAGATTAGCCTTCNACAAAGAGTCCCTCTCCTGCTCTCCTGTAGGCTCCCTTCAGATAATGAAAGGCTGCTAAAAGGTCTCCCTGGAGCCTTCTCTTCCCCAGGCTGAACAGTCCCAGCTCCCTCAGCCTGTCCTCTGCCTCCCAAAGGCTTATCAGCGGCCATACCTGAAAAGCCAACCACCACTGACAAGCATCTAGAACATGCTTGTTTCAGCAGACCTGCCTGCTCACATGGGGGCAGAACACCCCTTCTACCACACCTTCCTTAGGATCTTGGCTCCAGAACTGGAGCTCTCTTCTCCTGATAAAGTGCTCTCACCACTCAGCAATATGACAGGGCTCACAGAGCATGAGATGTACCATCTGTCTGAAGGCACACAGCTGGCCCAGGTCACCTTCAAAGGCGTGGGGCTCACCTGCTGGCTGGCAGAACAGAGCAAAACACACATGCAGAGTAAATCTCAAGGAAAAATGTGACCTGGCGACATACTCAGCCAGTGGTAGACTGAGACAGGCTCGGCACATCTTGCACACACACGGTTGCTAAGGGAATCTGGGTAGTCTGAGAAACCCGTATTCGGCACTCATCCAGCAACTGTGGAGCAGCAGCCTCCAGCTTGATCACATGTTGTTTCACTGAGGTGGGAGGGCTGGAGGATATAAGTGTTATATATCTCTTCTGGTTCTTACAGCCACTTTGTCACTCACATTCACATGAAAGGAGCAGGAGTAGCAGGATCAATCATGCACCATTTGGAAATACCAATTAAGACTTAATGAAGTTTGCTTTTGAGGATCACCATAGCACAGGCCAAGCAGCACAACCTGCCCAGTGGGAGAGGTGGATTCCTTATCCATTCACACAGCTTTTGAAGAAGCATGTGGGGTGCCACTAGTTCTAGGACACTGTAGCGGTAGTAAGCAGTATGATGCAGTCTGCACCATCAGGGTCTCACACCAGACTTTCTAGAAGGCACTGTGTTGGTAGGGTTAGACTGGGGTACTAGAGCAATCTGGGATAGTCGGTCATGCAGATAGCTGAGAACGTACCTCAAGTGCAGTAATTTCACTAGAAGGTGCTACTGACTTCTTCATCTCCCCTGTTGGCTGCTTTAATAATGTTCCTTGGGGATTATGAGATGTTGCTGCATTACAACTTCTGTTAGCAGGAAAGTGTGGCAGGATAGGCTGTCAAATGGCGCAATCAGAAAGGTTTCCCTTATGGCCAGCTAGGGTAAAAGTTGATGAATAAGACAATTTGAGGTTGTCCTTTATAGTTTTTATTGTGTCCACCTGGTCCAGGAAAACATGGAAAGAGAATGAGCTAACTCTCTTCCCAGTCACCTATTGCCGTCCTATAGCCTTTTAGATCACACACCACCAGCTGCTCTCTTCATCCATTTTTTTCCCACCCATCTCCATGAAGAGATACCAGATGCTCTACTCCTTTTCCCTCCTGCCTCTTTCTGTTTAAGTTGCTTATCTACTGAGAGGGTCTCTTTGTACATGCAGTATTCAGCAGGGGAAGAGGAACAAGCTTGTGTTCCAAGTACCATTTTACTAGTCTCTCTTGGCAACCTGTTTTTTCGCCACTCATTTGCTTCCCTTAGCACACTTTGTACATACTATTAAATACTTACTATTCATAAGGGGGCTTGTGTTTCAGAGAGCAGACACAAAGGTTTTTTACAAGACTGCAGCACACAATTTGAGTCTACTCTTCCACTACACATGGCATAATTCAATATGTTACACTACACACTGCAGACCTTTGAAGTTCTTATATGCTGCGTACAGCACGTGGTTATAAAACCCTGGTTTTGGTCCCCACCATCATTGAGAGACACTGTACAACTCATCAAGCCACTTAATCCTCTATACTTGATCTTCCTTTTGCATAAGGACAAGAAATGATCCAAAATCTTATAAAAACCAAAGAAATAAAACTCTACATGAGATCTTTGGATGAAGGGCTCCATCTGTATACCTTAAAATGTTCAGTAAGGAAATTCCAACATGCAAGAAAATGACAATATTATTCAAGGTAATCTGGCAGGGCCCTATTCTACAAAGACACCTTTTTGAAATGCTCTGTGGTGACAATGATGGGGTTTGGAAAATCTTACTGATTGGAAAATTCGGTGAACTAAGCAATATGCAATATTTAATGACATATTTTCAGAGAGCACAATAAGAAACACCTCTCAGTATTTTTGAAGTTATGCCTTCCTATCACTAAAAAATATGCTGCATATCATAAAAAATAACAGAACAACAACAAATTTAGAAAAACTATCATAAATTTTTAGAATATATTACAAACCTGAAGACAAAATTTTTTCAAACTCCCTTCACGGCTGCATCTGTTACAGGATGGTTTTGGGTATGAACGATGAAGGTCATTTATTAACTGTCTTGATTGTCAAAAACAAATTACAGTTTTGAATGTAATCAACAAAGAACATAATAACGTTTTTCCGTTAAAGGGTAGAACCATTCCCAAATGACATCCCAATTAAAAACTTTTCATTACTTCTCCCATTTACTCCGATGCATTTGTCATTGTAGTCAATGCAAATCCCCTTTTTTGGAAAGGGCAGGATAATCACTGAAACATGTAATCCACCGGACTACCTGATACAACTTTTACTCCTACAAGACTTGCTGCTTGAGCAATTTGAAAAATGCAGGCAAGGGAAATCAAAGACTAATAATGTGTTTCTAGACTACAGCAAAGTTCTAATAGCAAAGCCAATAGCCATTTGTTACAGCTAATGCTATTTTCTTCCTCTGCTATTGCTTTATATCTTAACATGAGCAAAGGTTACAGCATCCTCATATTTCATCTCTAGCCTAAACTATCTGATCACGTACGTGCAGAAGTCAACAGTAAATTTTGTTTCTGTTAATCAAGATAACAACTTGCCATAAACAACATCTTTCCTGTTACTGTGAAGCAACAGTGAAAAACTCAGAAAAGAATTAAAAATTGCTCACCCTCTTACTTAGAGGCAGACTGTAACATGCCTCACCTCTGCACTGTGCAAAGAATGCTAGAGTTATTAACACCAGTTATTCAAATTTTGTATTAAAAATCCCCAGGCATCAACCTTGAAGACCAGAGACAAAAATTTATCTATTCTGGTAAACCTGGGTACACTATTAGCTCTTTCTAAAGAGTAATGTCCTGAGATTTTTATGGGAGTTTTGTTTGGGCTTTGGGTTTAGTTTTGGGTTTTTTTTACAAATAAAGGGGAAAAAAATGTTTCCAAAAGGGGAACATAATTCTGCATTTTCACATGAAGACAATCCTTCTGACAGTTTACAGAGTAAATAATCCAATGTGTTACAACATTATTTTGGAGAAATTTTATTGGACTCTCTGGTGTCAGCTGTGTAAATGAATCACAAAATCATTTTGTTGCGTCACATATTTATTACAGAGCATATGGTAGAAATGACCAGGCATGAAGTTTGTCAGATGGTGGAAGAACATCTGAAATTTTAAGATGAAGGCATAGTACCTTTAGATGAATTGCAAGAAAAGGTCAGGTTGAGCTGGCTTCTGGGAACCTGATATAGATGTGGTTTGCCAAAGTCACAAAGACTTGGAACAAGGCATGTGTTGAGCATTTCCCTTTCTGTATTTGGAAAAGGCCACAGAAGATGGTGATAAAAGAAGAAACACCTAAGTATATGGTAACAAAAAGTACATAGTACTCAAGTCTCAAATATTACTTTAACCGGGTGTCAGATTTTCACATTCGTAATGCTGTACTAATTAAAAATGGATTTAGCAGACTTAGCTCCTGATAAAAATCTGGTGAAAACATTATGCAGTCTCACAGCTGCATAGAGGGGCAATGGATTTGGACCCATGGTTAATTAAGTTCTCATCATGTCCAGCTGCACAGTTGTTTGTGGATAGTGCTATTCCCACTCCAAGTCCAATACAGACAGCATTTTGGGACACTGAGTATACTCAGAGTAGCCTACCACTGTATTCTTCTGCTTCAGCTGAAGGAGATACTACTGAACTCAGTATGTTTATAAGTGCCCTTACACAGGATGCCAAGTTCACATCCCATTTCATAAATGTAATAGGTTGAAAGATAAAATGAATGGGAACCTAAAGAGAAGTGATAGCAAAAGGGAAAATACTGACAATGTTTTAAAGTGGAGCTGAGTGTAAGTCCCCTCTGCTAATTTAGAAAAAATGATTCTAAAAACACTTAGTACATTCATTTGCATAAGGCTTTAAAATTTTACATCAGTGTCAGGTACCACATTTCTGTTTGAAAGTCTGAATCCAAACAGGTGTTTGGTATGACAATGCACTTCCTTTTGAGGAAGGAATCATACACATCTTGAGGGAAAACCCCATTGCCTGCTGCAAAAATAATACCAAATAAAGAGGGGCTGACGCATGATCCTACTCCCAAAGTATTTCAGTAAGTTCTTACGCTGAGCTACACCCCAGCACAACTCCCTCCTTAGCACTTGACTTGTGGCAACGGTCATAGCACGTGATTGGCAAGGTGCCCTATCACATTTTGTTTGCAATTCGTTCACTCCCACGATGGTAAAGCTTACGGGATTTCGGATTCAAAAACTTTCACAAGGCCACACCTAGCAGCTACCCCACTTCATCTCCAGCAGCCAAACATTCCAATGTCACACTGGAATGGGCAGCAGCCCGTAAAGCAGGTTGACATCAGACACAACACTACCTCTGTGACTCTTGCAGAAGGCTTGAGACAAAGGAACGTGGCACGCTCCTGGCTTATCCCCCCCTCAGAAAGATACTTGTTCAAGGCAACTAGAAGGCTGATTTTCAAGGATGGATACAGGAAAAATATCAGTTGTCTAAACATGCAGATTAGTTTGACATAAATACTGTAGGCAGCTCCCACTGTTCATAACTCAAGTTGGGAAATTGCTTTGTGTCATACACAATCTTAACAGTGTTTCTCACTTACGATGAGCTAGTTGTTATATGCCCGTCATGGTGCCTATCAAACAGACTTCTTGGAGCAGCTGTGGAGACCCAGCTCAGATAAGCAAAATGGATATTTCCTTTTTGTCCTATTTGTTCCTATTTTCCTTCTCTGCCTCACTGTCCAAGAGCTTAGAGTTACAATGAAGGTCTCAACATTTAAGCAAGAAAACAGAGGACCCATAGGTAGGATTTGGTCTGGAACAGGGATCATAAAATCTCTATACAACATTAGCAATAATGTCCAGAATCTTTTTTTCTTTTTTTTTTTTTTCTTTTTAATAGGGGTCTGTTATTTCAGCTTTCATTGGAGAGCTGAGGAAAGGCCCAATCTCGTCATTTAAAATATAAATTTTGATTGATAAAGTTTGATTGCTCAAGGATGTAGGTTTGCCATTGTAACTCAGCTTTCATATTGCACAGCTATCTACATTCTCTCTCCTTCATGGAGTGCCTTGGACAGGTTGAGTTTTTGGATTTGCAGTCCTATGGGTTTGGCTTTTAGTGACATTGGACAAGACCAAAAGAAAACTGTTATGCCAAAAAATCACATCCTTTTAATAAGAATTTGTCCTAGAATCAGCTGCTTTCCAGACCACAGGCACCAGAAAAAAAATATTTTTGGTAAAAAAATTATACAGGAGGGTATTAGGTCACTGTTCTGCCTTTTGGTTGGTCAGTAATGCTCCACTGTGTGAGAAGCAGCATGGTGTATCAGAAAATACAATCAGGAGAGCACAGAGGTTTCCAAGCCATTGACATAAATTAGTGCAATTATAATATATGATAGAACATGGTGCACACAAGTAAAAAAACCCAGGCAACAGTATCCATATATTAGAAATAAGTGTATAATATTAGAATTACTTAAGACATTCAGCAGTATGTCATCATTATACATGTATATACATATGTACACACACGGGGATGACAGGTACCAATAAAAAGTCTATTTTGGTTTTTAAATTAGAATTACAGGGAGATTTTGAAACTCTGACCCCTCAGGCATGGCAAGCAATAGAAGAAAGACTTCTATCTTTGGAGAAATGGAAGGAGCTCTTTGAATTCCCACAGAATAGCCCCTTCCTCTTTACCAGCATGGTCCAAAGGTGGACTACAGCAGCTCAGTACACTTAGTGGTGAGCAGGTGGTAGTGCACCATGCACATATTGAAAAAGAGAATAACATGCTACGCAGACAGGCTGCTGTTCAGCCTCCCTTGTGCATCTGTATTACAATTCTGTTTATCTAAATCAATACAATAGTAGGAACAACATGAGTTTAAACTGAGGACTGATTCTTCCTACTGTAAAAATGCTAGTGAGCATTTCACTGTTTTCACAATGAAGATTAGAGTCCCAGACTGAGGAAGAGCAAGTACACTGTCTTTTGGGTTACCAAAAGTTGGTAATCTAAGTGTTGGTCCCTGGTGGTGGACCAACACTTAGAATTTCCCCAGCTCCTAGGAAATACATTTTCTATTTTATAAAGGCTTAGGGGAGCTATTCTGGGGAATCCTCATACACCCTGAGTAACTTTTATCTATATTAAAATTTAATCTATGGGGGTGGAAGAGGGTAAAAATTAAATGTAAACCATTTTCTTCTGTTGGGATAAACAAGCTAGTGTAGGTGGTTGTGTATGGTACAAGACCCTTTTTTAAATGCTAATTCTCTATTAGTCATGAAGATGTCTTCACAAAAGCCAAAAGTGTCTCTTCTCTCTTTTTTTTTTTTTTTAGGATTAAAATACTCTGAAAGCAATTTTTATTTTAATTCACCATTAACCTTGTTAACTGTATTTTTCATCTTCTTGGAATAGCTTTACCATATATGGGAAGAGTTTATGAATACTACAGATTTTGGAAAGGTCAGAATTTTTTTCCTTTATATTTAAGGCTGGGTATTTTATGGGTCATTGAGAAAAAAACCCTTTCAAAATCAATTCAAGCGGATCTACTCAAAGTGTGATAAAACAAACAAAATATCAAATCCTGTCTCTGAATTAATGAATGAAGTACTTAACCTCCATTTCAAGTCACCCAGAACTTGTTGCATTTACCACATCTTTTTTCCAAGTACTGACATATAATTGGAATGCCTTTCATTGATACAACATTGAAATAGTTTTCCAAACTTAGAAAACATATTGGGAAACAGTTAAAATTCTAATTTTATAAACACCGGCTTGTACAAATTTAATTTCTAATTCAGTTATCAGAAAGCAATGATCATTAAGTATTTAGCGAATTTAGTGCCCAGTGTGGGAAAACCTATAAATCTACAATAGCAGAGAACAGGAAATATTCTCTTACTGAAGATACTTCTAGGCAATTATGGTTTTAGAATCAGCTTTGTAAAAGAATCATATTCTTCTATTTAAAGTTGAATTGTAATTCAAAAGTCACTCTCACCATCTTTTCCATGAATTTATTTTATTGATGGCTATTAGTATATATTGATCAGTAGGTTGCTTTTAATGGGATTTACTAGCAAACGACCTATCAGAATTTTAACATCTTCATAATCCTTTGGGGAAATACACATCCTTTTTTGTTTGGTGTACTAAGTTATTTCTTTATAATAATTATACAGACTTTACACTACAGCATCTAAATGTATGAGAAATTGCTGATTATTCATAGTAGAAGGCATCTCAAACAAGTGATGAATTCTTCAAATCAGTTCAGAAGGGATTAGTCATTTAAGAGTATTTTAAGAGCATTTTGCTACTTACCCACATAGATTAATCTAGGTTACAGCTAAAAATTACATGAAAATGTACTAATACAAGCAGCAGTTTTGTCTGTACTGGGTTTAGGTGGCAGGGATTTGGTAGCAGAGGTGTTGCAGGGGTGGCTTCTGTGAGAAGCACCAGAAGTTCTGTTGGACAGAACTTGTTCTAGTCAACTCCAAGATGAACCTGTCACTGGCCAAAGCTGAGCCAGTCAGCGATATTAGTAGCGCCTCTGTGAGAACATGTTTGAGAAACACTGCACAACAGCAGCAGAGAAAGAGAAGTGAGAATATGTGAGAGAAACAACTATGCAGACACCAAGGTCAGTGAAGAAGGAGTGGGAAGAGGTGCTCCAAGTGCTGAAGCATAGATTCCCCTGCAGCCCATGGTGAAGATCGTGGTGATGCAGGTTGTCCCCCTACTTCTTATTTGTCACTATCCTACTCCTATTAATTGGTAATAAATTAAATAAATTACCCTATGTCGAGTTTATTTTGTCCATGACAGTAATTGGCAAGTGAACTCCTTGTCCTTATCTTTACCCGTGAACTTTTCTCCTGCTGTTTTGTTGAGAATCAGGAGCAATAGAGTAGTTTGGTGGGCACCTGACAATGAGCCAAGGTCAACCCATCACATTGGCTTAAAACTTCCTAGTTAATTATGTCTTTTATTGTACATATTCATCCCCACTATGTAAACTACTCGCCTGCAGCCAGATCTTCCTCTGTATAAGCATAGGACCCTAAGGATCAAGGCCATACAGACTGAAATAGAACAGAAATAACTTTAGAATTTAAAAGTCTTGGAAACTAAACTTAAGAGGATGTCTCTGAAAGGTAACAGAGTTTCTCTCAGCTGAACACTTAAAATCACTTTAGAAATATGAATGTTAAATGCTTGCAGCTGTCAAATCCTCTTCATGTCTGGCTATTAAGGCTTTACCTGAAGGAGTTCAACAAGCTGCAGAAGAGAAGGAAGAAATCCAAGGGCACATCCTCCTAAGAGCATGACGTTTCAACTCACTGACAGTCACATCACTTAAATTATCCATAGCAGACATGCAAACCTAATAACATGCAACATGCCTCAGAGCGGTTTCAGTCCAGGACGTAAAGATGATTTGCACAAAAATCTGTGAGCTAGATAAAGAGTTAACTGTTAGAGATATATAAAAGTTAATTAAGTTGCCCAAGGCCAGAGAGAAGATGCAAAAATTATGGAATAATATGGAAAAAATATGGAATCTACCAATGAGGACACTGAATAAAGTGCATGCTACTTAGACTGGCATGGAGAAACAGAGAATCTAAGAACATTCAACTACCATTGGATATATGGTATATGATATAATAAATGAAAGATTTGAGTACTTAAGCATTTATTTACATTTGGAAGGTTTTTTGGAAAATAACAACTTCGCTTCCTGGCCAGCGAATATGGCATAACTTCCAAGCTACAGATCCACCCAAGTGCTTCAGTCATGCCCAGTGTCCTGGGTCTTCAACGCTCTAGGACACGTGCTAATCAACCATCAAACTCTTCTCACACAACTTGTGGGATTGTTTTGGTGAGTACAAATGCAGGAGAAAGTATCAGGCTCTCAGTTTGACCATTGCAAAAACCATCATCAAATGAGCCAATTAAAATTAAAACCTTTCACTCTTCTCATTTTAAGAAAGCATTGTTAAAATCTTCCAGCAATTCAGCTTTCCATATCAGAAGAAAATCTGGCATACCATTTTGAAACTATATCACAAAAAAGAATTGGAAAACTTGTCATGTGGAAAGGCAGAATACAAGGCCATGGATTGCCTCTCAGAAAACAACCTGCTGCTAACTCCTGTGAGACTTAAAATCAAGGCTTGAAGCACTCCCAGCTGAAATGTTTGATTTGAGAGAGGTTCTCTCCCTCGAGTTACAGTATAAAAAAAAGGAAAGGTGAAGCTAATGATGAAGAGGAAAGCACAATTATATTTTAAAACTGCTTTTAGAAAGAGGTGATGGGAGCTCTGTCCACTGGCACAGATGGAATGGCATAGAATAATCACACCACTACGTGCACAATGGCAAACAATCTTATACAGGCAGAGAGACAAACTACTCTGTTGCAATCACTGCTCTCTCACAAAATATGTTCTGACTAGGAGCTTTGGCTTTAAATCACTAAAGCATGCTTGCTTTGTAAAAATGTGGAGTGTTTCTTTGCCATTTCTTTCAGTCTTACAAAATCCCAAGGAAAACATCTACATCCTACTGCATTCCTTCTTTTATTCCGGGACAGAAATTTCAGTTTCAGGAAAAGCTACTTGCACTTTTTATTATGGTACTCCAAAGCATTCAGAATTAGCCATTTAATCTCTATCCAGGCTAAAATGGCTTACTAGAGAAATCTCAGCTTAATAAATTATGTATAAGAATGCTCTTTTATGTAGCATGTGCGATCATTTGAGCTGCAATATCATTTATGGCTGCAGCAGAAAGAACTGCGCGAACACACTGTGGTACAACCCGATGTAAGTTAATATTGGTCACAAAGCTCATACACAGGGAAAGAAACACCTGCCAAAACTAGAAGGCTTGCAAGCACTGCCAAAGGCCCTTCACGTTTCTAAAGAAGGTGCCAGCAAACTTACACCTCATCACAAGCAAAAGACAACGACAAGCAGCTATCATGCAAGCTTCTCTCTTCTTGCGCCTCTACTATCCAGGAGCTATGGAGCCTGGGCTGGAAACTCAGAATGTTTAAATACTTGTTGCTGAAAAATAGACCTCCATCCAGCCTGTGAATCTTGCTGCCCTCCAAACCTGCAATATTTCTCTTTCGTCTAGCACACCCTCCATAAGGGAGAGTTTGTCACTTGACCATCCCACATACTCCCAGTGTCTACACTTCGGTATCTTTCTGAGATTCCAAAAATGGGGAAAAACATCAAGTTCACCTGTTTTAATTTTACAACAGTGTTACAGAAGGAAGTGCTGTGAGAAATCCTGTCAGCTTCCTTTTAGCTGCAAAGCCCTTGAGCCTGCCATGCAGCCACATGCTGCAGTTCCAGTTTCTTCAGATGTTGGGGAAGAGAGATGCAGCAGCTGATTCCCCCCTGCTTACAGTCAGATGAAAATTTCAATAACCACTGTCAGAAACAGTTAAATAAAGGTCTCCTTTCTCTTCCCCTTTAGGAAAAAATTAGCTTTTACAGTTTTCTAGAAAACTAAGTTTTCAAAGTCTGAGCTCCAGCCAGAGGTAACTAGACAGCTAATACCTTCAAGGGGGAATTTTAGTTGCTTGAGGGAACTGTTCGGGGAGTTACCTGACAGTAAGCTGACAGTTCTAGAAAGGAGGATATTTTGCTCATGTTTGTCAAGAAAGTGAGTGAAAGGAAACTGTTTTCACAGCACAAACACATACAGAAACAGCATGCCAGGGAGAGTACTGGAAGTGTCTCCCTTGGTCACGAAGTCCTCAGACATCACAGGCAGTAATATTTCATAACTGCAGCCCTGTTCTAGGGAGGACACAGACAGACATCCTGCCCTCCCAGCTCAGCTCAAAGCATGTTCAAGACCATTAGGAAGAGCGGCACAAGGAATGGAATGAAGTTGCTTTTCACTTTGCCTAAATCCAGCTCTAGAATTAGCTAGGGCCAAGACCAATTGGTTTTAGTATCTTAGAAGGCTCCTGCATGTCTGCTTATTTCTGTCCCAGTTGTTGTTAGCAAGTGAACCCAGACCCCAGTAAGTCTGGGGGAAATCCATGAGGTCAGCACTGTTCACTGATACTGAAGGGCTTGGGACAGGGAGTCCCATCTCCATGAGGGAAGTGGCAACTGGAGGAGACCCAGCAGCCAAGGAATATGTGAACATGGTGAAAGAGTAGACCAATGCCAAATCTCACTGAAGCTGAGCAAAACTTGGCAAGAAAGCACCTTGTGTTATGCAGTGAGACTCTGCATGTAGCCAAGTGAAGGCATATGCACCCTGGAGATGGGGACACCTCAGATGAATAACCAAGTCTAAAAATATACCCATGAGATCCTTCAGGCATAAAAAAAATCCCCCAAGCTGCTTTTTCATGTATGTGGATTCTATATGAATATATTTGGGATGAATACACAGTATCTACACTTCAACTAACTGAGTACTTTTGAAGCCAGAGATGAAACTGTTTATTGAAATGAAAAGTGTAATTCTGATATTTATATTCTGAAGGATATGCAATACATCACAAACGTAACTCACAGAAGGTACCAGTTCATCTGAATTCTACAAAATTCCATTTACAGAAATAGACCAGGAGAAGTGTTAGAAGTGACAGGCTTGGGAGCTATTTCTATAAAAGATTCACAGATATTTATGCTAGATTAAATTCTAAACTCTAAAAAGTTGGGTTTTAATGTGCAGAATCCCCAGTCTCTAAAGTATCATACCTTTTACGCATTTCCAAAAGCATATATTATTTACACTATTTAACATTTGCATTCTGATTGCAATCAGCCTTCTTTCAACAGAATAAATAAAATTACAGTCTGTTCACCTAGATCCATCAACCTCTCACTTCCATTATCAATCAATGCCACTTTTCTGCTGACTGTAACTCAATTAAATTCCAATTATTTGAATAACTGGATGGAAATTGCTATCACAAAATGCACCTTTTAGTAGGAACATTTTGTATAGAAAATTGACACCCAGGAATTACGATGGTGTGGTTAAAAAGTGTTTCGTAACCTGGGCTGGGAAAAGCTACACTGATGAACACGAAGGAAAAGATAATCCCTTCTGGAGTTGGCACTTGATTCTAAAATTGGGATTTCTGGCTCAGAGCAGATCCAAAATGATGTGACTCTGCTAACATTACTGTGAGCTTTAAGAGAGTTGGTCCTTCTATGCCTCAAAGTTTGTTATTTCTACTAATGTTAAAAAAATAAGTAGTTACGTATTCTTAGATCATCTTACCACATTATCCACAGTGTTATTTCAAATACGCCAGTCAGTGATACTGATGCATTAGGTGCCCTCACTGCCAAATTCTTTCATTTCTTCTATTTTTTACATTAATTAACACGAGGTTAAGTAGCTGCTTTTTAAACTTAGTGTTTAACAGGACATCTTTCTTAACCTTAATGCAGCTGTGTATCTTCTCCTTGTCCTGCAGGAACTCAGTATCATTAAAAAAAATGTTTTATGAGGAAATTCTCAAGTATAAATTTCCTTGTGAGATTTTTATTACATCCATTTCTACCAGAGCTTCAATTCATTTGACCAAAGTGTGAATAGCTTGTCAATGTCGGGCAAAGAAGAATGAGTTGAATTCTTTGATATTGATAACATATGCTGAAAGAAAATTTCATATTGTTTTAGTTTCAGTATGCCAACTCTAGGTAAAAAAAAAATAAAATAAAAAATTAGATTAAGAACTCTTAAAGTCCGAGTTTACAAAACAGGCTTCAAAGATGAAAAGGTTTCTGGTTTTTCAGGTGTAATTATCTGGGATTTGCTTGGCACCTGGGAGTTACTATGGAGAAATGGGCTTAGGAACAAAAAACCCTCCTATCAAACATATTTCTTTAGCTAATTTCAACTATCTTCATATCCTAATATTTTAAAGCAAGAATAGGTGTTCCAGTGTGTTTATTTTCCATGTAATATTACCATTTTCTACATTGCATCATAAAATCATATCAACTGAATTATACCTACTACAGTTTTAATAAATTTTAACAGTGGCAGTTCAGTGAAGATTACATGGAGTATTTAAAATAGGATATTAGGTTATGATGATTTGCATTTGACAAAATAACTTGTACTGGCACATAGGAAGAAATAAAAAGAGACAAAAAATCAAGGGTTATAAAATGGAAACATTATAGATAAGCAAATTAATTCCAAATGGGACTGATAGTAAAAGAAATAACTCTTGGTAGAATGACTCATGTACATATTAATTTTCCATTCTGATTACTGTTGTTGACTTTTGTCCCACATATTAGATTTCATACCTTTCCTTCTACTTTCCTTGTAACTTCAGTCAACACCCCTAAGCATCTTTTGGGCTGCTTTACAAACTAAAGTTGTAGGAAGTAGCAAACAATGTTTATCACAAGTGCATGACAGTTCGTAAATATGCTGAAACCTGTCCACTTCATAGAAATATAAAATACTTTCACATATACACAGTCCAGTTCCCCATAAAACTACCACTGCAATAAATACTTATGGCCTTTTGACTCTACATGCTAGTAGTGTCTCTTATGCAAGCTCTGAAAATCCTCCTTATAAGAGAGCCTATGAAGAATGCCAGAATCCAAGCAATTCAGTTTATATCATACAGACAGTCCTTAAAAGAGATTATTCATATGGTGTATGTTAAAATCAAAGCTACTCACCCTTTTTCTCAAGTTGTAGGTCAAAATGAGATTTCTGGAGAAGGAGTGTGAAAAGGCTGTATAGAACTCCAACACTTTCTGCAAGGCATCTCTCTTAATCACATGAAGATCACAGTAAGTCAAAGCCCTTACATTAGCACAGGACTGGGCGAGGGTCGACTCCTTCCAGAACACATCACCAAAAACGTCTCCTTTGCCTAGAAAAAAGCAGGAGCATTGCTTTCAGTAGCAGTACTATTTCCATCAAAAAATACAAAAGAACATGCATCTCATTTATGCAGTCAAAGTTCTTCTATTTTATGTGGTCATAAAAAAAATTCTGTATGGAGAAAAATAATCTTTGAAATATTTCATTGATAACCTTTCCCACCATCTTTTTGTTAATTACAACAATCTAGCAAATTGTATAATACACCATGATCAAAGAGCGCTTCATGTGAGAAGTCCTTTAAATATCAGAAAAGGTTTTCCTCTAAGAATCAAGCAAAATGGTACATTTTTGGTTAATGTTCTCTTCTGATCCCTTTCAAAGAGATTAATTAAAAGTAAATGCTTTTTCCCCATCTTCTTTTAACTACCACTCAAACGATTTGTTTCTTACATCAATGTTGTTGAGTTTTCTTAATCTAGCTAGCAATTACCCACTATAATGTCAATAAAACCATCTTGTATAATACGTCAGTGCAGTTACAGGCTCTAACAAAACACTGCTATTAAAGTGAAGTTTGCCCTAGTTCACTAGATCATCACCAGAAAAGTCTGTCTTTACAGACTTCAATCCTGGTGAGATTTCAATCCTTTTCACTGGTTATACCCCAGCTCAGGCTGTTTTTCCACCTCTAGTCTCTACACAGGGCATTCCAACATGCAGAAATACTACAAAGGCTGTGTGTCAGTAAGCATGGTGGTAGTCCAATAGCCTGGTGCAGTAAGCAACTTTTCATTTTAATGGCAATGACTTTTTCCATTTTCAATTATTTAAACATATGCTTTTTCAGTAGCTACATTAAAAATGGCCAAAGAAAAAAGCTTCCAGGCACTTAAAATAGATCATCATCTACAAGGCTTTCAGACAGAAAAACACACAATATATTCAAAATTGAAGTGAAACAATTTTTATGCACCATAAAAACTGATATGCTTCACTGGGTAAAAATGGATTGTTTGCCTGTGGAATAAATATGCTTTTACTCACAATCTTCCAGGCAATTAGCTAAACAACTGTTTTAATTAACGCTCTGGAATCTACCAAGTATTGAAATGTGCCATCACTGATGAGCAACAGTTAAAGCTGGTAGTCCAAGCATAAGGGATAAGAATTCTAGCTCATTTCTAAGTCTATTTCTTAACATCTCCAGGCAAGCTTTCCAGCCTTAAAAGGACAGTAATTATTTTACTGTCCTACAGCAGAATGAAGAATAATTAGTACAATGCAAGTGCAAACAGCATGGAGTTGCTTTGCCTGCACATGAAATGATATGCAGCAGAAGTTAGTTGCGTCTTACTCTTAAAAATTTAGTTTGCTTTTCATATAACACAGAAAGACACAACGGTGCCCTTCACCTGTGGCAGCAACCCTGATTTGCCACTGCTATTTGTAACTCCTGAAAAACTCCCCCTCCTGCAGTGTCCTGCCACCCCAGGGAGCCACGTCCCATTTGTGGCAAGAGCAGCTCATGAAGAAGCTACGTCTGCTGGGTGCCCATGGAGCCAAACCAAACAGAGAAAAGCAACACATGAATCACAACTTGAGTCAGATCACAGAAGCCTCAGTTTTTAAGAAACAAACCAGACTGAAACAAGAAGTTGTACTGTTTTCTATCACTAACAATTTCCTTGAGTTTAATCGAGTTAACAGCCAGTGATCTAGTCGAAAAATCAATCCTACATTACAGTTCAATTTCCAAAGTAAGGCACACGTGCAAGCATCACACTGCTTTGTCTCCATCAAGTGCATTTTCTAAATGATGCATACTGAAAGTATCAATCTAGATTTTCAGATTCTAAAAAAACCTTGTGTTCGACATTCATAGAAAGATGAGGGAAAAATGAGGAGTAGGAAGGTAGCAAGTCTTTATAGTAAGCAGGAATTAAAATTCCACCCAGAAGTATCTGCACTGGATAAGAAGAATTGCCCTCTTATACATGATAAGGAACTGCATAGCATCTCCCTTTGTTTATACCTTCTCCATTGAGGAAGATCCTTGGGAAAAAAGGAAGAAAAAAAGAAAGAGGGCAGATTAAACAGCTGTTTTATCAAAAATACCTGTATCTGGAAAGCAAGAAGAATAAGGTGAGACTTCTAATTGTGTCAGAAGGTAGTTGGCAAAGTTTAATGGCTGCATTAGAGAACCTGAGTCAAAAGCCTCTTTTTACATATACCTCCAGGGTTTATATATTTCACCTTTTCTCTGAAGAAAGATTAAAAAGCTAGAGAAATGCAGACGGCCATTTGTTTGTTGGCACTTTGAATTTCTCATTCCCAGCTTGCTGAATTCCAGACATTTGCCAGGAACACTATTTGTCAATCACACTTCAAGTGGATGATCTAAGCTTTTACCATCAATCATTTATATTCCCTGTTGGATTTGTGGGCTGAGGACCTTTTCCACTCTCAGCTCAGTATGCACTAAAAAGCCAAGTAGTTTTCTGCCTTTTATGTTTGCTTGGTTATTTTAATTATAATTACAAGCCCTAAATCCTGAGGTATGCACTGACGAATTATTTTATAAAACCAGCACCTTCTGTTTCCACATTTATTCATTCCCAATCTTTTCTCATATCAAATTTGCCATTCATCTTAAAAGTGAAATGAGGATTTCTCTGTTACCACTGCAAATTCAGACTGAGGCAAAAGGTCAATCCACATCCACTCTGTCACCTGAAAGCAGGACCAGTAATGAAGATCTGATTATTGCAACTTAGCCAAGCGTTTTGCTGATTCTGTTTGAGAAAAAAAACACAGTCACACATTACAGCTGTATTGCCTTGATGTTCCTAGCAGAACAGCCCTTAGTTTTTTCACTCCTATAAAAAGGAAGTATTGAAGGGCTCTTAGATACAAGATATTCCACCCTACTCAGAAAAAAAAAATGACCCTGTGAGGAATATTTTGACTGATAACTACTTAGTTCACTTTTGGGTCCTGGGTGTCTGGGAGTCATGGTCCGGTTTTGGTGTGATAGCAGTTGGGTGAAAAGATTGAGGCCGTGGATTCATGTGCTGAAGGTCTTCCAAGTTTAGCATGGACTTGGATGGGATTCACACAAATCCATGGATCTTCAATAATCAGACAAAATACTCACGTTACAATCATTCTCAGATCAATAGTAGTAGTTGTTACAGCAGCCAACATCACAATCTAGCTCAGGTCCCTTCCAGATCGGCTTTCATCTGCAAGTTTGGACCTTGCAAGAGCAGTGATGTGAAATAGTCTCAGCAGAGCCATAGGTAGGCTAGAATGACCAAACACTGCTCGATGGTACCTCAGCAGCAATGTAGCACTAAGCGTATCTTGACAATCAGGTGTTAGCAAATACTGTCATCTGTGATGCTGATACACAGCAGCTGCTGCACCTGCACAATGACTTTTCCAGCACAGCTCACTGAAGCACCCACACTGTCCTGAGCCCCCGCGATTTGTACTCCACCTCCAAGCAGTGGGAGACACCAGATGCTGTGAAGGCAAACATAGAGTCTCTGTGTGTTGGTCTCTATTCTAGTGACTGCTCATTAAAATGCTACTGAAATTTAAAAAATAAACAAAAAAACTTCACCTGATTTTCCTTTCTTTCTCTTTTTTTTTTTTTTTTAAGCCCCCTCCTGAACAAATTTGAACAGAACCAAAGAATAAGGAGTCTGCGTCACAGACTCCTTCCAATTTTATTCAAGCATAATTCCATTAAGGACCTCATCTTTATCCCTAGTATTCAAAGCTAGTGATGTGAGGGGGTCAAACCCCCTCTGCTATCACAGAATGGTCACACAGAGTGATATGGGGTTGGAAGGGACCTCCGGAGATCGTCCAGTCCAACCCCTTGCCAGAGCAGATCCACCTAGAGCAGGTTGCACAGGAATGTGTCCAGGTGGGTTTTGAATGTCTCCAGAGACAGAGCCTCCACCACAGGCAGCCTGTTGCAGTGCTCTGCCACCCACAAAGTAAACCTTCTCATATGTAGATGGAACGTTTAAGTTTGTGCCTATTACCTCTTGTCCTGTCACTTGGCATCACTGAAAAAGACTGGGCCCCTCCTCTTGACACCCACCCTTTAAGCATTTATAAACATTGATAAGATCGTCCCCAAGTCTTCTCCAAGAATCAACACATGTCTATTTGGTTTCATTTGAAAATCTTCCCCTCTCTTCTCGTCCTTCATTTCCTCCTTATTCGAATAAAGCATGCAACTTAAATTTTCCCATTTTACAGGGAGAAGACAGATTCAAGAAAAGTAGAGGCACCAGAGCAAAAAATTACTTTCCTCTTGGTGCATTGTTTTAAGGCAACAAATATCTGCCAGCCAGGAAAATTCCAGAGCTAACATTTTGCATCAAGGCAAAGTATTCCGTATCTGTCCCATAGATAAATTGCACAACTTGACAGCCACTGAATAGTCTGTAGTTTGGTCCTCCAACACAGTATGGCTTGGCAGGAGGTGATGCATGGAAGATATTTGGTGCTTTGGATTTTCTTCAGATTTCTAAAGTGCAAACCGAGACGTGTAATGAGGAGTGAATGACCAACTGCACTGCAGGGGATACACTATTTTTCATTAACCAGAGGTATTAATCACTCTTTTCCTCTAAAACAAGACCTTAAGGCAAAAAAGCCAGAGCATAAGTGCCACAGAAATCAAAAGAAGTGTTGCAGCGACAATAAACTGAAGTTGCACTTTCAGTGATTTGTGCACAAATAGAGTATATCCGTTTGTGTTTTAAACACAGCTTGGCAACACATTGCAGACAGCTTACTATACAACTGCATCGATTTTATCTGTTGAAGCACATTACAGAGAAAATAAAAACATTTATTTCAGAGCACAGGATGAGTAGCAATAACATGAATTAGTTACAGTTAAGATTTCTATTATTATTATAATTAATGTGGTTTTTTGCCTCTCTGGATAGAGCATGGATTATATTTCACTACTTGACTTTCTGTGATGAGAAGAACAGTTTTAAAATGATAACTGGGCCCTACCAGGCTTATTCATGAAAAACCAGGAGGCTTCACCAGAATCTGAATCGTTTACCCTTATTTGTTTTTAATGGTTACTGTAAAAAAATGTTATAAATGTTATGTGGCTGTTTTCTACAAACTCAGAAGACATGGAAGTTGCCAGCTCAAATACCTGGAGTCACAAATGTATTTGAATTTATTGCTATTGGTTAAGTAACACGAAAAACACATCTGTATTGTCATTTCATGGACACAGCTAGTTCTCTGATCCAGAACTCTGTATGAGAGGCTCAGGTTGCAATATCCTCAGTGTTACTCCCCAATGACTTAGAAACTGGCTTCATGTTATAGCTATTGCTTGAAGCTTCCTTTAAAGCCCCAAAATTTGATTATTTTGTTTCAGATAAAAGCATTCAAAGAGTTTAAAATAGTAGATCTTGCCTTCTGAAATACATCAAGTAGATACTTCTAAAAACCTCGCAAAGTTCATAGCTATAGAATACTGCATTTTATTTAATATTTCTAGCAACTCCTTGAGGATAAATTTAATAATGTTTCAGAAACATACCTCTAAATTTTTTTTTAATTTGAAACTTGAGGAAAACAAAGAAAAGTAAGTGTTCCACAAAGATTTTTTTTTTTTTTTAATGTGGCTTTTTGGTGAAAAAAAAATTCTTCCTCCTCCAAAATTCTGAGACAAAAACAAAACCCTACCCCCCCCCAAAAAAAAAAGAAAATTAATTCAGTAGTTCACCTGCCAAAATTCAGGGCCTTTATAGAGCCCCAGTTCCTATGTCTTTGTTAAATTATAATTCCTAAATCTTTCCATCTCTGTTTGGAGTATGCAGACAAGTGTGATGGGCAGACCTTCCTAACACAGCCTGAGATACCAGGGAACATGCTGGAACAGAGACACTAATCTCTACCACATCTCAATTTCAGCTGTCAATTCATCACGGTTCAATGTTGCCAGCAACCTGCCAGACTTCTTCCACTTGTGGTGGCATCCGACTACTTAAGACCAAATTATGCAAACTTGCATGAATTTGCAACAAAAACCCATGGAACTGTAGCAAAAAATGTCAACTAATTGGAAGTGGCAAGCAGTCCACAACTGAGAGCTCTATTCACAGGGAATTCCCCTTTTTCCCAGTTATTCCAGCAAGTAATTCATCAAGTGTTTTAAAAATCTGTTTCTCCAATACCCTGCAGAGTCTTAGACCAGCTACAGACATCAGCAGACAGGAGCTCTGGTGATTCCTACTTTTAATGCTCTACCAGAAGATAGACACAGAACAAATAATGTCTGGCTGAAGTCTGAAAATAGGCAAGTCCTGATTGTCAAGTCACACTATGTTTTCTAGATGTCTGGAGCATGGAATAAGAAACAGTCTCTGTCCAAAAACACTATTTGGAATAATCTTGAATGTCTCAATAAAAGTTTTAGTGCTGCTCCTACATCCACTATGAAATTAAAATTTTGCATTAACATAAACTCCTTTATGCCAATGCCACCTTAGCCTGAACTCCACTTCTAATTCTTTCCATAATAGTATGCTTGAACACATGTTGAGAAAATCAGACTTTTGAAACCATTCCTTCAGTTGGTGTTCACTGAACCACTTCATAGAAACATAGAACTCATCTGATCTGCCTATATATGTCAGCCTGAAAAACAAACAAAAAAAAAGAGCTTTATTCTATAAATAGAAAAAGCACAATAGAACTACTGGAGATAAAGCTGGATTTTAATTTCAATCACTGCTTTATCAAAGCACCACTGGTCACGTTACACTCTCATTCTTAGCACAAACAATGCTGTGACGTTAGATACTGTGTTTGAAAATAATAAGAAAACTCTTAATGCCATCCATAATCCTGCAACCACTTCTTAAGCTTAAGAGCACAGCAGCTTGGCATTTCTAACACAGCAAGGCGTATTTAAATTTAAAAGTCAGGTGAAAAATGAAGTAGAGAAGTAATGAACTTTTAGAAAAACTTGGCATTAGGTAACAATAGGCCCCAAACCACATAATTAAATTCTGAAAGAGGAGTTGAAGCATTTTATTTTAGGAAAACCTGAGTTAGCCCAGCTACTGGGGACAGTCTAAAGATACCAGCCTGGGCTCAGTAGAGGTAATTTATCTGACATTTTCAAGTCTGCTGAGAAACAATCTTCATACAACTGTGGGGAAGACGCAATGTTTTTCCACTGAGAAGTCTAAGACAGACAATGCTTCTCTAAAACAAACCATCCCTGTGGTGCAGTTGCCCCCCCAGGTTGCATTGTCCTGTCTGGCTGCAAATCTGTCCCACCAAAACCTTGTGTCTATGTTTGAATGAAATGCTTATGGCTAAATGAATAAGCTAAAGCAATTGTAAAGAAAATAAACAATTATTCTTATAGCATTCCTTTAAGATTGCAATTAGATCAAATTAAATCAGCAGGAATTTCTCCACACAAAGCAAATGGAGCATTTAATATCCTGCTGAAACAAAATGTGGCACACCAAGCTCTCCTACAGTATCATGTTAAAACCACAGTCTCCAGTCTTGTCAATGGTATAGCTTTGTAAATAATAAGAGACCTGCATTTCAGGGACAGCCAATTTTCACTTCCTCAGCTGGCATGTGATCTTAAAAGTAAATCTATGTGCATTCAGCCCCCACTGCCCCTCAGCAACAACAAAAAAAGTGATATATCCCACTTTCCCCTGATGGTGAAGGCAGCCAGGTCTAGACTTTAAATTCTCATTCTTGACGCCCTGTTACTGCACACTTTCATAGTTATACACTATCTACATTCTGCTATTTCCCTTCAGCTTTGATAGCAGTAAAAGGAATAGCAAGAGCAAACTGTCCTTGTGGAGGGCAATGATTTTCCTTGTAAATTACTGCCTTGATTCCCCTTCCTATCTTGCATCCTTTACCAGCCCTTCGTGGAGGCAGGAGTTGGACTTGACAAGTCTCATGGGTCCTTTCAAACTCAGGGTATTCTATGACTAAAACTCATTGCTAAACCAATGGTCAATAAAAGAGTTTATTCTTTTGAAGGCTTTTAGCTGAAATAAGGATGGCAAGAACATACTAAATGCAGAACAGCTGGGGTGCAACTCTTGGGATAAACTGCTTTACTCTTGGGATAAACTGGTTTGGGGGTGTGGGGTTGTTTTATTCTTTTTAACTAAACCTTCTAGTAAATGCTTTTTCTCATCCATCGCTCAGCTCTGAAGATCACAGTGGTTTTCAAAGCTTTGTTTTTTTAAATTGCTAAAATTAGGCTCCCAATCTCTACTCAAATCCACAAGAAAAACCTCCAGTCTTACCATCCATACACACAGGGCTCCCTTGGAGGGATCATCAGCTTCATCAGCTCCGAACAATTCACTTAAGTGAGGATCTGCTGCTCAGCCAGGCCCTTGGGGAGTCATTACTTGACAAATTTTGTGGCAGTCAGAAAATTTAAGGACAAGACACTGCTTTCCCCTCTGCTATCTAGACAAAAAAGCCTGCCACCCTTATTTCAAGGATCTTTTCCTTCCTCTCTAGAGCCTTTTACTGGAACATTTTCCTAAATTTGAGAGATTACCCCAATTTCAAGCAGAAAGGCTTGGAACCCACCTGGGTCCAAGAATCACTTGCTTCCTTCAGATTTCCTAGAGAAGAGGGATTTTCTGTTCAAGCTCAGCATATAATTATGTCAGTCATATCTCACTTAGAACTGATTATTTTCTAAGAAGATAAAAAATGGTTTTCTCAGTCATTCAGATATCTGTACATACATATTAACACAATATAAACCCTTTTTTGAAACAAGGCCTCTTATCCAGTCCTTACACATATTCCCAGTAAATACTTACAAAAAGTTAATTTTGGTACTATGCCATTATTTTCTGTAATTTTTCATTAAATTATGCACACATTTAATTGCAGACACAAGAACTAGCACTTCCCCTAGCAATGGTGAGGAGGCACTAAGAAGGTCCAGACTAAAACACTGTGACTTCTTGACTACTACAGTTCCCGACAATGTACATTCTTACTCTGCACTAAGGAAATGTGCACCTTCATAGTGTAAAAAAAAATTTTAAAAAGTGAACTGAAAGTCAGTATATATCTCCAGGTTTCCCTAAACTAAAAAACAACAACCACATATGTAGGTTTACTTCACGCTTGTGCTATAATCCTTTTTCTCCTGCAAAGAAAGCTGCAGCCAGACCTTATGGTCCCCACCTGGAACACATTTAATTCAGGAGGAATCTTTTAAGAAGGTATTTGTTAAATTAAAATGTAGCAAATCTCTCCTGAGCATGAGTAAATGTTAACTTTTCAAAGATGTGCAATAAGGTCAGATTTTTAGATGGCCAGTGGCTCAGCCTGAAAGGTCTGCTCCAAAGCAGAGGGCCTAGAGCTGCCAGATGAAGTGCAGGTGAATCGCTGATTGCTTTTAACATTGACAAATCAACCCCTTTTCTCTAACCAAATTTGGATAAACGGGTAAGTTTTTAAGCAAGAGCAGTTCAAAGCAATATGTCAGTCTCAGACGAATAAAGCAGCACCAGCCCAAATGGGTAGGCTTAAAGAAGTTAAAAGCAAAGACAAGTTGAAAACAGCTTTTTAGTGGAAGTCATGCCCAATGCATGCTTTGCTCAGTTCTCTTCAGGGCAAGGACTGTGTGATTTGTCTCTCTTCCACAGAGTGCTGAGTGTACGTCAGCACTTCTCCCTACGCAATAACAACAGTGTAAATGGGAGCACTTCAGAAAACAGAACTGTATTTCATCCAAGCAGCTTCCCACCAGCTAATCTTCACTTCTACATAATCCCACTCATATACTTGCACACTAACAGAGAAAACCATAGTAATATGGTGGCTTTTCTTGCTATGTCTTCCTTTTCTGACCCATTTGTATGGGAATGAATCACAAATAAATAAGTCGCCTGGCTTAAAGGTAATTTTCTACTCTTTTTATTTTGTTACCTTGACATATCAAATCTAAAGACTGATCACGAAGATCAGCAATGTCTTTATTTCAGCAGAAATTTTAGATAGAATTCAAAAATACATCTTTCATCCCAACCAATCAAATGTCATACAAAATGCATCAATTTATTTAAATTTTTACTGTAAACATTAAAAAAAATAAAGATTCTTCACAATTTAGTCATTTTTGTATTTGCCTCTAAGTCAAATTAATGGGAAAGGCAACCTTAGGGGGGACAAAAAAATTGTACATTTTTTCACTGCTGGTCTGTGTGCAATTTCTTCCAACTCAGTACTCACATTAATACAAGTAAATCAAAGTCAGTGCTTTGTGATAAGAACAGAAGCCTGAACTGAGAATATACTTGTCTCTTGGGTATTACAGAACTGCTCTGGAAAGGTATTATGCAAGTGTACACAATACACTCCAAATTCCAGGGCTACACAATACACTTTTATATGCTAGTCTGCATAGGCTAAGTGATTTCAGAACTTGAAAACATGTCATATGAATTGGATCCTTTAAGGATTAAGCATACTTTGCCTTTGGTTTATGTAATGCTGTACAGCAGCCCCACAGACTAATTTAGAGATGCAATTTATTTCTCCATTGTAAAAAAAGATACCAGCTACACTGCAAATTTCAAAGGTTGCTTTATTAAATGACAAAGCTGACCAAATAATTCACCCTGAATAACTTATGCAGTTATTTTTTTATTTTTATTTCAAGAATGTCTGAGATAAGATCGTGGTCTCTCCAACTTACCTGTTAACTTAAATTACCCTGCAGAATTCCTCACATGGTATGCTGTTGCATGCCTAATGTTCACAGCTATGCTTAGCTGTCATTGGTAAACAAAACTTATGGCACAGGCTCTTCTGGCTGAACGATCAGCAACAATCACATTTCTTGTACAATGTAGACTTTTTCCCTTGCAGTGCCTTGCTTCAACTTGACAAGTTTAGCTGAACGTGAAATTAAATTAAAAAAAACCCAAATCATTGCTATTCTATGGGTAAGAAAACTGAGAGTACAAAGAATTTAGGGATGAAATCCTGGCCCACATCCTGCAGCAGCTTTCAGTAATGCAGTGGTTACATTATGCAAAACTAAAGGAGAAGAAAGTCCAACTGATTTAGAATAGTGAAAAAAATTAGTTAATCACATAATTTCTTATCAGGAAAAAGAAACTTTCAATAGAAGACTTTACAGTCTGGAGGAGGAGGGTACATATGCATGTGGAAAGAACGGAATTCCTTAATCCTGAAACTGAAACACACAGATCAATATACATTTATCCAAAATAAAATCTCACAGAATCACAAACAGATCCCACTTCATTTTACTTTCCTCTCCAATTACAATATTTGCAAATAAAATGACAGACTTCATCAACTTTAGTGGAAGCCAGAGAACTCCAAATTCCAAAAAAATGAAGGGGTGGAGGGAAGAGGTTCAATAATTACCATCCCAGGAGAACAGCAAGAGCATAATATTTGTTTCTATTCATTTGGATACCAAGGGATCAGTTTCATTTATCTATAGCTATCAATGAAGGAGCAGAGATTAGGGGTTCAGGTTCCTTATCACCAACTCCTCAAGGAATCTAGGCTGAGCATTTCCTAAAGTAAGCATCATGATAAAACACAGAAGTTACTGGTAAAGACGAGGAGAAATTTGGTATCTTTAAAGTAGACATTCTAAAAAATTCTAATTCAGTGCTTTTTACCTATACCAATTAAACAGATGTTTTGAGGCAGCCTTCTTGTGATGGACAGAGGACACTTAGAGGCTTTAGTCTGTTCTATGTTTTTCATGTTAATTCATGAGAGTTCAACAAGGCTAAAAGTACTAAGTTCCTGATGTGCAATTTAGAAAAGCAGCAGTTGATAGTACCATGTAGCACTAAAAGCATAGGCAATTCAAGAACAAATGAGAATTACTTATCCCTTGACTTTTCTCCTTTTTAGCTTCTTGTGTGGCACAAAAAACTACAAACAAGACTCCCCAGGACATTAAATTTACCCTATGCTATATATGTAATCCTGTGCAGAAGTAAAGACAAACTGAACTCAGCATATTTATCAGCCCTCTCATTTTCCAGTAGACACTCCTCTTTGGAGAGTTGGGTGTATGTGTTCAGGAAGAGTAAGATTTCCAAGCTGTTTTCTTCACTTTTTCCAGGCTTCTGTGAGTGACAGGTACTGGATTAAGCCACTGTGAGAATTTACCTTATCACTAAAAGGTTTGACAGAATCAAACTGTAAGTATCACCTCCTCAATGCTCCAGCCACCCCACGATTCATCTACATCTATTGGATTATCACATTTTCTTCTCCTAGTTTTGCTTCAGAATGTTGTTCACACCACTATCAGCTTCTTTTTAATGCCTCCAACCTAAAGCTGTCATTCCAAGTTAACACAAATCGGTTCTAGATTCTTATATTACTTTGCCTGCAAAAGAGATAAATGATACTTCAACATGAGATCTTAAATAAAGCTAATTGGAAAATTTATACCAGAAGTAGATTATTATTGGGGGGTGGGAGGGAGGTAGGGAAGCCAAGTACTTTAAAATTAATTTTTCTGAAGTCCTCAGTGGAATTTCTAATGAAAAGATATGTGGAGAGACGGGGAAAACCCCAAGAATAATCAGGATCCCGATGCTCAAATACAGATTCCATTGACCAGAAGATAGGCAGTTGAAGCAATCTGAAGATGAAATGCTTGTCCTTCCTACTTACCTATGTGGAAGTGGAAGGATAAGTCAATGACTTGAGGCAATGCTCCTGCATAACATTAAGCAAGTTGGTTTGTTTTTACCTCTCTCCTTCGATTTTTCCATTCAATAAACATCCAACACCATACTGCTCATAAATTCATTAAATTATACCTCACTAGGCAAACCTAACCTGACTGAAGCTTTTTAAAGAACGCATTAAGTGCTTGAGTAGAAGAGGCTATAAAAATGCTCTATGCATCTGTAAAGGGCACAAGGCATATTATTAGCTGTGAAACTCACCCAATATAGCAACAACTTCATCATCCTGGATTACTTCCAAAGACCCCGAAACCACAAAGCAAAGGCTGTCAACACTCTCGCCGGCATGGTAAATCAGGTCTCCCGGGGCACAATGCACTGTCTGAAATTCCATGGCAAGCGCTCGAAGGCACCCATCGCTCGCCAGCCTGAAGGCTGGGTGCTCCTTGAAAACTTTGCGGTTCAGATGCACGCAGATATCTGCTCTCATGTCCTTAGGGCATATCTGCAAAACCTAGGAAGGAAATTAGGCAATCAATTCTTATGCATGGCTTTTATGTGCCTATTATGCCTAGTTTACTACAGATTTCAAGAACTACTTTCCTCCTCCTCCTTATAGAACTTCTAATCTGTCTGTACATTTATTTTTATTTTACTTATACACATGGGCCGCAATACAAACTTAGTCAACTTTACAATACCTGAAGGAAAATAATGCTTTCATCTCAACAACATGCTCTGCTGGATATTGAATTACCAGAATAAGGCCTCAGGTTTTTAAGACAATAAAACAGAGAGCACAGCAGAACAGAACCTGGTGGAGAAAAGCTTCCTGAAGGGCTGTTTCTAGAGGATAGGTCACTAGTCTTTTGATAGGCAGGTTCCACAAAAAGCCTGCAGAAATTACATGTTCCATGTGAGAGAATACCGTATGGAGGAGAATTGTAATCTCATATCCCTTCAACAAAGGAAAAAGTTATTAGAAGCTTCATTAAGTCATATTATTGAGATCTGAAGGTATTCAAATTCAGTCCTCGGTGGCAGCAACAAGTTTTGTGTTTGTGCAAGAAAAGGACTTTAAGGTATGTTACTGTGTTGGGAAACTTTTGATCTTCCAAATGCAGTATTCCTCACAGCAATTCATGATGTGTGCTCCTACGGGTACAGAAACTGATGCTTAGCACAGCAGGTACCAGTCAGGGCCATTTCTGAAAGGTTTTAAACATAATACAGACAGCCAAGTGGAAAAAATACAGAATTACTACTGCATGTACAGACTAAAAGTTCCTGGCAAAAACACTGGAAATACATAACATGAACAGGATTTTGGGATGGCAAAATCCTTGGAGAATAGTCTGTGATGAAGTACATCTCAGAACATATTATTTGAACAAAAAACCAAACCAAACCAAAACAAATGAAAACCAGAGTAATATAAGTCTCATTTTTTTTTCTTCTCAGTAATAACTACTCCATCCAATTAAGGACCACTCTGGGTCAGCTTCAGAGTCCCTCCCACACATATTCCTGTATGGAAAGAGATGGTTGCTTCAGTGCAAACACTCCTGGAAAACCTAAAGCTAATGTAGGAAGCAGTATAGCTATATCTACATGGTGCAATGGGACTCTGTGCAAGATTTGAGCAGAGAACCAAGCTCATAACTCTGTGCATGGCACTGGTGCCAGGGACTACGCTTGCTGCTCCAGAGGCAAATGGTTTTTCCACCGACCAGCTCCAAGCAGACCAGCCATTACAGCTATTATCACAGAATAATTATATTACTTCTATAACATACTTTTATAATATACTATAGTAGCATAATATATAGTATATTACTATGCAGCATACTATATATACACTATTAGCATAATACAACTAGAATTATATTACTTCTGAAAAAGATATTTCTATAGTGCTTAAATGTAGGACATTCATGGATGATTTCCCGGCTGCCAGTTCCCAGTTTTCCAGGCTCACAGGAAGGGGCTTGGGGCAGCAAGACCAGCGTTTAACATGAAACACAGGCAGCAGCCATAGCTGTCTTTGCAATTAGCTTGTTTACTATGGCAACAAAAACATTCTGCGTTTTCAAATGCTTGCCAAAGTTTGCTATTGGAATTACACATACATTTCACCATTACTTGAATATCATGCACAAAAAGGGTTGTTGTAATAGAAATGGTAGTAAGAAAACATGAATACACAAGATATTATTTAAAATTAGGGTCCTATCCAAAACCCCCAGTCTAAGAGAAAGGTTTCCAGTCTAAGAGAAAGATAACTTATTTTCCATTTTCTGTTTATAGAAGTTGCCTCCAGACTTCACAGAAAATAAAGGGAAAATTAAAGGACACTTGAGAGTTACAGACAAATGGCAGAAGACTTTCATTTGTATGGGAGGTAAGAAACATAAATACATGGATTAATTTTATAATCTTTCAGCAGCTCTTCATTAAATTTTCTTATACTAGCATTTTCTAGACTTACAGACTTTGCTTTTAGCTGCTTATTCACTCCTTGGCATGCCTGCAGTCAACACTGAACTGACAAATTTGTGGCCTACAAAATAGTGAGAAGATTGATTTGGCGTTAAGTTCATCCTTAAATATCTGCCTCATCTGTAGAAAGCTGCACTGCATTACACAGCAGCACAACTACCACTGTTCTGTCACAGGAGCAACACATGTTTTATTCATTACATGACATCCTAGAAGTTATACACAGGCATCAAACCAATGGAGCTCAGACCTGAAAGTTTGTAGACTGGCACGGCCATTAGTCAGTCTTATATCTGCTAGATTTTGCTACACAGATGAAAGTTGATTTCTTGGTTTTACAGTCATCACTACTGGCAATTCAGCTACAAATGCACCAGTTATTGAAATCAACACCATATTAAGCTCTTTGATTTCCTGGCAACTGGAGAGTTTTTTCCCCTGTTTATTAAGATAATTCTCAAAGATAATTCTCCAGCAAGCTGTGCTTGGTTTGGTTATCCTGCTGTCTCCAAAGAAACCCTTAAAGCATTTCTTTCCTTATCAGAGGAAGCCAAGAATGAACTTAGAAGATAAGCTAAAACATGTTTTACATAGATTTTTTTCTTGTTGCTTTGTTAAAATCAGGAAAGGAGCTTGTATTGGAGGGTGAATGAAAAGCACCAGCATTCATTACACTATATATCCTCAGATGACATCTCTCCACCCTCCCCAAATGTACCTACCTCAAACCCATAACCCCGTGCAAAGACGTTTTGTGAGAAAATAGGCAGAGAAGCTTCTAATCAGTACTGTTCTGTTCTAAAATACCATTTATTTCTGAAAGCTAGTATGACGGACAGCACTTCCCAGAAGTGATCTGGGATCTAAATGGCAGCTACGCTGAAGACCATTTAGGAAAGCAAACAGTACCCTGTGTACCCACTGGTCTCCAGACAGCCCGGTGCAAGGCCACATCTGCTCTACTCTTTCATAACGATGCTTTAACAGCTAGACAGAAATGAGATTGTTTGCTTTTTAACTGCATCCTCTAAAGTTTAGAATAATAAATTATGCCACCAACCAGAAGGCTGGTGACCAGAGCATTGGTATGATTTCCTGAATGAACCACCACACAAATCACATCTCTTCACAAGCAGAAGAAAAGCAGTATCTATCTCCATAGAAGCCGGCAACTAATATGAAAGTGGCAAGTTGCTTTTGTACGTTTGTTCTGGTGAAAGGCCATTTATTATTTTTAAAGACTCAATGGGAATTTACTTGTAAATTCAATGAATTAGAATTATAACATTTGCCTCACCTAAGGCAGATTTCAAACAGTACATTATTATTACAGCAATGACTTCCAGCTTCATTAGTATCTTTAACCTGCACACAGGCTATTACATTCAATTTCTATGATGACAAAACAAATTTTACTTTGTATTCAGGCCCACAGAGCTGCAAACAACCTCATACAACAGAAATACTGCAAACAATCTCATTTGAAGAAACTCTGAGGTTGTGTAAGAACTTGGAGTATTTTATTTAGTTATTTTGTTTCCTGAAAACCAAGCTCCTTCCATTCTCGTTTTTATACTATTCCATGACATACCACCAGCAACACATACATACTTTTATCACTAACATACGCCACTATGACAGAATAGTTGGAATACTGTATTTGAAAGTTTAAAATTAAGGGAAGCTACTACTTGGAATTATTTAAAGAGTATTTGTCTTCTTTACTAAGAAAGTACCTCCTGTTTATTTTAATTAAATACTTTCAGGATGTGACTTGTTTCCTTGCAGTTTAATTTACTTACCTTTTCAGTGTCTATTCCTCTGGACATTGACCAGGTGGAAACGATGTAATCCATCACACGTTCACTCAGTCCTTTAGGGACCTGGTAGAGCTTTAGAAAGTCCCGGACGCTGTTCAGCATTTCATGATATCTGTTTGTATTAGCATACATTTGCTGAAATATGGTTGTCACGTTACCAAAAATGGTTGCATACAGAAGGGCTGTAAGAAAGAAGAAAAACAACAGATATAATACATAATAAGTTGTGAAGATCAGCCTGTGTTCCACTGTGCTTTAAGACTGGAAATGCCAGGCCTAGAGAAATGCATGCAGTATCAATGCTTCGTTAGGAAGGCCTAATGAGCACAAGAATTTTATAGGTCACCTTCTGTACTACAAATTAAGGACCACCACCTACTTTTGTGACGGCAAGTCCTGCAACACACAGTTCCTGAAACATAACCATTTGTCTTTGTCCATCAAGTAATTCAGTAGTATCCAAACCTTACGAAACCACAACAGAAGACACAGGAATTTTAAGACAAATAGCTTGACAGCAAATACGTTCAAATTTCATCTCTGGTTTATAGCGCCTGTGTTGAAATGCCATCAGTGACAGATTTCCAAGCTTTAAGTGCATTACCACAGTAGTAAGCCGAGTCATCATTACCCACCTCAGTGTGACAACAACAATGCATCAAAGCAGAAGATGGAATGCGTAATAAACAGCTACCATGGATCAGTGATTTATAGATGTAAGTTTAATAATACATAAAAACTCAGATTACATTTTATACTCTTCAGGCAGAAGAACAGCAAGGCCTGAGGCAAGAGCTAGAGCCCCCAGACAGAGACCAAATGCTGCACAGCCACTCTGACTTCATTCAGCATAGTTACGAAGCCAGCTGGTTCATCAAGATGGGTTTAAGAATAAACATGAGAAAGAAAAAAAGTCAGTGTTTCCAGGTGTGGAGAGAAGCAGATGAAAACACACAGGACTTGAGAAGATCCGCCTGCTGAAGCCTAAGACAGAACAGCAGGCTGGTGGAAATCTCAATGGTCATGTTAAAATAAAATAAAATGATGACTTGCAGAGGCTGCGGCTGAGGTTCTTCCAGCCAATCCAGCCTGGAGTGAAGGGAAGGACAGGAAGACTCAAAAGGAGCTTTCCTATCTTGTGAATAGTCAGTGATAAGCAAAAGGCTGGCTGCAGAGGGACAGGAACAGTCAGACGGCAGATAAGCTGATAACCACCAGTAAATGGCAATTACCTGGCTTGCCAAGAAAGTTCTTCCTATTTGTCATCTCCTGTCCCCCAAAACAGGCAACAAATTGTCAGTATCTTTTCCACATGAGATAAAAATAAATATTTGAGAAATCTTATTTATAAAAAATAAGATAATATTTTGCCTTATGTAAATACCCCTTTTTGCTCTTTATTTTTTCCCTTATCCCTTCTTTAAAAAAAAAAAAAAAAATAAATTCCTCATCCCATTCATTCCTTTGAAAACGCAGCCATTTATTCAGGTCAGTGTTACAGGCAGATGTCCTTAAGACAAATGAGATGAGATGAGATTTAGGGTTTTGTGACCAACTAAACACCTTTGATAATGTGCAAAAGAAACCTATAGAACTGTCTTTTCTCTGATCATCAAGAGACGCAATTTAAATTTAGACTTGCTCAAGGGCTTTGCACAGCTGATTCTCTATAGAATTCCTTCTTGACACTACATGACTTCTTTTATTTTTTATGAGTTCCTGTAGAGACCTTGTCTCTCCTTTTATAAGTACCCCTCTGTACAGATGAGTATAAAATATATACACAAAAATGTGCAATTTCAGTTTAAAAAAAAAAAAAAGTGGGGAGTATGACTAGGGATACAGTGACCAGAAATGTATAAGATTATTTCTCCATTTAACCTTAACTTGTGCCCGGGCTAAACTACACCAGAAAGCCTGATGCAATGAGTACTAAAGAAATGCTTTTAAAAACAGATTGACTATTAATATTCCTTAATCCATGAGTATTTTGTAATTGAACAGCATTACTTTTCCCTAACTATATCTGTTTACTCTCTGTTATGCAGATGCAAACACAACGCCATAATAACGCTACCTTAGACCCTATTTACACAGACTTTTACCAGGTTCCCTAAGAGAAACCAAACCCCAGCCCTCCCAAACTGCTACGTCCCAGTGGCAGGATGCTGCAGCAGCATGAGGCACCCACAAACATCATCATTCTGCCAGCCAGTACAACACAGAAAATAGGTCACAGATTAAGAAGAGGGTTGCAAGTAAATTCTCATCTTTAGATTTTTGAGCAATCATACTTGTGAGCTTCTGAAGCTTCTTGTGAAAAACTATCTTTTGCTCCCTGGTGAAGAGTGAGACCTGCTGGTTTAGTATCTTGGGACATAGACCTCTATGCCAGCAGGGGTAAAATGGAGTCCCTATAACTGTCCTATAGCTGTCCAGCTACATGAAGCCTAAAAAACCAAAAAAAAACAGAAATTTGGTTCTTCATTTTGATTAATACGAGCAGTCCAAGAGCACTTTCCACTGCAAATTGCAGCTACTATGCTCTAGTATGAAAATTCTCCTGGCAAGAAAAATTATTCCTGCCTACATTATTTTTTTACTTTTTAAAAAATCCCCAAACTTACAAACCTTAATTTATCATTAGCTAAACACTTTATTACTATTAAAGACACATTAAAGCCAAGGATTTTTGCAGCTGAATATTGAGTAGATATATTAGCATATTAAACATTGACCTCTTCTGCATAGAAATAGCTAGCTCTGTGCCTTTCCTTCTTTTCAAAGAAATAATGAAATGAACTCACTGCAGTACACTGCAGCCCCAGAAAGATTTCAGAAAAACACACTTTACTATGAGAAGAAAGTTGGGCAATGCATGACAGAGCAAAATCTCCAAATCCTTGTGTAAAGACTGATTGAAAACTGACATTAGACCACTGCCTTGCAACAGCGACAGTGCAGGTCAGGTGGCAACAGCCAAAGGGCCCTGGAACCCTTGGCAAGAATTTGTAGTGTTTTCCTACAGACTCTATAGAACCTATCAAGTCCTTAGCAGTCTTATGTGCAGGGGATCACAGGAATTAAGGAAAAGTATTTTAAGGGGTGTGAAAGGTTGGGAGGTGGAAATGTCCTTGGATGGGACAGACTTGACTTAAGACAGGCCACAAGTACACATGCAAAAAAGTCACAAATTAATCTGACCCCCACAGCATCCTTGGGTGCAGCAACTGGATGAAGACTGTGCAGTGGTTTTTGGGGGAACTGTGCCTAGAGCAACTATGCAAAAAATTGTTCTTCTGCAGAACAAGCAATAGCTTGATCTAACACTGTACACAAAGCTGTAGCACATTAAGCAAACACCTCCTCTCCATGAATCTCATGATCCCTCAGAAAAGATAGAGCCCCCTCCCCAACATTAATATCCTTTTCTGACAACAGATAAAGAAAACTACATTGTCCCCAACAATGTGGCTACCTATTTACAATGCAGTCTGTGTCACCCCATTTAAACCAGTGTTTAAATAACATCAAAGATAAAAGCATAGTAATTTCAATAGCCAATTACCCGCACAAGTGAATCATGAAGGTCAGATACAGGTTGGAAAGGTCAACAAATCATATGTTACTTTTAATGAAGTAACAAATAAGAATTGAGAAAAAAATACAACTCAGTGTAGGTATCAGCTACCACAGTAAAAGATCTGGGATCTGATTTTAGATTATAAGAGGAAGAATTTCTCTCTGTAAGAATGAGAGGTTTGCAATTACCCCAATTACAGATATAAGTGCTGCATGCGGTTCCTGAGATGAATCATCAGATTGATGATGATTTGTTCAAAATGCACTCATCCAAAGCCCTTGCATACAAAATGTGCACATAAGAACTATGCAGCAACAAGCGAGACCAACATCAACTAGTGAACAACCTCTTATATCTTGCCCACAAGAATTTCACTAGTTTCTAAAACCAAACTGCCTTCATTTTCACTTTCTGGAAAACTGATCCAGAAAGTCAGTCTGTCTGTCTGTCTACATATAAGTTCCACTTAACAATTAAAAAAAAACAAAACAAAAAAAACTCGAAACAAAACCTTTTTACATACTTAGGGAGCAGCTTGTACTAACCTAAATACTATTAAAGAGTAAGCACCTGAATTTACAAATATCAGGTGATTTACATGTATAACCACAGTTTTGTTTCACTAACAAGTTCCTAGTTTACAACAAAATAGTGAGTTCATAGATGGCTGAGAAAATGTGCAGCCTTGAAAACCTGTTGCACTTTATCACTTCTCCCTGAACACAAAACATAACTGTAAATTAACCACAAAAAATGCATGCCTCAGTAGCACTTTTCAGATAATGTGTTGTGAGGTCACACAAAATTAACATTGATCAGATAAAAAGGAAACCAGAAATTAAAAATCTTATGGATAATAACATAATTATATGAGAAAACCACATTGTTTTTAAATGTGCAATTAGAACAGTGTAAGATCTTATAATTGCTTGAGATTAGGGGTCTTGATTAGTGGTAATTATGCCTACTTATGGGTAGAGAGCATGCAGCTAAAAGAAAAATGTTGAACTGTAAATTACCGTCTGCAAGCAAATACCAAACTGAACAGGTATCTATCAATGAACTGTTTATAGCACTAGTTTTGATAAATATCTTATTTGCAACTTGAAACCAAAGCATCTAAAAATAGATTTACTTATCAAGTACCGATACAACCTTATGGTACAGTATAGAACTGAAATGGATTTCCCCATTTTCTCTCAGGAAAGATGCAGAACTGCTTAGTTTGTTACTTGTTAGGAATCTTTGTATATTCTAGTTTCCTATTTGTAACCTTTTCTCTACCTTTTATTTTTTATTTATGTAACGTATAAAGATACCATTTAATTTAGCTAATAAAGAATAAGCATAAACAACTGAGCCATAATCTAATAGGGCAGTTAATATTATGCATTTTATGAATTTTCACAATACATTTACATAACATTTTCACAGGGTATAAAGCAAATTACAGTTGCTACTATCTTCTTAGCACATACATCAATTCCTGAATTTTACAGCTTGGGGAAAAAGTCATTTTTTGAAGTGAAAGTAAATTACCAGAGAGGCTCTCTCCCATGCTGCTCCAGTGACTTAGATACTATTCTTCCTGCAGCTCTCTATTCTCCCAGACTGAACTGATACACTACTCCACCACCCTCTTTCACTCTACCTCAGCCTGGGTACCCCACAAGCAAAAGGGAGGCGGTGGCGACAGAAAAATCAAAGAACTGGCACACTACTATCAATAGAGCAAGTCTGCAAATCAATTCAACAGCAAAGAGCAAAGCAGAAAGCCTGAATAGGCCATGAGGGACACAAGCATCAAGCTATGTGGCAGAACCACTTGACTTCTAAGATGAAAGATGAAAACCACAGGCAAATTTTATTAAACTCTTAGTCAAATCCTACTGTAAATCTTCTCACAGTTATCATCACGTTTGCTGAAATCACCCTGCTGACGACAAATGGGACATAGAAGAACCACACTGGGCTCCAGCTCCAATAGAAGCAGCCCCACAGAAGGGTAGGCCACCAGTGAGGACACAGCTGATAAGGGGTAAACAACAGAGCAGAGACATGATTTTTATTCCTCTTTCCATCACCAAAAAAACAAGAGCTGCAATGAAATGACAGTCAGAGACATAAACAAGGAAACAGCTGTTCTAAGAAGCTACTTAAGCAACTACCAAGGACTAGAGTAGTAGAAACATCTGTGCACCTTAAAATAGGCTGTCTGCAGTGTGTAAGGGAAGAGTTAAGAAAGCCATGGAACAAATATCACAAACAGCTCCCAGTACTTCTCTCCTCACACCCTTTCCTAACCATACCCCCAAAAAATAGGCAACTGCTACAACAGCAACAGAAACCCACAGGCTATTTCCTGTTATCTCAGGGACTTGAAACCCCTTATGTTTTGCCAGTTTAAGACTTAATATGGAAGAAAAGACATAAATGTTGGTAAAACACCAGTCTTTCAAAGATGCTGAACTCCAGCATCCCTAAGGATGCTTTAAAACTGCAAGGGTTTTTATTTTTATTTGATCTGGTAGCACCCACACAGCTGGTAGCAGCAATCACGGGTGTTTTGGCTCACAAGAAGCTTGTGAGCATTGTGCCCACAAGCTTGGGCATTGCGGGCAGCACAAATCTCTACCAGGTTTTGTTTTTGCCTTAAGCATGTTTGGGCAGAAGAAAACAGCATGGAAAGTGCACAGACCAAAAGGAACACAAGCTAGTAAAACAAACTTCAGCATCAGCCCTGCAAAGAAAGCTCTCCAACACAAACAGCGCTCTCTAAACTCACAGTGAAGGGCCAACACCAGTTTGCACTCTATGAAAGGCTGCATCTTGCATCCAAGAGCCTGATTATAAAAACAGGGGATGAAGGGCTCCCTGGCAATCCATACAACGGAAGGGTGGCTATTATCTCCAGGGCCAAGGCTTCTACCTCTGCACAGCAGCACCTGAATAAGTTAACACAACCCTACTAATTAACATTGCAAAGTCTGGATTTTGGCAAATCAAGAAGTGCCCAAACAAGTAAAATGGCAAGATTTCTAGTTCCCAAAACTCATCACTCATTTGTTTTGACAGCTACAGTTTAGTATTATATTTACACTGAAAGGCGCTAACAAGTCATCCAGAGGGGGATTTAATGACAGCCACAGACTCCATTGCAACCAACATGCTTGCAAGAAAGCAGATTACTAAAGCAATCCGATGCACAAGTCAGAATTAGCCTGGAAGGACTTGGTTGTGTTCTTGGTTGCAAAATTAAGAAGAGTCTGGTCATACATTATATTTGTGCTGTAAAGGGAAGCCAATGGAAGCCAACATGAGCATGACACTGAAAGGAACTGAAAAGAGCATCCTGCATACAAAGAAACTTGAAGCTGCTAGACTTTGAATTCCCTAATCACAAGATTCTCTCACCTTCAGGAAAACAGAGCTGCACATTCTTAATCTACAAACAAACAGCACCTGCAGAACAATTACTTCACCTGACTATTCTTACTTAAATTATCTGAAGGCATCAATATTTCTGCAAGGCCATGTATTCCACTGACTGGTTTGTTCCAATGGGGTAATATCATTTTACGTCCAAAGGTGCCTCTTAAACCAGATATGAAGATACATGTTTTGCCTCAACTTACACGTAAATTCTTGAACTTGCCAGATAGCTATGACTAAATACAAATGCGGTGATGGCTAGTAATTAATTGAAATTAGGGCCTTAGCCCTTGTTACAAAAAAGACTTTCAGAGAACTATTACAGTTTAATCAATATGTCCACAGAAAGCTCCTTGCAGAATCAAATTTTATTCCAGTCAAAAGACAACAACATGGCAGATCAAGAGCAACAGGCAAGAAGATTTTCATGGGGGAGGCAGCATGATTACTCTAAGGTAAGACTAGAGAAAAAAGGAGAATTCCACAGAAACGGCACTTCCCAGTTACCTCTCCATGTTTTATCCCCCACAAGGTAGGCTCATCTCTGATAAGGTAAGACAGAATGGCCAGGAAATGTACTGACTTTCACAACTACTTGAAACAACTACAGTTCCTGTAAAGAACAAGATATTTATCAGAACACCTTCAGAAGGGGTATAAAAGGTTTTAAATGTGGACTGGGACCTTGATGCTTTATATTTTAAGCATGTGCACTTCAGTGAATGCTAAGCCTTGCTTCAGACTAAGCCAATGTGATTATCAAGAGGAAACTAACTGTACAAATACATTACAGCTGCAAAAACCATCTGTATTCCAAACATACAAGCCCAGACTCACCAATGGGACACTTTTATCAACAAGGGATGACTTCAGCTCAATGTATTCACTAGCAGGTTTTACCATGATGACAATTATTAAAATGGCAAAATCTGATTAAATCCTCTGCAATTTGCAAGAAAGGACACTACTTTACTGTTTTGTAGAACTTTATGGACAATAAAATTTAAATTGTCTAGAAAATTGAAATGGATTTCCATTTCATTTCCCAGCACTAATGAACAGATCACCACTTAAATGACGACTGAGCCATTTAAAGGCATCATTTTTCTTCTACAATTTATACAGGGTAATGCATGGCCATTTTCAATTACTTGGTTAAAATTAAATCTCCAGACACTGCTTCTAGGTTTTTACTGACTTGCACCAATACAAAGGCTTGTGCTTTGACAACTGTTTTTTATCTGCCTTGAACTTATCTGAAATGGTTACCCCCAATTAGAAGCAAACTCTCTTTTTTTTTTTTTTTTTATTTAATCTATTACTGAAATAAAGCTACACATTTAAAAAAAAAACAGTTAGGAAAAGATTAAAGAAAAGAGTGAATAAAAATGAAAACTTGTTATCTTTTTATGTGAAACTGCTTACATAAGTGTTTTTTGTGGTTCCTTCATTTACCCTATTTCCTCTGTGATTTGTGTGATATGTCTTCCACAAAGTCTCGCAGGAGGGAACTCTAGAGAAGCTCAAGGTGATCATCTTTTATCCAAACTTTCTGTCCTTTTCCCTACAATGCTGCATGTTCTGCTGGGCTTTTTACTGCTGGCAATTCCTGAGCTTGATTTTGCAATAACCTACCTGTGGCTTTTGAGAATTCAGAACTGGGTCTGAAGTTTGCATACTAAAGTGATCATCTAGCACTTATACATACTGAATTCTGCACTGAGGCTGCACTTCTCTCCATCACTGATGCAGCACAAGAGTTCAATGGCTAAAGCCACTTGGTGACAACTGCTCAAGAGGCATTCTTCAGTGTGATTCCTTTTGGTCATTGCTCCAGAACTAATTTAATTAAGTTATCTTACATTAAAGTGAGATATTTAAAGTAATCCTTTATTCCCAGTGATAAATAAATTCAAGTAGACTTGTTCTACTCCCAGCAGAGTACCTATGTGGGAACTTGGTAGATAGCTGCATTTCTTGGTGAGTATGTTCAGATCTGAATCCATCAAGACAACAAGGAGAAAGGACCCAAGACCTCCACAAGGCTGCAATGATCTCACTTCTCATTAGGCTTAAAACCACAACTCGGCTATGCACTTAAACACTACTCCACAGGTGTGAGCATGTAGGCCTGTAATTAAAGTTCAAGACAGAGTTAGGAGAAATACTGAGACAAAGCAGCTCCCTCTTCAACCACTAACTCATCCACTGACTTACAAAGTTTTTGCTGTCTACATAGCAAGTACATCACAGTCTTTTTTTAGACTGTCTTCTCTGAGAACAAAAGAATAGGTAAATTTTTAATATCTATAAATTATCCCAATATAAAAGTAGAGTGGGATGAAAGTACTATGATTTTATTGTAAAGTGAACCAGAGGTGGGTGGTAAAGTGCTGGCCTCGCCCAGCCAGCTGATGTAAAAATTGCACACCCCTTGTCCCACAGATTCCAAAGAGAACTAACTTCTCCAGATTAACCACATTGTCTCCCAAACAAAAACTAGTTAAACCCTCAAACCATCAGAAAGCATGTAATTGAAACAAAGCATGGGTCTGCTGTAGCTTACTTGGCTTACACTCATTAGCACTTTTCAAGCTGACTTTGCTCCAAGCGGTCACACTGCAAAACAACCAGTGATCTATACACTGACTGCACAGAAAGGTGGTGTTAATCACCAAGGAGCTGTCAAGTCTGTTCAGTTGAGAAGGCAGCCAGATGGAGTTAAGAGCACCCCTGCACCTGACAGGATGACTGGATACCTGAGTTAAGGACAGCAGCTAATTTTCAGTGCAGATCACCTTTGCTGTGAAATTAAACCACTAAAGCCGTACCCGTACAGGACTGGGCTGTACCTGCCTGCTTTGCCTCCCCACTGCTCAGGCTCTGAGGCTTCTGATGCAGTAACCTTGGTCAGCCAGGCTCCTGGAGTGCTGCTACTTCAATAACCAAAGGAAGACTGCTCTTCAGCAGACACTGAGTGACCTGCCAATCCCATCCTGCACATACACATCTTCTACTGCTGGGTGCAACAAGTACAAACAAGTTATGTGACTGCATTCCATACAGGGTTTTCCCTAACAAACCAAAAGACAAACTAGTCCAGAAGCTAACCTCTTCTGGTGTCATTAAACAGCTATAAATATTTAATGATATTTATAACACAAGTAAGAATACTGAAGTTTTTAATTATGTTGAGTAAGTCAATAAGGTTTGAGATAAAGATGACATTCACAGATGAAGACTAATTTGAGGTGGTTAAAGAATAATTGTCACTGGAATGACTAGGTCTGAGTCATGCTCTTCCCACACACGAATCATGGATGTGCTTGCAGACCAAAATCAAAAGGTGCATACAGTATGTACAGGAATGTGAAATGAGAAAAGCTCATAGACAGTTGCTTCTCTGGGGGCCTGCTTTACTGACGATAGAAGTGACAGGTTAGTGGAGACACATATGGCTTATCAAAAGTATCTGAGGCAACTGTTTGGTTTTTTAACGAGAAACCATGGATGACTGCAGGTAAAAAGAATACTTTTCTCTGGAGTAGTAAAGAGAGTATAGCTTAACTTTAGGAAATGGGTAATCATTACTGTTCCTATGGCTTGAAAATACTTTGTGTTCCACGCTGACTCTGCTGTTTTATTAGAACTCAGCAACACTAAAAGCAGCAGTTAAGGTAAGCATGCATACAGCTGGGAGTTCTACACCTAACTTCTAAAAAAGATGCATCGTTATATTCAGGGGTAGATGTTATTGCTTAAGAGATACTGCCTAATTTCTTTTTAAAGTAAACATTACATAGAAATCATCTGAGATCTAAAAAAAAAATGACAAGTTGCTTTGTTTTAGGGTTTGGTGAGTTTGCTAGCAAGCCAGCACAACATGCAAATATATTTCCACATATACAAACTTACAGTCAGAAGTAATGATGTAGTAGTATCCCACTGGGACCTTTTTAGAGAACTATATTGCTTGTTCAGTGCCTGAACCAGTGAGACACACAAGAATGGCATTTGCAGATGCTAATAAGCTGAGGCTGGCCAACAGAAAGTACAGAGGACTCTCAAAGGTAATGAAATACCTCAGTCAATAATTTGCAGCTACAAACCTCATCCAGTAATTAGGCACACAAAACTTTTTCTTGCTTGGTGAAGTCTGCAATTCTACTTCCTGCAGCTGGTGCACACCTGGGATACAACAGGCCTGTGTTTCAAATCTCAGTTCAGGAATAGAGACCTAAACCCAGGTCTCCTATTCTCCTACAGTGTTTGTTCACCTTTAGGTAATGAGGTATTTTGAGAGAATGAGAAAGAAGAAGAAAAGAGTTTTTACTGTTAGACATGTTCCAGCCTCCATAAATACAGCAGGAATATGAACCAAACATTCCCTGTCCCTAGACCCCTTTAATCATGAAGCAATTGATTAGAAAGGGAGAGGCAGATATCTCTGGCCATAAACACAGAGACCTCTCTGTTCTTACTTCCCCACAGAGTAATGCATTTTCTGGCAGGTGTGCTCAGGGAAGCTTTACTTGGCCAGCCCCAGGAGGTGAAGGAGCACCTATTATCCTAGCACTCCCAAAAGATACTAGGAAAAACAGTAATTTCTAAGACTGGTTTAAATAATTTCACATGTGTATATCAACAAAGTCTTAGGGACCACAGCAACATAAGGTGGCTGCAAGAATTGTCAAAAATAGCCAGAATCTCAGTGTAAGTTAGCCCTAGTACATACATCATTAGGAGTCAAACCTCAGAGTAAACTGTTCATCACTGTGATACAGAGCACATAGCATGAGAACAATGGCTGTTCCTGAACTTAAATCCTAATCTTTAGATTCCAAAATAAAAAGTCCTGACAGTTCAGATCTCTGCTCTCTGCTGACAACACATTGGATCTAGCCTAACCCTGCAGCAGTCCCAAGGCATTCACATTAAGGAAGCATTCCCTGATAATTCTTGCAGATCAAGGATAACTTTCAAAACAACAGAGGGCTTCCAGAAGAGGAGATTTTGCAGTCATCACAAGTCTTTCCATTGTTCAAGCACTGAAATAATTCTCTGCCACATACTGCATCACCTAGGTAGTGTCTACCAGATCTTCCCACTGACAGAGGCAACAAGAAGATCTTACAGCTCATACAGTAATTGGAGACTAACAGTAGGGGTTAGGCAAACAGTTGTGGTATATATATTCCATGTCATTTAGAGGCATTGAAGTTATCAAATTATAAAGAAGTAAAAATGCAGGAACTCATTTTAACACTTAACAAACTGGTAATAATAGGTAATACCCTACATGCTTATCTTTTAAAAAGCTATGTGAAGTGAAGAACCATTTGTAAGCTGTGTACATTACCATGAATATTCATTTACTGGTCTTAGGAACAAGGCAAAGATAGAATGCTTTTCAACAGCTCAAATTTTTTATATTATATAGCTACTACTGGCTGACAGATATTAATGATTCTTGACAGAATACTTATATTTGATCTGTTGCTGTAATCAATCAGCACATGAGCACCAGGCTATTAAAATATTTTTCTGTCAAGCTCACTTAACATGTTTGAATGGTACACAGCCTCAGTGTAGGGAGGTTTCTTCAGGTTTTTGGCTTGTTGCTTTGTTGTTTGGTGGTGGGGTTTTTTGTTTGTTAGGGTTTTTTTGTTTTGTTTTTTTTTTTTAAAAGAAGAGAGCCTAACTGCCAGCCACACAGCTAGATTTTCTGGATATGCGTCTCTTGAAGCTGTTCCTAAATATCACTCCTGATGTTGAACATTCAGGATATGGTTGACATGGTCTCAGCTCCCTCTGACAAATGTCCCTCTGATGGATAACCATCTATCTTGCCTTTCTCCATCTACCCTATGTGCACACACACACACTCACACACTCTTTAAACTCTTTTCCCCTGAGGAATTATTGTCATCTACCTGGCCCAACGTTACTCTTCATGCTTCCTTCCAGAATTTCTGCCCTTGTGTTTTCTCTCAACTCTTCCAATTTTCTGTTCAATACTCTGTCTTCTTCCAGCCTTCAGAAACCTGTCATGGGAGCAGTGATTTAGCAGTCTCTCTGCATCACAGAGCCTGCAAAATTTAAATCAACAGCTTAGCAGACCCATCAAAGAGGCTGCCAGACCTTCTTGGCCTCAATAGAGAAGCCTAATGACTAGAAGCAAATCAAACCTAAATTAGATGGTCAAGAGAACAGAGAGTCTTCAGGGGCTGGAGGAGGGAAGGAAGGGTAAGTACTGGGATGCGAGCCTAAGTAAGAGTGGGGACGAAGGAGCAGAGGAGGAACTTAGGTGAGGTTAGGAATGTAGACCACAAAGCACGAGACGATAGCTGCACTGGTAAAAAAGACAGAGAGAATTTAAACGTCCAGTTGTCTGGACAGGCTTGCCTTTACCGATACCAATATCCTCAAAGTCAAAAAGAGACTTCAGCAGCACTTCAGAGGAAGGGAATACTTACGCAGTGGTGTGGTACATCCAGAGCATAGTAAAAGGCATTCTGTACTAGTCGGATGTGAAGATATAGGCAAGGGACGCAAAGCAGAGATAGGGAGCAGTTTGGATAAAGTCACGTAGGAGTGTGTGACAGAGCTGGGAACTCAGCTCAAACATGCCAGCTCAGGTCCTCTCCCCTATGCACTAGCCCCCACTGGCTCCCACACTGTGCTTGCAGCATTTTTCAGCACTGATGAGATAAGCAGCATGTTTGGGGTTTTTTTTTTGCCTTTTGCTTTACCCTTTGCTTCTCATCTTTTCCTTTGCAGGCCATAACATCCATTTTCTCTGTCCAGAACCTTCTACAGCTTCTAGAGACTAACAAGCACCAATTCTCGCTGAACATTTGGTAACCAGCTCCCAGGAGAAAACAGAAACACTGTCTCTGATGGAATCTCCATTGCTCCAGGAAAAAAAAATAAATAATCGTACCAAAAGCCTGCTTAATGAAGAAACTGTTTGAGTGAGGACGTCATTCAGTAAGATCAATAAGTGAAATGCAGCAGAAGTAGGCTGAGCTATGGCTAACAAGCATCCCCAAATGCTTTGTTTGAAGAGCGTGTCAGCATTGTGACTGCAGTGCAAGACACTTTAGACTACTCAAGTCAGACCAGAGAAACACAGTGCCTGTAATAACAAATAATATGGTGAGAATGTTGTCCTTGCTGGAGGCTAATGAAAATAACTTGTTCATTTTTTTGTACCTTAAAGCAAATACTCAATGATTTTTATTTACTTTCCTCCATTTTTTTCAACACTGAAAGCTTAGGCAGTAAGTTAGAAAGACAAAAGGATATACGCTTTAGAACAAGCCAAGGGGACTAGACAACGGATCCAGAGAGATTATTGTGGAGGGCACTAAAAGGAACAAAAGCATTGGGTCCTAGCAGTATCCTTCATACAAAGCATAAGTAAACAGGTTGTCACAAGCAGGATGTGAAAGGGAGAGGTAAAGTCCTTTGTGCTACTTCTGGCAGAAGAGATCTTCAAAGTTTCTGCACAGCCACGAATCTCTTAACAGCATTTTCACTTGCCCAAGTTCTCATCATCACTGTGCCATCAGGGACAGCATCCACCCACCTAGAGATCACTGCTCTGCAGTTAGAAGAAGTGGAGATACTGGTTCTTCTGAGCATACTGCCAACATCTTGAACCATTTTTCCACTCCACCTGTGTGGACCTAGCTTGCTAGGAGATTTTCCTATTTGACACTATTTTTCTACCATGACAAGGCAGAGATGTGAAATCCCAAACAATTCTACATGCTACCACATACCGTGCTTCACATTAGCACAATCTGAGAAGGGCACAGGAAAGAGGGAAATTGCTTAGTAAACCATTATGACTGGAATGCATTTTCATTTTCCTAATCCAGAAGGGAGAAAAGACATGTGTGTGTATCAGACAGAAGGCAGAAGAAAGAAAGTCTTTTTATACTTCAACCCACACAACAAGAATATGCTTCCCCTTCCAGATGATGACCACAACAATCTGAAAATCCCCAGCAGTTAATGCCCAGTTCTGACTCCCTCTGCTGGTACTTGCATACAGTTTCCTTTTCCTCAACCTCAGAAAATATGCAATGTCCTTTAGTGTTTCCAACAGCAGTAAGACAGAGGGAATGTGTTGTCACAGCAGTTTCATGAACATTTATAAATATTTTCTGAGGTGTTTGAAAAAATAGTTGGGAATGTCAGAGTGTTCATTGTCAGGGATTTTTCTCCTCCTGTATTATACTACCCTTGTACTGTCCGATAGACTCATACTCCCAGCCAGACTAAAGTTAGAGAAGAATTAAGTTGCAATGAGTATAAAACCCTTACTTGCCTTAATCCGTTATTTCACACTCCACACAAAAAGACCAACTGCTAATAAAAGTCTTTAAAAAAAAAACCCACAAACACACTTCATCAACACTAAAAAGTGAAAGCACAGAGAAAGCTTTAAATACCAGAAGTCGCAAGCTGCAAGTGTGGAAGCTCATTAAAAAAGCACTGCACAAGAATGCTCAAGGCAAATGCCATTCAAACTTTTTCTACTCTGAAGTTATTTAATCGTCACAGCAATCACAAGGGATAAGGCACAGTACAAAGGAATTGGCTTCTGTAGGCTTGCTGCTGTTCAGTCTTCTGGAAAGGTATTCACTGTAAAAGTGCCATCAATTTAAAATGCTTCTTCAGTTCTGAAAAGCAATCTTTCTAACCCGAGGCTTGATATTTCAAGCTGCAGAGCACCCTCAGCTGAAACAAGCCAAATGACATGGGGCTTCTGAGTTCCCCAGAAGACCAGATCCCCAAAACAGGGGAAAACTGAAGAAATCAGTAAGTAGAAATACCTGTTCTACACACGCATAGGCTAAATTCTTCTTTCTTTGTACATGCCACCAATTCCAACAATATACTATTAACACAGTTCCTGTATTAGTTCTTTCTGCTCATTCCCTGTTAGAAACTAAGCTAGTGGTGCAGCATAAGGGAAGTCTACATTTCCATATAATATATATTTCCCACTTTCCTTTTTCACTTCATTTACAGTCACTTACACTATTCTGCACAGACTGGATGAAAACATGCTGACAAAATCAGCATGGAGATTTTTATAAGCTTATAAATTATTACAATTGCTACAAGGCTCTGGAAAAACCGGTCCTAGGTATGTGTTAAGTACTCAAATTTAAACGATCTGAGGTATTTTGAAAAAGGTGTAACAGCATCAATGTTGCCACAGGACTTACTACACCAGAGTTACAGTCTTTTCTTGCTAAAGTAACCGTTTCTTCATTGTTTTCTGTTAGCTAATAAAGCCCATACAGAAGACCTACATTTCTCCGGAAAGCCACAATCTGGCCCAGCCTTTCAAGATGTCTATTCAGTGAATTGCTGTGAGGGGACACAATTGTGGTTGGATTACAGGTGCTGGGCTGAGCTGAACCTATGTACCATCTCTGACGTTCAACTTCTAGGCACAAACTTTAGTACTGGCTTTATGTGCAACACATGTCATTTCTAAAACTAGTACCATCTTCCCATGTCCACAGCTCCATCTAAGGTACTGTCAACGGGCTCCTGATGAAGGCTACTCAGTTCAAGAAGAACTAACAAAAACCACGTTATTAAATGATACGGTCTATCATCATGCTCCCATTCAACAGCCCAACATTTACACTGTGCTTTGAATTGCTGTTATCTGGTCTAAAAAGTGCAAAGACTGGAGCTTTCACACAGAGAGGCAGCTAGACAACACAATGAGTTAGGAAGGTAGGGAATTTCTTCACTGACCAAGTCCTTCTCTCCCTCATAGGTACTCCAAGAAGAGCACCAGCCAGGCACCCTTCAGCTGACAAGCACTGAACCACTACATTGACTCTTCTGCAATGAGAGTTAACGGCCACTGCAATATCTCCATGCAGAAGATAAAGGAGAAGCAACCAGAACTGAAGAGTGCAAGATTTAATCAGTGAGTCTCTGCCATTATCTACTTCCAAGAAGTCAAAGGTGCTGCATTTCTTTTCTACCCTGAAATACATTAAAAAAGTGTCTTTCACGGAAAATCCACATCTTACAGATTTGTACCAGACGTCTGCAGACTTTCTGAACAGCAGAAATGCCAAAATTCACTGCTCATATCAATATGGCTGCTGAAGATGGGAGTATCTCGTGAAGCCCAAAACCAGTACCTTCACTTTCCTACTATGCTGTGCTACGGCTGTTTCTATGGAGTGACTGTGGAGTTCATTATGGCTCAGCTCCCGAATCGTACCCCTTCACAAGTCAAGGGCTAGGCTTGACTTGTAAGTCTCTCCAAAACAAGTTGTAATGCAGAAGAGCTAATTGTACTGAAAAAAAGAATTACTACAGCAGCAAAGCAAGACTTAGTTTTTCTCTCAGGGTCTATGCATTCAGCACAGCATCCGTAAGCCATAACGCAAAGTGAACATAAGTACCAACAGGCAAATTTTTGTAAACTGGTGCAAAAGATGCTCTCCTACTACAGTGGAAAAGAGTCACACTTTCAAGAGCTTCCAAAGAACTGCAGTAGAGAAGTTATCAATGACACTTGAAGCTTTACAATAGGGTTTTAATAAGAGAAAGTTTAAGATTAGGGAAAACATTCAGGGCACTATTGGTGCTAACACACTTGTGTCACTATCGCACACTCACTACTCAACTCTGCCAACCCAAAACAGCAGGCTTCAGAACGACCCCAACTGATGGGGAGCCTGAAGGCAAATGATTAAACAGATGCTGTCCAGGACAAGAGTTTAATTAATGCAACCAAACCCATAATTAGGTTAATTGCAGCATGAAGACATCACCAATTAACTCACAAATTGCCAGTCCCACATCTAAAACAGTGCCTGAAATGAAGCGCACTCTCTGGTCTCACAGTGGGGTAGAGAGGAACACAGCAGAAGGGAAATCACTCCCCAAAAGAAGACACAAAGAAGGGTGTTTTTAAGGGTATAATCAAACAAAATAATGCAAAGGGCTCCAGCTTTATACAATAATAACCACACCAACAAGTCACACTTGGCTGACAAGCAGACATGCTAAGGAATACCTGTGCATAGCAACACAGCTTGGGTGAGGTCTAGCACAGAACTGACTGTGCAGAAAACCATTTCTGTGCTCTTTGAGGCAAGTTTATAAAGACAGAGGTACCAAAAATCATCTCAGCTAAACCACTAGGTACATAGAATCATAGAATGTTTAGAGTTGGAAGGGACCTCAGAGATCATCAAGTTCCAAGCCCCCTGCCATAGCATCTGGAGAAGGAGTTGTGCTGCTGAAGCCCAGGGCACATGTGAAACTTAGGAGCATCTAGGTAAAGGTGGTAGGTGATGGACAGAGTGAACTTTTAAATATTGAACAGTATGTTCAATATTTAAATATTTAACAGTACGTTCTGGAGGTGTTTAAGGCCAGGCTGAATGGGGCTTTGAGCAACTTGGTCAAGTGAGAGGTGTCCCTGCCCAGGGCAGGGGGGTTGGAACTCAATGATCTTTAAAGTTCCTTCCACCTCTAACCATTCCCATGGCATCAGATGTAGTCAGCCTGCCAAGCTGGGCTGCAGGCACTGGCAGCTAAAGGGTGCCTATATGTCTTAGTTTGTTCTCGGGGCTGTGGCTTTCAGGAGCTAAACATGCCCATCTTCTCCCGAGTCACACTAAAGTCTCCCTGTCATTTCCATGATTCATTCTTTTGTGATTCATCCAGCAAAGGCAACAGATATACTTTTAATGTTTCAGCACTTCCACTGAAGTTAAACTATGTATACGGTTAGCTCAGTAATTGCATAATTGTGTCTTACAAGGTAAGCATTTTCCCATGGGTCACTATTAAAAGGTCCTTATATTGTAGTATCTTTCTTAAAAGAAGGCTCAGGTTTCTTCAAGAATTCTCCTCTATGAGTATTCTCTTGCTGCCAGATTTCAATCTCTAGCCCTGTTGTTGTTATATATCTGCTATCAAGATCAAAATCTTGACAAACACCACCCTTGTTCTCAGAAATGGCTGACCTTGATTATCTCAACTTGGAAATTGGAAGATTTAGAAAGCTAGGAACATGAGTCAAATGGAAAATAAAAAGAAAATGTGTAGACAACCCTAATTATAGATGTTGCTACACTGTGTTTCTAATACTATCATGATGGCAGCAGACAGATAATAGCGGTAAAATCAGAAACGGTAGGGAGGACTAAGAACACAAGCAACAACATAAAACACATCATCAGTCTGTGGAAGGCACAAAGCCATCAGTAAAAAAGCTCATTGTTTCAGGGTTGAGGATTTTTTTTCCTTTCTAATGGGAAGACACTGGTCCAATCAAGCTGTTTAGAATTGATGATCATAGTTGTTATGCTCTGTTTACTTGTCTGATTGTAATTTTTAAAGTCCACAGTCTGAATTACAGCATTCACTACACAATGATAAAACACAGAAACAGCATTGAGATCATGCAAGGAATACAGAAGCACAGTACAGTTCTGGTTTTGCACAGACATCAGCGCTGAGCTTATCAACTGACGCTGGGAAGGTGCAGTCATCACCCTCACTAGAGAGGCTGCGTATCTGCAAGTTGCAGCTCCTTCCTGGCAGGACCAGAAAAAATAATACCAGCATTGAAAGTCCATTTGTTTCCCCAAATAACTAAGAGGCTTAAGCTGGCAGAATTAGGCTATGCTATCTGGCTTCTCTATTAATGTTTTTTATTCACATTTTAACTTTTACAGTCCCATCTAGATTTTCTCTAATCATCCTGCATAGGTATGCACATCATTAACTTGAAAAATTGTATACTCTTATGCCTGTTTTATCTCCTGTCATTCACTGTCAGAGTTTTCTAGTGGTCACCAGTATAGATAGTGACAATTCTTAAGGCCATTCAAGGTTCATTGTTTTGTACAAGTACTAAGTGCTCATAGCTCCATTTCTCTTCAGAAGTTTAGTAACAGTCAGGTTTGCTGTGTACCAAGTGGAGAAAATCAGAATTAAAACAAAAATTGTCAGGCACCCGTGAAAATTGGTCAAAATAATGTGCCAAGGGTAACAGAAAAATGATGTGACAGCACATGAAATAGCCCCCAATTCTGTCAACAGGAAACGTCTTGTCTGAACATTCAAAAGTGACATAAGTTGAACATCTGCCCCAATAACATTAAATGAGGAAGAGAAAGTATATATACAAGCAGAGATTCTGAGTCAACCTCGGAAGAAATCCAACCCTTCAAAGAAAGATGTTTTGCCTTCCTTTACTGCAAAAGCTCTCAAAACACTGGCAGCTCCTGTGGGGCAAAAGCCTTTGAAACTCCTTCCAGAACACTTCAGAAACACCACTGCTGGAGTCACAGTGGAGAAGAAATCTGACCCTTAGGGTAAACAGGTTTTGTGGATTGTGTGCTGATTATTTTCTACAGCTAGCACATTTATACGCTGCCCTCTCTCTCCTACAGGACCTGATCATTGAGAACTGGGTTACAGAAGAGCACCCTGCTTTCCCTTTTTCTCCACTTGGACATCAAGCTGTTGACCACAACTCTTGAGTGCAGCCATCCAGCTATTTCCTTATCCACTGAGTGGTCCATCAGTCAAATCTGTGCAGGATAGTGTCAAATGCTTTCCAGAAATCCAGGTAGATGACATCAGTTGCTCTTCACTTATTTACCAATGCCATAATCCCATCATAGAAGGCCACCAAATTTTTCAGGCACTATTTGCCTTTAGTGGAGCTGTGTTGCCTGTCATCAATCACCTTATTTTCCATGTGCCATCACAAAGTTTCCAGGAGGATCTGCTCTATGATATTGTCAAGCACAGAACAATCAAGATAAACTGGCTTGTAGTTCCTCAGGACTTCCTTTATTCCTTTCTTAAAAAAGAGGTTATGTTTCCCCTTTTCCAGTCAGTGGGAGCTTCACCAGACTGCCATGACTTCTTAAATATAATGGATAGTGGCTTAGGGACTTCATCTGCCAGTTTCCTCAGGACCTACAGGTGCATCTCATCAGGTCCCATGGACATGTCCACCTTCAGATTCCTTAGATGGTCTCAAACCTGATCTTCTACAATGGCCAGTCTCTTATTCTCCCAGTCCCTGCCTTTGCCTTCCATGACTTGGGACATTGTGGCTAGAGCACTTGCCAGTGAAAACCAAGGCAAAAAAGTTGTTGAGTACTTCTACCTTCTCCATATCCTAGGTGACCAAGTCTCCCGCTTCCCTGTGAAGATGGCCCACATTTCCCCTAGTCTTCCTTTCATCAGTGATGTATCTGTAAAAGCTTTTCTTGTTGCCTTTGATGTGCCTGGACAGATTTAACTTTATCTAGGCTTTAGCTTTCCTAACCTGATTCCTGGCTGCTTGGACAATTTCTCTTTATTCATCCCAGGCTACCTGTCCTTGCTCTGTAGGCCTCTTTTTTGTGTTTGAGTTTGTCCTATTCAAGCAGCAGGTTATTTGGGAAAGTAGCCTTGCTTTATAGGAATGTAATTGGTCCACTAGGCAACAGGCAACTGATGCCAAGCTCCTCCAAAGCTGTTAAAACTAAAAAACACTGTGTAGCTACTGAAGGACAAAACCTTCTTGTTAGCAAGCAGTGGGGAATTTGGCTGTGCAGCCTCAGGCAAACATTACTACTTATCAACCGTTTTTTGCATCATGGCACAGAAAATGGTACCAAACTAGATAGTTTCCTCTGAAAAGCATAAAGCAGTACTTTCTGGCAGTATAAGGTTAGAGACAGCAATTACAGGAGGAAAGACAATGCTAGCTTTACACGTGCACAAGCACTGCAGTCTCAGATATAAGTTCTTTCTTTTTCCCCACCCATAGTGCCGCCTTCTGGGAAGCAGCTTCTTTCTCTGCCCATGTACCCAAGACTAATTGAACTGTTCACCCATCCGCATTATTACCTTAAAGCCTGGGCCTGCCCCAACCCCTCCCAAGCCCTACCCAGCCAGTACACTATGTCTGCATATTGTATGGGATATCTGGCAACACCCGACGTCAAAAGCTTACAGGAAACAGCTCCTCATTCATGTGCAGCCGCCAAATGCTTTCCCAGATTCCTTCTCACCGCTCTCCACTTCTGATACTATCTCAAATTAAATCTCTGCTGAAGAGAGATCACAGTCATGATACGACTTACAAAATAGCTGTAGGAAGGAAAATGCATTGCTACTGCTACTACGAGGACAATACTTATGTCATCAACACTGATTTATGCATGTCTGTGCAGAATGTGCAAGGCTAGAAAGTTACTTCTCTTCCTGACCAGTTCTACCACAGCTACTCCCCAAATGCACCAGGGTAAGACAAGCTTCATAGCAGACAGCTGTCCTTCCCGACCGAAGGTGAACAGCTTAAGAAGTGTGGTTGCCCTTAGGCTATCATATCTTCCCTGCTTTTCTGAATATCTTCCCTGCTTTTCTGAATGTCTTACCTGCTTTGGTGGTTCACTGGCCACTGAACCTCTGAACAGCCCATTTCACCGCCCTGCAGACCCTTGCAATCGTACCAGTACTCCATGTACTGAACCATTCATACCGCTCATCTGTTGGACTACAGTTCTGTAACTGGAATAAGGAAACAACCATCTTAAACACACCCTATGTAAGATTCTGTTTATTATGGGAAGCAGTCAAAAGAGAATTTTATGAGTTTGAAAAGGAAAAAGAAGAAATGTGAGTTTCAACTTCAGTTTCTATTTCTCTCTTAGTACCTGCTCCCCCTTTTGTCCACCCACATGCATCCCAGCATGTAAGCCAAAGAAGCAAGGGAAACTCAGTAGCTAGTCTTCCATCTCACACCTGTCAGTGCTTTTACTAACAGACCAGCAAGAGCCCAAAAAGCAGATGGTCAGCTGTACCACCCTGAAAGGATAACCTTCTGATGCCATCCCTGGAAAACAGGAGCATCCATTCACTTGGCAGCTTCAAGTCATAACCCAGGAGATAACTGGCAATGTCATACAGATCTCTGCCTTGCAGGTACCACTGTTCCCATACTTCTAAACACAAATAGAGCTTTGATTTATTTGTCTATTGCAGTTTTCACAAGGACCATGCTGTCTTCTCTTATACCAGTAAAAAAAAAAAAAGGAAAAAAACCTGACCCACCTACCTCTCTCTTTTTTCTGTTTCTTCCAGAAAGCTCCCATCACAACCAGACAGCATTTGCCAGTGCCATTCTCAGCCTGTACTGTGGACTTGGCATTCTCAGGAAATTCTCTTTTCTCTCAGAAACACTTATGCCACTGCAGGCAGCATGGGGAAAAAAAAAAAAAAACAGGAGAAGCTAGAAGGCTACATGCAGTTACAGGGCAATGGCTTGAGTGGGAACACATACATATGGTGGGGTGGTTCACACAATTGAAACCCTGGGACAGCTGGATATAGGCTTTTCAGGAAGGGCAGGCTGGGAGAAAAGGAAGGGGACTTGCCCTTTATTTGAGGGAGCAGCTGAATGCATGAGCTCTGCCAGGGGGTTGTTCAGGTACCATTTGAGAACTTACGGGTCATGATTCGTGGGTTAACCAACACAGATGCCACTGCAGTGGATAACTGTAGTAACACCTAATTGCATTGTAGCAGAACTTCAACTAAAGTTAAGACTGATGCTCTTTTGAGACGCAGGTCCCCCCTGCCTCTCTGCAAAAAGTCTACATACATATGGACAAAGAAGAGAAAATAAGTTATAGAAAGTAACACCACAGGTTAACACCTCAGCTGGGTACAAGACTCAGCTCCTGTGAGAACCCAACAGAAAACCAGGATGTCTCAAAGCTCACTTGCTGCATTATGAACCCCTCCCAGACCAACAATCAGACCAGGACATAACAGCTCCCCTGTGTCACACTACAGGGCACTAGCAACTGGATCCCAATGCTTCTTCCAGACAGCTTCTCACACAGCTTCCTGTCACTTATTATAAACATGAAGGCTCAAAGCAGCATTAGATATGATTTTTTCTGCACAAGAAGGTCAGAATAGCATAATAAGCCAAAGACAGCACATAGCTAAGTCTTCTCCTTTCAGGTGCCCACAGGTAGTGTGGCACCTACATGATGCAGTGGTTTGCTAAAGTGGTATTGCCTATTTGGTAATTCCTCTATGATTTACACAGGAGGTTGCTAACTTTACGTAGAATAAGGCTTCCTTCCTTCCAGAAAAATGCTCATTTTCCCCTCCCGCATTCTGCTGCTCTTACCTCACTATTAACCTGCAGTCAATTTATGTGCAAGGACTGTGAGAAAGCCAGCTCCTGGAAATTTTAGTTTTCATATACTTAATTCCTGATAAAATTGATTTTATAGTTTTCCCAGTCATGTGAACAAAGACTTGTAAAAAGAAAGAATATGTAGAATCAAAAACATTTAAAAACAAAAAGCAATTAAAAGTGAATCAAGAAATCAAAACCTACTTGCAATACAGTAAATCACCTTCCTTTCTCCTCCCTCTGCGTTTAAATACACCAAATCAAATGAGAAGCTTAAAGTCAAACAAATGCTTACAGTATAAGAAATTCAAGGAATTACAGATAATAACTTCCCTCTCTAAAAGCTCAGGGGCAGAACAAGGCAAGTTGAATATCTTTTCCAGTTCCTTGTTTCTTATTAAATTATCTCTCTGTTGGAAAAAAAAATAGAATGAAACTGCTAGTGTGGGATGGCAAACCTCAGAGCAGTGACAGGCCCCGAAATGAAGGTTTATGTAGGGATGTGAGAGAAAAGTAGGAGGAAGGAACTGGAGGTCCATTATAGGAAAGAGAACTGGAAAAAGCTGAATGCCCACATGAGATCTAAGGTGCACTTCTGTGAACTGCTCTCAGTGGATACTGTGTTATTTCCAACACAAAACCACAAAATTATTGCCAAAATCATTTGATGCAAAAGGATGCACACTGTCCAGGACCACACGCAAAAAAGTGTCACATTAGACCTGACCATTAGGAGGTAGAATTCCAGTCATTTGCCCTCTGCGTATGAAAGATGTGCCAGATTTTGAAAGAGGAAAATTAAAATAGGGTTGGTTCAAAACTGGAGAAAGTGTGCTACTTCATATTTTATAAAAATTGTACTAAAAGTACAATTTGTCAATAGTGATAAAAGTATAACACATAAGCTTAGGGTTTTCTGAATTCACATAATAAACTGCCTAGAAGCTCTGGGACTGCTGAACATCCTCATGGACCAGGATAATCCAAAAACCCTAGCATTGTTTTCCATGTTTTCACAGTAAATCTTAATTTTACCAGAAGATAACTTTCAAAAAACCCTCATTCAAGTTCAAAGACAGAAATTAATTTTTTATCTTGAGTCCAATTTTCTCTCCTTTTGGCCTGTGAACATTTAGAAGATGCTACCAATCTCTAGCTCCGTTTTATTTTTAGTGAAACTCCCTCAGGATCTTTCCATTAACGTTGAAGGACTACCAAACCATGACCATGAATCCTCCCACTCACCTGCATTTATCAAGCAACGCATTTTTGCTATGGAGATCGTGGCAAGGGAGGGCAAGATTTGCCTATTGTCTGACTGGAAGAATTTACTTCCACATCACCTGGAGGTAAACTAGTTTGGTTTCAAAGGGGTAGGAAAAAAAACATTTCCAATTTGTGTTTATGTGAGTAAGAACAGGCTGGGTTTAATACCTCAACTATTTCTTTCTTTACCATAAGGCACTCGGGATTTTAGACCCTATTGGCTGTCAAAACCCTTTGGTTAGAAGAATAAATTTTCCACTTTCCTTCCAGGCAAGAGGGCCTATTAATAAGTTACTTGTCTCCTTCCACATTTTTCACACCAGTTGCAGCAAGAGTTGCTGTACTGTGGATAAAAGATACTGACATTTTCACATATATTCCATATTTTCTCTGGGGATCAAAATTTCTTCCATCGGGCTGCTGTTGCTTATAATATGATATGCCTTCAGACAGTAACTCAAGTTCAGATCTAGACTATTTCAGAGTTCTCAGCTCCAAGAAATAAACCACATGTGATCCACATCGACATCTTCTAGACTACTGCCTTTATAAACTGACAAATCATTCTTTAAAAAATAAAAATGGCCAAATGCATTAAAACTCACTGATCTGGCAAGCACAATTAATCCTTGTTCATTCTCAAAGGGTCATGATATAGCTCATCTGCATGGTTCGGGACATCTCATGATCCGTAAGCCACTTATATATTACAGCTAGGTAAGATGCTTCTACCACAACATTTTGTAACCTACAGAAGGTATGTCTGAGTCTAGTAGCAATTAGGCAGTAAAATAACTATATCCTTTTTGAAGCTAAATCAGAAGTGAAAGGTGTTCAGAAGATGCTTCAGATCTTCTGTCATATTCCACCTATTAGGTGGTAAGTGGTACAATGTGTCATATGAGTGGATGTGCTAGTTTGCTATTTTTTCGCATGGCAACCTAGCTGGGTTTTTCTTAGGCAGAAATTGCCTTTGAAATACAGATTTTTCTCACATAAAACCAAATCCTTGTCCAAGATTTCTATCCTTCACACAGAGTTGCTACTTGGGGAAAGTGCTTCCAGTGCAAAGAGAAAGGATAATCTGTCGCACTTTTTGTGCACTGTAGGTATCTAGGCAATTTCACAGGTGAGAATCCAGAATAAAAGTCCAACAAGACAAATCATGCTCTTTTAAGTTACATGTGTGCACCTCAGTGATTTAAGAATAAAATTACAAACTGAACTGAATATCAAAACATGGAATCACAGAATTGTCAGCTGGAAGGGACCTCTAAAGATCATCTAGTTCAACTCCCCTGCTAAAGCAGGATTGCCTACAGCACATGACTCAGGCCTGCATCCAGGTGGGTCTAGAAGGTCTCCAGAGAAGGGGACTCCACAACCTCCCTGGGCAGCCTATTCCAGTGCTCTGTCACCCTCACTGTAATGAAGTTTTTTCTCATCTATGAATGGAACTTCCTATGTTCCAGCTTGTGCTCATTGCCCCTCGTCCTGTCACAGGGAGCCACTGAAAAGAGTCCAGCTCCATCCTCCTTCAACACGCCCTTCAGATACTTATAAGCATTAACAAAGTTTTCTTTCAGCCTTCTCATCTCCAGGTTAAAGAGTCCCAGCTCTCTCAGCCTTTCCTCATCAGGGAGATCCTCCAATCCCTTAATCCTCTTTGTTGCCCTACGTTGGACTCTCTCTAGTAGTTCCCTGTCTCTCTTGAGCTGGGGAGCCCAGAACTGGATGCAGTATTCCAGTTGTGGCCTCACCAGTGCAGAGAAAGGGGAAAATAACTTCCCTCGACCTACTGGCCACACTCTTCCCTACACACCCCAGAATTCCATTAGCCCTCTTGCCAAGAAGGGCACAGTTCTGGTTCACGGATAGTTTACTATCTACCAGGACTCCCAGTTCCTCTCCTCAGAAGTGTTTTCCAGCAAGTACATCCCTAACCTATACTGGTGTCTGGCATTCTTCCTCCCCAGGTCCAGGACGTTATACTTGCTTTTGTTCAACCCCATTAGGTTCTTCTCTGCCCAGCTCTCTAGCCTGTCCATGTCACACTGGATGGTGGCACAGCCTTCTGGAGTGTCAATCACTCCACTGTGTGTCAGACGCAATGTCTCTTGCAGATTCTGAATGTTTTTTCATTGGGAACAAAACTCTTGTATATTATCTGCTGATTCATCTGCCTGGAATATTATTTTCTCCTTTTACGTTCCTCTGCCCTTTCAGGCCACGTTCTGGATGCATCATGCACTTCTCTCTCAAACATTAATTTGAGTTAATGATGTTCCTTCAGAATTCAGAACAAGTTGTTTGCACATGCTGATAAAAGTTTGAAAGAGACAGCACAATTCCGTGTTTTAAATCTACTTATAGGATGAAATGTTAGAAATGGCCTAACGAAAGCAAAATTCTGCATTAATAAGCATGTCGTATGAAATGATAAGGATACATGACCGTCTAATAAATGGATGGTCCCAAAGAGTGGTGGCCAATGGAGTTTAATCCAGCCTACAAGTGGTCATAAGTGGTCAGGACTCAGTGTTGGGATCATTTCTCTCTAACATCTTTATTGATGATCTTAATAAGGACATATATCATCAGTGAGGTTGCAGATGATACCAAGTTAAGTGTGATTGTTGGTCTGCATGAGGGCAAGGAGGCTCTGCAGAGAGACTTGGATAAATTGGATCAATGGGCCAATGGTAATGGTATGAGCTTCAACAAGGCCAAGTGCCAGGTCCTGCACTTGGGCCACAATAATCCCATGCATCACTACAGGCTTGGGGAAGTGTGGCTGGAAAGCTGCTTGGCAGAACAGTACCTGGGGGTTCTGATTGACAAGCAGCTGAATATGAGCCAGCAGTGTGCCCAGGTGGCCAAAAAAGCCAATGGTATCCTGGCTTGTATTAGAAATAGTGTGACCAGCAGAGGTAGGGAGGTGATTATCCCCCTGTACTCAGCACTGGTGAGGCCACACCTTGAGTATTGTGTCCAGTTCTGGGCACCTCAATACAAGAGAGATATCGAGGTGCTAGAGTGAGTGCAGAGGAGAGCAACAAAGCTAGTGAAGGGCCTGGAGAATAAATCTTATGAGGAGTAATTGAAGGAGCTGGGACTGTTTAGTTTGAGGAAGAGGAGGCTGACGGGAGACCTCACCACTCTCTACAACTACTTGAAAGGACATTGTAGAGAGGTTGGTGCTGGCCTCTTCTTACAGGTAATTAGCAACAAAACAAGAGGGAAGGGCTTCAAGCTGCAATAGGGTAGGTTTAGACTGGACATTAGGAAAAAATTTTGCACAGAAAGAGTGGTCAGACACTGGAACAGGCTGCCCAGGGAGGTGGTTGAGTCACCACCCCTGAATTCATTGTTTAAGAGTCGTTTAGATGTGGTGTTGGGGGATGTGGTGTAGGGAAGAAATTTGTAGAGTAGCATCGACAGTTGGACTCGATGATCCCAAAAGTCTTTTCCAACCTGAATAATTCTATGATTCTGAATACATCAGGTGAAAAAGAGACACACCCAAGGCTGGGATGCCTTTTTTTTTCCCCCCCCTCCTCCTAATCCTTGAATTATTAAATAATTCAAGGTAAAACTTTAGAAACATTGTGCAACAAAAAGAAAAAAGGCAATTACCTATAACGTTACTTTAGTGTGAGCTCTCCCCCACATGCCCAAAAACACCCAAAGCATTAGCACTTTACAGCTTTCATCTTCTCTCCTGTCAAACAGAACTATTTTTGCTCCATTTGCATTTACAATCCTTTCAAAAGTTGTCCAGTGTCTTGGAGAGCAAGGTTAAGCTCTGTAGGAGACAACAGATTGTAAGAACCTTGAGAATTAAGCACTTTCACAAAAATATCACTTTAAAAATTATCCTGATTGGATTTGCATGATATTGACAGTGGAGTAAAATTTCCTGGCACTGTTCAAGTGTGTTCTGAGGTAGGGCCGTTCCCTAGATCCATTAGGCTGAAGTACAGCCTGAAATTTTCAAAGTCATTAAGGCAAGATGACACCTCATAGAGTGATTCATCAGGCATACATATGTGATATAGCTCTGGAATTTTTATCTTCTTTTTTCCCCCCACAACCAAAAGTGCAGGGGCAACTTACCCTTGCAATTTGCAAATTGCATTTTATGGGAAATTTAATAGCAATAATTTCATCTAGCTTTAGGTGACATACACATACAATAACAAGAATATTGCTTACTCACTTTTGCATTGCAAGAAATAACATCTCACACAGAGTTAGTTTGTGTTTTCCCCGACAAATTACTACCACATTAATATACTTAAAAAAACCCATTTCATTTCTTCTATAAATATTACTTTGAAGCATGTTGTGATAAGGAGACGACTAACTCCATATGAATGGGACACTCCTCACATAGCCATGGTCATTAGCTCAGACAGATTTATTACAGGATTGACACTGGTGCTGTGAACCTGAAAAAACCTTCCAGTCCATCTTAGCCTGGAGACAATGATTTTTGTAGGAGTTCGATATTTACGTATGTGTTGCCTAAAGACTATCCTTTTGCTGGCCCTGACACCAATTTTATCATTCAATAGATGCAATCCTTAAAAAATCTGCAGGTCTCAGACATCTCTATCTGAAGAGGAGGCAACTTTGAAGATGTACAGTTCAGAGTCTGGAGTCTGCGATGTTGTGAAGTCTGTCAGCAGTGGCAGCATCTCTCCAGCATGCCTTGTCCGTACTGAATATCAATGATGTAACTCTGCACAGGCCAGACCCTTCAGCTCATCCATGGGTCTGAAAATGCTAGAATGACCTGGTGCAGTCCCATGCTTACTGATGAGAGATACCAATGTGCTCTACTGAAAAACACATCCCTCGGGGCTCAACTGTCTGAAGGATGGCTTTTATACAGCCAAAAAGCCTGAAATGATGTTGACTATGGTGTTTTGTTTTGTTTTGTTTTTTAAATCACAATGATTTTGGGGTTTTGTTACAGGTTTTTTGTTGCTTTTTGGGGGCTTGGGATTTTTTTTGTCTGAGTTCTTTGGGGTTTGTTGTTTGTTTTTTGTTTTTTTTTGTTTGGTTTGGTTTTTTGCTTTTGTTCAGTTTGGTTATTTCACTGTTTTACTCATTCTTCACTCTTAACAAGAAAAAATTGAGTATTCTCATATTTAGAGATAACAAGGAAAAATCCTACTTAATATCCAAACCCTCCTTCTAATCTTCATAGAAATTCTAACCAGATTTTCTGCTGCCCCTTCCTCTTTGTTGAAACTTGGTATAGCTGAGAAACATACCTGTGACACTTCAGATGGTTCATTCAAACAGATAAAGCATCCAAACAAAACAACATTCAGAAATCCCAAACAGTTGCTTAACAATTCTAGCAGTATCACACCAGGTCCTCAAATATCATGACTAGCTTCAAACAACAAGCAATAAAGCACAGCAGAGGGAGGTGAGGGAATAGACCTTGAAAGACTCTTCCTGGTTATAAAAAAGGAAAAAAAAATACAGGCCTTTAAATTGGAAATTACTATCTCAAGTAGCATTGCTTGTATCTAAGACAGATGAGAATTAAAAGCAATGCAAAACTATCAGCCATATGGAAAGCATGACAATCTCAGCCTCAGTGGCTAGAAGTTGAAATCTGTGGCTTCTAAGAGATTTTTATCATCTTGCCAGGGTTACTGAAAAAGAGCAGGTATCCAAGAGACCCCTTCCACAAGGCAAGAATTCTTTTTCCTACCCCAGCATGTCCACAAATCAAAACATCACATTTGTACTACCCATGAATACGGAAAAAGTTGCTTTGGGCTTGAGCAAAATTTGGGCAAAATTCGTCTTTTTGCTCAGCCCCTGAATGTTCTCCTATGCAAACCTATCCCACACCTGGCTGGCCCCTGGTTTCAGGCCACCAACCTTCAGCAAAACCAATTTCAATGTATTCCTATCCCCTAAAAGAGGTACTAGGGATACACATGCTTCTCTTAAGATTAGATACGTGTTTGTTAAGTACCCACAGAGCATGGCCATATGCATGTGCTCTAACAACTGATGAACTGTTATAAGGGGAAAATTTTGCCTCAAGATCATCAAACAGGATGCTGCAATGCATCTGTATTTTGTTCACGTATTTTTGTAACAACACTCTAGTTTTCATCAGCTCCTGGCTATCCTTGGTCACAAGAGCCACTGAACACTTTCTACCCTACTGGGGGTCACCAAAGCACTCTATTTCTCTGTAGGGCTGTGAAGGAGCAACGCTGACTGACCTATATGTCAAGATACCAGCCACCAAGATTTTCTTATAGTTCAGAGAGATGTTCACATTACTAGGGCAGATTTCTTTTCCATTCGGGAAGAGTGCTGTAAATAAAACTACCTAATTACGTTTTCAAATTTACTTAATGCTATCCTCATTCTTGGTTTTATGTCTAATGAGAAAGAAGCTATTCACAGACGGAACTGAACAAAACTGAGACAGCTACTCGCTCCTGGGACGTGTGTCTTAATCAGAGACAACAGGTGAAGTGCCGCAGGACTGCATGACGCTGATGTGCCACAAGATCAATGAAGATGAGTGTTTTCAGTCTTTGGTCTGTTTTGATTCATGAACTCAGTGGCTGAAAATTTATTACTGTAGGTGAACGTGCATGTCCTTGAGTCTGACCTTTTAATTCCTACTTTTCTTCTTTTTCCATGATCCCTCTCACTATCTGATATAATGACAACATTCACATGAGAATTTATGTTTTAGTTTATCATTCAAACATGCATTTCCCTCAGTGAACTTCATACTTTGGATGAGTCAAGCCCTGTAGTTCCAGGAAGTTCCTACCTAACAAGGAGAATTTATCATGAACAGGCACCAAAAGCTTGGTGAAAGAAGCAGAGAAAATGAGAACAAAAGGCTCTTGAAATGACAGATTTTGCTCAGTTGCTCAAAATCCAGATATGTAATCATCCAGCAGTACTGTAGTACGTTGAAGGTGGAAAATGCAAAGCATTTTTAGAACTGTTTATCCCTTCTCCACCTGCAGAGCAAGGGGATTGCTGACAGAGCACCCAGATATGAAAACTGCAAATGGAAGGAAGTCCTCCAGTTTCTGCTATTGCTTAGGAAAAATAAACAAACCAACCCAACAGCTTCACTGAACAAAAATACACGAGAACTGTTATTTCAAGGTGTACGTCTCCACAGGGAAGAAACTAAAAATTGAAATAGCTTTTTTATTCCAGACAAGTGTTTAAAATAGAAAATATATATTTCTAAAGACCCAGACAGTGTTTTTAAACCTGGTTTTATGTAATATCAGTCTCTCTGGAAGATCTGCCTGTAGACGTACTCCCTATTAATTAGCAATTTAGAGGCCATCTGTGAAAAGGGATAAGCAAATATGTTTTGATTCATTTTAAAATGAAGCTGAGGAGTTAATTGCTTTACTTCCAGTAGTAACACTCACACTTCTCTCTGCATATACACGTACACTCAATAAATAAAGTGAGGCAAAACCATGCAGGTCAGTTCATTGACAGATGTGAAGGCAGTTTGCTTTACAAAACTATAATTTACCATATGTTCAGGGTAAACATTTACATACTAATTTAAATTACGTATCTTATCAGAAGCATCAAACCTCCACAAAAAAGAAATCCTTAAGAGCAGCCACCATTTTTATCTAGCCACCATTTTTATTTAGCCACCATCTCTTTTTAAATTATTTTTTCTTCTCAAACAGATGTGCATTACTAGAGGTGAAGAATCAAGAGCATTTTTCACCTGTCCACATCCCCCTGCAGTGAAGCTGACCAATGGACCATACATCCCCAGGGCTACGTGATGAGTATGCTGCAGTCCCTCACGAATCTATTTTGGGCTTGCACCTCCCCATGTCAAAAGAACCAACAGCAAAACACTTTCTCTCTGAAAACTGCAGCCACAATGAGGCCAGTAAGAGACCATGTGCATACATTGCATTTGAAAAGACCTCCCTATAGAAAGTGGCCCCGAAGACAAAACTGTTGAGACCAAGCCATGCTTTCCTGTACTTTGCCCCAAGGGTAAAACCAGTCAGTCCAGCCAACCCCACAGGCTCAATATCCACACACAGTTGATTCACCGCAGTCATCCCATCCCAGCATTTATGAACTGTTAACATTACTTGCCCACCTTTCCTTCTACAAGTTCACATATCTTTAACTTTTTTACTAGGCCAACATTTTCACTCAACTCAGCCAAAATTCCCACTGGCTCAGGGTAGCTTCACTAATGCAGCTCTCAATTTTTAATTACAAGTTTCCTGGATTTATTACTTATCATAATGAAAGACTGAATAACAAAGGGAAATGGAAGTGGTCGTACCAATTTTTTAAACAGCTGTCTGACACTATAGTAAAGTACTATTACTAGTGGTCAGTAGGTCTACAAAGAGTTAATGTAATACACATGCATTTCTGCCACAGGATCGACTTTACAGAGGAAGCAAGCAGTGAGCAGAAGGGCTGAGCAGCAGAAGAAACCAAATTTTGTCTTATGGAAAATGGAATATAATTGTGAAGTATTAATTCCACCATTCTGTGCATAAGAATATTAAAACACACATGGAAGGACAGTAGTTATAAACTGCTTATGTTCTCAAATACCTATAATATTCTGAGCCCTTCTGACACAAACATCCTCTTTGGATGTCACCATAGTCCTGTGTTGACTGTTGACCACAAGACTTTCAGTCAGTTTGCCAGTGGGGAAGACAGCAATACACATCTTAAAATCATTTGCTTACACAGTTAACTCCTCTCCTGAAACAGAGAAGCTCAACAGACAACACTCCAAGACCAAAGGAAAAAAGTATTGCTTCTATTCACAACAGCTATCCCTAGAAACTATTCAAGCTACTCAGCTAACTAAACCAGAACAAACACAAAATCTGAGCTTCCTAGAAACAAGGACCAGAAAGACTGCAAAACCGCATGCCACTTGGTAATGCCCTTCAGGGCAGCACACACCATGTCTAGCCTTCCTTAAAGATAGAAAAATTTTTCAAAATCAAATCCATTCTATTGAAAATAATTCTAGATTATCAAACATGAAGAAAAAAAACCCATGATCTCTTTTTCTTCCTTTAAATATCATGTGCACTCTGTATGTATGTCTACACATATGCTATGTCTGTATGTAGGTATGCATATATATATATAAATTTATTTAAGTTCACTGGATAGGAAGAGTTCACACTTCCAAAAGTAAATTTGTTCCATCCCTCCACTTGAAGCCAACATCTGTGCTCCTAGGACACAGTCCTTGAGTGTTGCCAGTGAAACACAGATGCATAGCTCATGCAGTCAAGACCACTGACACTAAAAATCAGAGGCAGGGTGCAAAAGCAAGACTATGGCTCTAAACTGGACCCAGGAACGAGCAAGGCCTGCATTCTTGCAGTTTCTTACTCAGCCACCAGAAGCAGGCAAGTGATTACCCTGCACTGAAGTGGGACTTGCACCCTAACTTTCTGTAGGGCAGCTACACATACAGCCCAAGCAAGGAAAGTGAGGGTTGAAGCCGTTTTCACACATTGGCTACCATCTCCATCTCAAGAAAATTCAGCTTCTTTTACAAATAAAGAGAAGGACAAAATTTCGAAGGTGAACTTGCCAATAAAATTAAGACCATGGGCTTAGCTGGCTAGAGTGTTGTTTAACAAGCCACTAGGTTTTTTGACACAGAGCTTATTGCTATTCAAAAAGAATGGAGGATAAAATGCACAAAGAGAAGGAAATATTATAATTCACTTTCCACTCATCTAAATCTGCCCCATCAGGCTAATGGAAATTTTACTATTTATTCACAGGAGGTTAATTCGCCCAAGGGGATAAAAATCACCCTCCTATTAAAAATTTCAAGACTATTTAAAGTACAATTTTTCTGGAATCACTTTGAAATATTAATGCTGGCTTTTTATAGTTGTCCCCAAATACTTTTTTTTTAAAATTACACTATAGTATCATTTTGTAATCTCAAAACCAATCCTGTTAACACATTGTCTTAACTAAACAAAAATTATAACATCCTCCAAAAAATGTGACAGTGGTGTTTCCATTTCATACAGAAAAGGTTGTAAAATAACTTCAATTATTTTACTGGACTATTTAAATATACAGGTATGTATTTTTGCCCAGACTATACCCAGCCACTTCAAAACCAGAATAAATTCACATAGCTCTTAAAGACAGCAGGGAAGAAGTTAATGGAGTGATATGTTTGAGGTTGAACTCAGCAAATTCCACCTACCTTCAATTGGAATTTTAGATAGTCAAAGGCAGAGAGAGATAGGCTCTCTCTGCATCCTTCACTGAAAAAAAAATAATGGCATTCTCGGTGCTACTGAAAGATACCAATAGCTTTTGAGAATGCATCACTAGATTGGTGCTGAAATAAATGCAGTGTTAATGGCAAAGTATAAATGAGAAATCATATACTCTTTCCTTTTATTAGTGGGCAGTAACACATTAGCAGAACTGATCTGAAATTGATTATTTCTGACGCTTTAGATAACCACAGTGCAAATCTATGACAGCTGACACCTGCAAAATGAGGAGAGAACCTGTAGCCACCAACTGTGATATTAGTGAGTAGCTCAGCTCATAACAAACGTGTTCCTTAGCCAGGACAAATATGAAATTTTCTAAGTGATGTAAAAAAGCTTTAGCCAGGAAGCTTCCCTGCCCACAGCTATCTCCCATACGTTTGCTATGTACCTTTCAGATTTCCAACAGATCAGTCAAAATTCTTATAAAAGAGCACTAGTTCAAACTCAGATCAATGTTTGAGAGCTTAATTTACAGGCTAAATGGTGATATTTTAACATAAAATTTTATGACAGACATTGAAGAATATCTGTCAACAATTAAGCTCTATATAGCTGCAAAGTAAACAAATCAGTTTTGTACTTCCCACACTAAGGAATGACCACAGCTCAAAATTTCAGCATGTTAAAAGCAAACAAGAGCCTACAAAAACCATAGAGGTAAATTCAGATTGGATTACTTAGTTGCCATTCCTACAAACAGTCCTACTGTATTCCAAGTAATTGTTCACAGGATAAAGGTCCTCAGATACACTGGCAGTTATAAGGTTAGAAATGTAAGGTTCTAGAAGTCCAAATACAAACAATTTTTTTCCCTCAAATGTGATTGCATTCATGAGATTTAAAATTGCCAGAACACTATTTTTTAGAACTTGCTGAAATTAAAGTTAATTTTAGAATCCAGAGCAGATATCTACCAACATTAAACTTGCATAAAATCAGTTTTGTTCCATCATGTTTTCATATGTAGGATTTGGAGGAAGGAAACTCTAAACATTCTTAGAACTCCGATGTATCTTCTTGATTTTACGAAGTTTATGTTAATTCAGTATTCATAGTACTAAATAATAATAATGAATACTAGCTATTGTTGTCTAACTAGAATCATGATCAAACCCAATGAACAATAACCCAAGGTCAGGATACTTCCTATTAAACAGGCAACTTCACCACAAAATACATTTGGAAGCTTGTTTTGTCCTACACTGCTACATTGTCTTTCTCATGAGGAAACCAAGTAATTGTCTCCAAGTTTTATATACATTTGCTTTATGCTACACAGGTGTTTAATTAAGATGACGGGACTCTTAGCAATGAAAAAAGCTAGAAGGACAAAATTAACAATTTTTATAGCTAAAATATCCCAATCCCTACGAGATCAAGAATGCTTGTTATCTTCTCACTACCCTTCAGCCTGCTTAATACTGCACATGCTGTAAAATGACATCTGAATCAAAGTTTCACGTTTCTATCATAGCAGGCACTGTGCTGCTAATTGGGTTTCATTATATATTCAGTTCTAATCTTTTGCTTAGCAAAGATTGACTTTTTTTTCTTCTAGATGTAATATTAACATACAGAAGCTTCTCTCTTTCTCTAAATAACGATATGCTGTTCCATGTACAAAGTAAATATGTTTTTTTCTTATTTTGGTTCAAATTTTGCCCTTTTCTAGAAAAACATGGCCTATTTTAAGGGTGGCCATTGCATGGTTCTTAACTCCAAGTAGCTCTCAAGGCACTTCGAACGCATATCCTGCATTGAAGTGACACAACATGGCCAAAACCTTGACAGCTTAGCAATATGAATCCCTTGCAACAAAGAAATGTCAGCCAGAGGTCCCCAAGGTCATTATCATCCCAGTTGCTTTAGGACCTGACTGTACGCCCAGCCCACAATGGAGCTTGTGGCCTCTAAAGAGCTACTGTTCTCTCTCGGTTATAAAAAAGGAACCTCCTGCTCTCTGGAACCTCCTGCTCTCTGGGACCTCCTGCTCACCAACCCACTTGTCCAATATATACAATTCTGAGACATGCAAAGATTTTGCCACATATCAAATGGAGGCACAAAGGTTGTCTGTGCCCACTCTGGTGAATTATTTTCTAATACTTCAGGCTTTACACATTTAAAAGTTTAATTACAAAAGAATATTGAGAGGATATTGACAGAGTATTGCTTCCAAAATGACTGATTTTTTGCTAGTAGCAGCAATACTCCCACTTGCGATTTCAAAACTAACCAATAAGAAAGTGTGTAATAACTACATTGCCCTCAAAAATATTTTAAGCTGCATAATATTTTACATTATTCCAGATGTTCTTATGATATCAGCATTCATGACACACAGCAATTTGGCATTCTGCATGTGAGAGAGAGACTCTCTAATACTTACAGCCAATCATCATCATAGCAACAGCAAAGATCTTTTCCCCATCTGTAGTCGGAGCGATGTTCCCAAATCCAACACTAGTGAGGCTGGTCATCGTAAAATACAATGAAGATATGTAGACCGAATCTTTGCTTGGTCCACCTTCCCATTTTCCAAAGCCCGATGAGTTGAAGCGGTAAGGTGTTCCTATTGACATCCCCAGCTGATAGAGCCAGCTCTCAGTTCGAATTGTGTTTGTATCCTCATCAATAACTTCATAGTCTCCTATGCTGTACCAAATGCAGGCCAGCCAGTGTGCTGCAAGACCAAACACGCACACCAGCAGAACCAAGACTGCTGCTCCATATTCAATGTAGTGGTCCAACTTCCGAGCTACACGACCCAGCCGAAGGAGCCTGACCACTTTAAGTGAACTGAAGAGGCTACTGATGCCCTGGAAGAATAAAACACAGTGACCATTAGAATTTAATACAAGAGCAACAATATTCATAACTGCAGTTACCAAGGACATGGGGTGATCCATCACAAATAGATGGTCATCAGATAACACCTGAAAAGAGATTGTGAAAAATGAAAAGGTTAGTGACCTTTTTCAGGGACAGATACATGCACTCTCGTGTCTTTACCCACTAACATATTGTGAGTTTCTCTCCAAGATCCTCTTTCAGATTATTTGAACAGGTCTACAAGCATGTCTGTAAAGGCTTCAAGTGACAGGCTATTTATTGCATCTCCAGTTGTGCATGCAGACCATCCATGAGAATCCTGATGCTACTTTAGGCTGACTGGAAATAAGAGTGGAAGTCACTGACCATTAAACTATACAAATTTAATGTTGCAAGGAACATAACCAGACACCTATTGAATTCACTCCAACATCTGGAGTCATGAACCTCTTATGGCTATTCCTGACTTCCTTATGATCCTGGGCAACACGCCTTCTCATGTCTCAGATATAAGACAGACTGCAGTATTTAGCTCAGACATACCAGGAAGGTAAATAAGGAAAGCGAAAAAATACTGGAAGTTACCTGGCGATTTGTCATTTTTCGGTGTAACAGTGAATTTCCTATAGCTTTACTTTCATGTAAGAACACACCAACCAATAATTAGTCCTCTGACATTTCTCACACGGACTACACAAAGCCTAACTATTTCAAATATACGTCTCATCCTCACATCATATTCTTTTTATGACAGCTTTGCTATAAATGTAGTAGTTCTGTGCTGATACCAATATGCCTCCCATAAAACAGAATTAAGTCATCATGTAGGATTTTGTATTGTTAACTTTTAGACCGATTTGCAATTCTACACACAGGAAGTTAAATAAAAAAATTCGAAGCCATTTGGGGCACTAAAAGATGTGAATAGCTTTTTATAAAAATCTTTCTTATTTTTCTACTCCCTCTTATCAAGACTGTTTCATACATAGAAGCCTGATTAAAATTTAAGCAGACTGGTTTAATGAGTATTTCTGGAAATGCCTAATTGCATACTTCTGGTCACCAGCTTTTACTGGAAGTTTGTTTATTCCTGCATAAATACAACTGCTTCAGTATCTTAGGCTGATTCAATGCACTAGAAGAGATGTTTTATTAAATAATTACATAAAGCATATTGACTCATGTTCCCCAGGACTGCAGCAATGTATTTCTCCTTTATTTCATGAATTTGTCATGATTACATTGACTCATTTTCAGAGACAGATGTAATTTGTTACCTGGGAACACACTATCAATTTCTATTAAGTATTTGGACAAGATCTAACACAACCAGGGGAAGCGGAGGAAAAAAGGAGGAACAAAAAGAAAGGAAGGCAGCCTTCCTTTAAATCAGCAATGTTTGCAGACATCTAGAAGAGACCAAGTGATCTTTTCATGATTTTCAAACTTTTCAAGACACTGATGCAAAAATTCCTTAACAAAGTAAAAATGTAATTCCATTTCTTATTCATCCTGTACCTGGATTTGTCTTGTAAAGAATGGAGCAAAGCCTTGATGGCAGTTCGGTGAATATGACACAGAAGGCATAAGGCCTTCATTTCAAGGGGAGGGAAAGCATGTACTTCAGAACACTTAGCATGGAGAGGAAATGAAAAAAGCAAAACACAAAAAACTAATCTCACACCTATGTTTTAAAACTAGATACACAAGTCCCTGAATGACAAGCATGTATAGACATTCTAAATATCTGCATTCTGACATTACAACACTTCCGGCCCTTTTCCTCAGGATCAATGCTCATTTCTCCCTTTCTTCTTCATAATTTTAACAGCAAAACAATAATGTTTTACATTTGGAGAAGTGTGCAGTAATGACCTGGTTTTAGCTTTATTCTCAAAGCTTTTTAATCATGCAGTGCATAAAAGTCTCAGGCAAGGGCAGAAAATTTTTCCATCCCAACTTTCTAAATACTGGTTTTATTTTTGCTCAAAAGTAGTGGTGCAACACTTGTTCTTGAAATTAATACTGACAACTGGGATTTAAAAAAAAAAGTAAAAAAATATGCTTTTTGTCAGTGAGAATCCAACCACTGAAAAAAATAATAGTAATGATTCAAGAAGGACTTAAAAGTTTGGGATTTCGTTCATCCTCACTTGGAAAAAAAAAATAGTAAAGGAGTAGAAACTGAATATGAAAAATGGGAANAGAATAAAACACAGTGACCATTAGAATTTAATACAAGAGCAACAATATTCATAACTGCAGTTACCAAGGACATGGGGTGATCCATCACAAATAGATGGTCATCAGATAACACCTGAAAAGAGATTGTGAAAAATGAAAAGGTTAGTGACCTTTTTCAGGGACAGATACATGCACTCTCGTGTCTTTACCCACTAACATATTGTGAGTTTCTCTCCAAGATCCTCTTTCAGATTATTTGAACAGGTCTACAAGCATGTCTGTAAAGGCTTCAAGTGACAGGCTATTTATTGCATCTCCAGTTGTGCATGCAGACCATCCATGAGAATCCTGATGCTACTTTAGGCTGACTGGAAATAAGAGTGGAAGTCACTGACCATTAAACTATACAAATTTAATGTTGCAAGGAACATAACCAGACACCTATTGAATTCACTCCAACATCTGGAGTCATGAACCTCTTATGGCTATTCCTGACTTCCTTATGATCCTGGGCAACACGCCTTCTCATGTCTTGGATATAAGACAGACTGCAGTATTTAGCTCAGACATACCAGGAAGGTAAATAAGGAAAGCGAAAAAATACTGGAAGTTACCTGGCGATTTGTCATTTTTCGGTGTAACAGTGAATTTCCTATAGCTTTACTTTCATGTAAGAACACACCAACCAATAATTAGTCCTCTGACATTTCTCACACGGACTACACAAAGCCTAACTATTTCAAATATACGTCTCATCCTCACATCATATTCTTTTTATGACAGCTTTGCTATAAATATAGTAGTTCTGTGCTGATAGCAATATGCCTCCCATAAAACAGAATTAAGCCATCATGTAGGATTTTGTATTGTTAACTTTTAGACCGATTTGCAATTCTACACACAGGAAGTTAAATAAAAAAATTCGAAGCCATTTGGGGCACTAAAAGATGTGAATAGCTTTTTATAAAAATCTTTCTTATTTTTCTACTCCCTCTTATCAAGACTGTTTCATACATAGAAGCCTGATTAAAATTTAAGCAGACTGGTTTAATGAGTATTTCTGGAAATGCCTAATTGCATACTTCTGGTCACCAGCTTTTACTGGAAGTTTGTTTATTCCTGCATAAATACAACTGCTTCAGTATCTTAGGCTGATTCAATGCACTAGAAGAGATGTTTTATTAAATAATTACATAAAGCATATTGACTCATGTTCCCCAGGACTGCAGCAATGTATTTCTCCTTTATTTCATGAATTTGTCATGATTACATTGACTCATTTTCAGAGACAGATGTAATTTGTTACCTGGGAACACACTATCAATTTCTATTAAGTATTTGGACAAGATCTAACACAACCAGGGGAAGCGGAGGAAAAAAGGAGGAACAAAAAGAAAGGAAGGCAGCCTTCCTTTAAATCAGCAATGTTTGCAGACATCTAGAAGAGACCAAGTGATCTTTTCATGATTTTCTATGCCAAACTTTTCAAGACACTTATGCAAAAATTCCTTAACAAAGTAAAAATTTAATTCCATTTCTTATTCATCCCGTACCTGGATTTGTCTTGTAAAGAATGGAGCAAAGCCTTGATGGCAGTTCGGTGAATATGACACAGAAGGCATAAGGCCTTCATTTCAAGGGGAGGGAAAGCATGTACTTCAGAACACTTAGCATGGAGAGGAAATGAAAAAAGCAAAACACAAAAAACTAATCTCACACCTATGTTTTAAAACTAGATACACAAGTCCCTGAATGACAAGCATGTATAGACATTCTAAATATCCGCATTCTGACATTACAACACTTCTGGCCCTTTTCCTCAGGATCAATGCTCATTTCTCCCTTTCTTCTTCATAATTTTAACAGCAAAACAATAATGTTTTACATTTGGAGAAGTGTGCAGTAATGACCTGGTTTTAGCTTTATTCTCAAAGCTTTTTAATCATGCAGTGCATAAAAGTCTCAGGCAAGGGCAGAAAATTTTTCCATCCCAACTTTCTAAATACTGGTTTTATTTTTGCTCAAAAGTAGTGGTGCAACACTTGTTCTTGAAATTAATACTGACAACTGGGATTTAAAAAAAAAAGTAAAAAAATATGCTTTTTGTCAGTGAGAATCCAACCACTGAAAAAAATAATAGTAATGATTCAAGAAGGACTTAAAAGTTTGGGATTTCGTTCATCCTCACTTGGAAAAAAAAAATAGTAAAGGAGTAGAAACTGAATATGAAAAATGGGAATACATAATAAAATATTGAAATTAGATTTAAAACATTTAAGGCAACCTGCTTTGCTCTGAAGAGTACTCAACCTAATTTTCCTTTTGAAATTCAGAAAAAAAGAGATTTTTAAAAAACTTTTAAAATGTGATAGAATTGCACAGTTTGGGAAAAAGTTATTCTATCAAATTCTATCCAGAGGTAGAGAGAACCGTTTTTTTGTACAAAAAGAACTTGCTTATTGACAGAAAATAAATACTTGATTTGGTTGCACTGACAGGATGGATGCATTTAATATTAAAGTTAGTCACAGTATTTCACCAGACCACATTGCCAATAAGATTCTAAAAGTTCAGAAAAAGCTAAAAGAAAAATTTAGTTTTATCTTAGCATTAACAGTATTTCCTATTAATTTCCTCAGAGGAAAGGATTTGTCTATCCTAAATGAATCAATATCAAGAGGAAGAAATGCCTAGGGAAATAATTATTCATATAACTATCTTTAAAATTTCTAAATGATGGAATTTCAAGTGGGTATAAACAAAGGAAAATTAATAGACCGCTTCATAGATGATACAGTAGAGAAAAATCATTCTCCAGTACTTTAGAACAGTACTTTTTATCACCAAATTTAGCAAGTAATATTGCAATACTCACAGGAATAGATCTGCTGGATTCAAAATTGACATTTTTAGATTACCACTTTCCAAAATAGAACTGTACTTTCAGTTTACCGTCCATTTTAATGCTCTTATCAGTGCAGATTATTTTTATGCTTATATCATACAGATGGCTCCAAGATGTCACACAAAAGAACCTGAACTTAATTTACTCCTCTTGATGCTTGTCCCACTCTCTCAAATCTGTTACTCCTACAACCTTTGAAAGGCAAATTAAGAGACACCCAGAGCTCCCTCTGCTCCAAGGACATGGATGAAGCTCAGTTCATAATGAACTAGCAACTGCACCACAGGTCCCAAACAGGCACGCCAAGATGCTCTCCTCAAAAGGATCTCCATAAGGAGCTTCAGTGTGGAAGGCAGGGAAAAGACAAGACTGCATAATTACCCAAAAAATCCCACCTGGGCCTGATTTACACAGACACATTTCCACCTATTAGTATTCTATCCAACAGATCCCTTCCCCTGAGCATATATAGAAGCTAAGAGAACTGTCCAGGGTAGAAAACCAGTATATTTTCACCATACTTTGTTCCAGAGACAACTTGTGTGCAGCAGTTACTTAAATATGCAGCACTTTGACACTGTTCTGCATGACATCCTAGTCTCAAAATGGGAAAGTTATGGATTCGATGGATGGACCACTAGGTGGATAAGGAACTGGCCGGATGGCTGCACTCAAAGACTTGTAGTCAGCAGCTCAATGTCCAAGTGTCAGCTGTGACAAGTGGTGTCCCACAAGGGTCAGTACTGGGACCAGTGCTATTTAACATCTTCGTTGGAGACATGGGCAGTGAGATAGAATGTACCCTCAGCATTGGATGACACCAAGCTTGGTGGCACAGTCAACATACTGGAGGGAAGGGATGCCATCCAGAGGGACCTGGACAGCCTTGAGAGGTGGACTAGTGCAAATGGCATGAAGTTCAACCAAGCCAAGTGCAGGGTCCTGCACCTGGGATGTGGCAATCTCAGGCACAAATACAGATTGGGCACAGAATGGCTGGAGAGCAGCCCTGAGTAAAAGGACTTGGGAGTGCTCATGGATGAGAAACTCAACATGAGCTGGCAGTGCACACTGGCAGCCCAGAAAGCCAATCATATCCTGGGCTACACCAAAAGAAGCATGACCAGCAGGTCACAGGAGGTGATTCTGCCCCTCCACTCTGCGCTCATCAGACCCCACCTGGAGTTCTGTGTCCAGCTCTGGAATCCTCAACATAGAAAGGACATGGACCTGTTGGAACAGGTCCAGCGGAGGGCCACAAAGATGATTAGAGGGATGGAGCACCTCTCCTATGAAGACAGGCTGAGAGATCTGGGACTGTTCAGCCTGGAGAAGAGAAGGCTCCGGGGAGACCTTCTAGCAGCCTTCCAGTATCTGAAGGGAGCCTACAGGAGAGCTGGAGAGCTGGAGAGGGACTCCTTGTCAGGAAGTGTAGTGATAGGACAAGGGGTAATGGTTTTAAATTGGAAAACATGAGATTTAGATTAGATACCAGAAATAAATTCTTTCCTGTGAGGGTGGTGAGACATTGGAACAGGTTGCCTAGAGATGTTGTGGATGCTACATCCCTGGAAGTGTTTAAGGCCAGGCTGGATGGGGTTTTAACCAGCCTGGTCTAGTGGGAGTTGGAATTCAACGATCTTTAAGATCCCTTCCAACTCTAACCATTCTATGATTCTATGATTAGTCAACTATGGCAGAAAATGCTTATTTTCTTTCAAATTGATTGAAGTAACTGAATGACACTGAATGAAGATTCTACTGCTGATACCTGCATATTGTTGTTGACAAATAAATTAGTATGCTCGCAGTTTTACTTTCATTGCCAGTGATGGCTGATGCATGAAAACGGAAGATCCTGTAGTGATTGAGCTTGCCCAAACCAAAGGGCAAGTTCAAAGCACTGCAAGCCAGAAGAAATAACTCTGTATTCACTGGCAGTGCAAACCCGAATGTCATAAGGCCTTAAAGTAATAAATACAACCACTCGCCCTTCCTTTCTTCTTGTGCAATCTTTGCAGAGTGGAATTGCACCTTAAACAACAGAAAAACATATCAGCCTGAGGCCTGGAGGAAAGCAGGACCCACATGTTACATTCAAAGAGAATGGCTCAGAAGTTTATACACAAAATACTGTCACAACTATGTTTCCATGTATAATTTGTTATCAATTAGACCTACTCACTAGAAACTGTGCAGATTTATGTAGATTTGCTTCTATATCTCCTTGTTTTCTGCAAGACACAATCTACTGGCAGGGCACCCCTTGTCTCACACCCACATCTCAGCCGTGTGAGCAATCTTATCTCCAAACACAGGATGCAGGATATCCACAGTTTGGCTCTAACATTTCATCAGACACCATAAGATTTGTACCATTACTTTCATATCCACAAAGAGAGACAAAGAAGAGATGCTGTGATGAAGTATGTGGTGAAATGTTTTGAAAACCTAGGGGCTGTAGCAAAGTAACTATTAATTACTTGTGTCATTATGGTCCCCATGAACAGTGACAGTGGATATTAAATTGCTAGACACTGTACAAATAAAAACCAACTGCTGCTGTTCATTTGCCAAGCAAAATTACATTCAACTCACTCTTGAATTATAAAAATTTACTTAGAAAAAAATACAAATTATTTAAAGTAAATCAATAAAAATTAACAACAGGGGAAAAAAGTAACAAAAAAAATGTATTTTCCCTTCCAAACAAGATGTAGGATGAACATCTTTAGAAAAGAACTAAAATGCAACTTTCATCCCACCTCCTACAGCTATAGTAGCACTAGCACTTTAGTAATAGAGTCAATCTGCATGACAATATTCACTTTTTAGGCCATTATTTACTTTCTGCATGTACAGAAATAAAATGCACTTAAGCACTGAGATTTTTTTCTAGGCTCAAGGGAAGTGTAATTTACTTCCTACCTACTATCTATTAGAAAAAAAGAGAAATATCCAGAATTGGCACAAATCTGTTTTCCACAACTTTCTTCTCACATGTAATGGCTGAAGTTGGCTTCATCTCAATTAAAGGGAGATACAAGAGATTAAAAGCTAGTCATTAAAAGAATTAGAATGAACAGAACAACAACAAAAAAATGAATTCTTTATCAAAAAAAAAAAAAGGGGGGGGGGGGGGGGGCAACAAGCTGAATTTATCAATAGCAGAAGCAAGGTAAGAGCCACAGAAAGCACCACCTTCTTTCTTGACATTTGATTCTGAAGTCAGCTGCGCCACAGCCTGGCTCTGTCCATCCACAGTAACTTGGCAGCCCTGTCAGGCCATTATTAGGACTTCTCTTTTCTGTTATTTGCCTCTTCTGATTTTCTTAATTAGGTCTGAGAACATGACCTTTCCTACAGATTGCTGTATTTAGCAGCCAACAGATACCATTATGCACACAGGTCAAAATCAGTATCTAAACCCTCTGGTTACTGCTGTGTTATTCAACGCTGCAGAAAGCAGATCTCTGGACTCATAAAGCTTATTTTAGTCAGACATCTGTGAGCTTGGTTAGAATTGAGGGAGAAACAGCAATAATTCATGTATAAGAGCACGAGGTATGAGGAGAGATGGAAAAAGCTGATTTTTCATTTGTAAAACTATGTCTGTGCTTGCCTGCCTTACACAAATACATGAATACACAGAAAATCAACAAATCCAGGAAACAAACTCTTTTTTTTTTTTTTTTAATTTGAGAGGAAGAGCAAGGATCAAGATAACATGTAAGTAACCTAAAGAAATCCAACTCTCCACACTATCAAATAAAAAATTTACCCCTGACAGATAGCAATCTGCTTCGCCATGCTTCTGACTCAAAGAAGCCATCATTTCCAGAAGCTTTTTACTTATCTTGAAGAGGCAAAACACCCAAACAAGATTTAGTGTTACTGGCCTCTAGTATCACTCTATCTTTCCAATTCTAATCCAATCCCCAATATGAAATAGACTATAAAGCAACTGTTTAGCTACTCAAATAAATACCCTTTGCCATCTCATCTGACTTTCTGCCTCAGATCGATACAAGTATGCTGAATGGGGGGAAAAAAGAACAGAGTAACTGATCCCCGTCTCTGAAACATGCTTCCCTTTATATGCAGGGTAAGTCTCACTCTAACAGCAGCTTTTTGAAATAATTCAGAATCTAATATATTCAATTAGCTCTCCTTCTTGGACAAAGGCTATCACCATACATTATCACTGAAAATGTAATTCAGCGTTTTAATTCCTTTAGCCTTATACAGATTGAATAGCTTATGTAGACTACTGTTCTCTCTTTAACAGTATGATAAATCATGTCATGCTTTTCAAAGCTATGGAGGAGTAGCTCTGAAACCCAATAACACCCTTACTTATCTGTGACTTAGCAAAAAGACTAATCTGAACATTGCTACCGCAGAAGAGAAGCTAATTGGCATCTTAACAGCCACAGCAGAACCTACAGAGTAGGTGTTGGGCAGGGCAGATCTTTCTCTGGTATTCTCTTTTGGGAGGGGCTATCCATCAGCAGACAGCATAGATGTCTCTGAGCCACCAAACCATATGAACCTGAGGGAGACTAGGGAAGCAAGAATGTAAATTAACTGAATACCTTAAGTAGGCTTGGAGCAGAGGATAGAATTTAACCCTAAATGGGTTAAATAGCAGAAGAGCTCTACAGCACCTATATACAACACCAACAAAATTCAGAATACACAGGGTAAAGGCAGCCTGCCCCTTGAGAGGGTAGCATAGAAGAGGCACTTTATTCGTAGCACAGAGGTTAGGTTTTTGAAGAGGGAAGTCAGAGAAATTCATATTTGGACAAATGAGAGACGAAAAAAAGGCTTAGACAACTAAGGGAGACACCCTGAAACAAATCCTCAAGACACTGCAAATAAGAGCTTCTTTGCCTCCCTGGTTTATATTCTGGCAGCCTACTTTACGGAAGAATCTGCTTTACTCCATTTGCATTTCCCCAAACACTCCTTCCACTTACCTGCCTGGCACAGCCCCTTGATGCCGTGCTGCAGTACAGAGGCAACTACAAAAGTCTAATGAGCAGCCTTTCTACTCCAGGACCATCTCTCCTTTCTTTTGTGCTCCCTTTCTTCCACAGGTAAAGGACCTCAAGCTCCTTTTGAAGCTCCCAACACCACCTAGGAACCACCAATGCTACCAAGAACTCCCCTAGCCTTGCTCTGAGGGCCTCTGGCAGGTTACTGCCCAGAGCACACCCTCCTGTAGGCTTTTCCCTGTTTCTCAGCGGTCTCTCACAAGGACACCCACCCAAGTAAATCTCCACCACTATCACAGCCCCCAACCCAAGGCCTATGCTCCAGCACTCTCACTGCCCCACCTGGATACAGTAAGCCAATTGTTTGATTCTTCCCCAGGAGCCACAATTTGCTGACATTTCTTCTATGCCTGGATCGAACTCCATCGCATTTAACTCTTTTGTTATAAGCATTACATAGAAAGTTGGTTATGACTACTTCAATTATAATCAGCCGCAGCAAAACGTTCATTCATTATCAGATTTATCAATAGACTCACATGCCAAACACAGTATTGCTTAATTGGAAAAATCCAAGTAACAGGGGTGAACTGCACATTATTTCAAACAGCTTTTGTATTATAGAGATGTTTACAATTTAAGAATTATATTTTTCAGTTTGCAAAATTCATCTAACCCAAAAATCTTTCTTTACGGACCCCTGTTCACTCCATAAAACTATAAATATGATAATGTATTCCCTTTCCCTTTATTGCAAGCAAATGGTAAAACAAGTCTAGGGAAGTTGCATGTTTTTCACTGTAACTACTTCAGTAATTCCTAGATAGCTGATTTGTATTAGCATGAGAGATTATTCCACTAATAAGGTTTAAATTAATCTATTGCAAAAGTACTGCCTCAGAGAGATGCCAACAATCTGACCAGAAACACATTCATTTTTTCCTCTCTCACAACACACTGTTTACTTTCCAGCTACCCCATGCTCACTTAGCACTAAATAGCTTAATTTACTTCTATTACTTCTGTATTGAATTTTTTTTTTTCTGGGACTTTTCTTATCATAATAAATTTTGTCCTTTCAAAGCTGTATATCTTCTTTGCCTACATGCTAACTTCTCTCTTACTCATCCACTTAAGTGAACACTAGATCATTTATATTGGATACATCTTTCCTGATGATCTTTTACTATGCATTTATTTCTCTTCTACCTCAACTAATAAGAGTGATATATGGTTCTCAATCTGGCATCAGACAACAATTGATGATAGTGTTCCATTCAAATACAGATAGCAATTACTACTACAAACTCCCTATTTCAGAGATTTATATGGTGGTGACATGACTGGATTCCAGTCCTACCATGAGATTTCACAACAATAGTGTCACATGTAATAAGTAAAATTTTTTCCAATATAAGTTATATCTTATGCTAATATGGCTAAAAACCACAATATAAAATTGCTCAAGCTGACACTGCAAAAATATGCTTCAACTTGCCTTTGGAATTCAAAGTCTTAAATTGCATTGTTCTTGGCAAAAATTGTGGAATTTTCTTTAAGCCTGTTTCTTACTAAATCTACTGATTGATGTCTGAACACAAAAAGATAACATTATCTCCCAAAGTAGGTGGTATTTTCTTAAATGAGGGATAATACTAATTACTGAAAAGGATTGCTGACAAATGCTATTGTGATCATTCAAATTCAAAACAGACTAATACCACGTTTTAAGGGTTGCGTAAATTTTAGAGCAATCTTTTCTCTTACTCAAACTATACTACAGCATGATGTATTGTCTTAGCAGTAGAATGTCTAAGACTAGCATTAAGCTGATTCATCAATCAGTGGAGTATTTTCTTTTCTTGAAGTTCTATGGCAGGTCAAGAAAGCATCTCATCTATATAGGTCTGTAGCATCCCATAAAGAAAAGCCAGGAGAAATACTTATAACTTTTCTTTCATTTGAGTAACAACAGAAATGTTTCTACAGCTATTTCTTCATTTGTTGAATTCTATTCGTGTCTGAATATGAGATACTGTGCCGTCTTTCTGAGCACAGCACTTGAGATCAGAAGCTTCATACATTCTCGTATCTTATTCCATGGCCTTGAACAATGAGATTTTTTTCTTTCCTCTTCCATCTGTAAAATGTAGCTATTCATACTTAAGTGCCTCTTGTATTAATTGTAGTTATTAATAGTTGTATTGATTAATAGTTAATGAATTCAAAGTATTTTCTGTGTACAAAAATATTCTCAATAGTGCAGAGAGGAAACTGGAATTTAAATTATATTTAAAAATGTGAATTGAAAATATACTAATGTTCCAAACTGCAACAAACCCAAAGAATTTTGAAATTGCCTGAAAAACATAGAAGTCACACTCAATTTTGTTTCTAGCAAATATTTTCCACTATATCTTGTAATGGAATAATGAAGTATATTGCAAAACAAAAAGTTACATCAAAATAAAAAAAAAAATAAATATCAGAATTTTTAAAAATTGGTATCTGTCAAAAATGTCGATCAACTCTAGTTTTATATGTTAGAAATCATCTTATGTTGGTGGATCACTTTAAAGAAGACAAAAATGGTTTCACTCTTAAACTATCAAAAGATAAGTGATGGAACAGTCTCAAAACTACACAGGACCAAAAGAGCCTCAACACCCTACATACACAGTTTTTCACTTCCTCAGCTCCAGGTCCCACGTCCCCTGCAAATCAATTCCTTGTCTCCATCACAGTGATTACAGCATTCTTAAAAACAAATTGAGTTGTCATGTTAGTTCCTCCATGACATCCTCAGTGTCTTCAGTGACATTTCTTTTAACAGAGAATGACAGCAGAGGCAGAAAAAAACAGTGAACTTCCACCTGCCCCAGTCCCACTTCACTATAGGGACTGCAACAAATCCAGGATTCTATTTCCTCCTTTTAAAAATCATATATAGAAAACACCAGAACAGGAAAGTAGCAATTCATATTCTTCAACTCATTTTATCACCACTGGCTATTATTTAATCTCTGGCAATTTTTTAAAGAGTATTCACATTATTCACACATATTCACCTATTAACTCCAGTCTCATGGATCCAAGAGAATTCCCTTTTGCAAAATCAAAGTGACACACCGCTAACAATCCAGTTTGTCTACTTATAACTTCAGCAGTACAGCCTCGCAGCTTACTTCATCCAACTGTGAAGTAATATGGTGTGTAATCCAGGGTAAGAGACAGGTAAAATTTAAACCAGCAAGTTTGAAAGAAAGGGAGTTGACCCACAAGTGAATGCTCTACACAACAGAGAAGAAGATATAAGGCAAAACCTTTCCGCTTCAAAGATTCGTCAAATAAGGTTTGGGGTTTTTTCACTCTTCTTTAATAAAAAGCTATCTTTCTCTCTACAGGCAGTTCATGAAACGGTGATCAGCATATACTGTCCTAAATCCCCACCTGACATGCACTGTGTTATTCTGCTGGTATTACTGGCAAAGCCCCTCAGGTCCTGTAAACCAGTCTATGAGCCCTAAATAGAAGTACAGCAATTTACACCAGTGGAAACTCTGCTCTAATGACCTTGCAATGATTTATACCAGCTAAATGTCAGAAACCACTAGAGGAAATAGAGATGAACCCTCTTGAAAGGATAGCACCAAGAAAAACGTTTTTTCCTTGGGCAGGATAGCTAGAATAACTAACACTGTTATGCTGATTAAGGAGCCTGTTGAAGAGCCATAGGAAAACTGAAGTACCAGTCGTCTTCTCATTGTTACAAGGCAACACTGTGATGGAGAACCTGGATAAATTCAAACTCACACAAGAAGAATTTCTCTGCAGACTTGCTACCACGAGTCTGAAAGCACCTTTCTCAGCTCAAGGGCTATCACAGCCACTGGTATAGACATTTTCCTCGAGGATGTTCTGTAGGTCACATAACCAGTCTACAGTCATTAAATGTTCCTCCAGCAAAAATCATCAGCAGGTTGTTGTCTGCAGCAGGTGAGAAAAGCTTCCTTCCATTTGTTGGGGTGTTTTTGTCTCTTGCCTTTTTTTTTTTTCCTCTTTTTTACATTCTTCCAGTCTAAATGTCAGAAACTGACATAGGACCACTCCTTCTGTCGCTTTATCAATGCCACGGCAAAGTAATATGTGAAATCCCTGCAGAGTGCTTTGCAGCCTGGGTCCTTTTTATGACAAACAAATATTTAAGGACAGGTCTCACAAGGCTTTCTTGCTTGATCTCATTTGTGTTATTTCAGTCTGTAGCTTTATATAAAATGAAAACCTCTCTAGGGAATTAAATATCAAATAACATCATGGTTTTTTGACTGCATTTAATAGTTTGCTTACTTGTCCCCAAGTCATTGAGAAAAATACTTTAAATCTGATAAAAGCTTGTGTAGTATATTTTTACAAAAGTAATACGGTTTTATGTTTTTGCCCAGATGTTTCACTTGGCAAAATTTTCTTTTAATAGCTAGATTGTCCTTTATAACACCAGCATTTTTTAAAGGAACTCATAAAAATTATGTTTTTACAGGCTAAAAAATACTTAAATACTAAGCACTGATGAGATGTGTATGTGTGTTATGGTTTAATACGTGTCACAAATAAATACAGACACCTGACTAGTTGATGGTACAGGATTTATAACATTTAATTAGAAAGTGGACTGCTGCAATCCTCTTTAAGATTTTATTAACAGTTTGTTAACTCTGATCTATTTAGCCATGGAACCTTAATATATTTAGTTTATGAGTATTTTCTTGGCAGCCTCTTCTAGTAGGAGAACATGCAATTGAAACAGGGAATTATTGTGGGTTTAAATGTCTGAATGTTAGTTTTTTTGCTGGCTTGTGAGTTGTTCCCAAAGAAATAGGCAAGAATTAAGAATGAGCCTAGATTTCCAGATTTCTCCCTATTCTTTCTTCTAACTACGGAATTACCAAATAAGCATGAAAACGGCATCTTCAATTGCTTCACTTTCCTCTGAAACAACTACTGCCAAACAATGCTGCGTGGATCACCAGACACACTCACAGTACTTTCTTGTGGTCTAAGATTTAGTGAGTCACTGCCTACCTCTCTGCCACCTGCTATTGTATTAGAAGCAGCTGAGAAAAGCAAATTATACTTCCTGATTGTTCATGTGAATAATTGCCATTAGTGGACATTCCCTGTTGGGTCAAGAGTGAAAGCCAGAGAACCCTGCTCTGAGAGACGATCCTGACCCACTAGTTCAAGCTATTCACGGTAAGTCAGATGAAGCAGTTTTCCTCAGTGCTGTGCAGAGGTACTGCTCTCTGCTTCTGCCTATCCTCCTGAACTCTGAGGATGTGGAATGAAGGAAAATAAACACAGATTTCTAATACCAAAAGCCTCAGCCTCTCTCAGTGCAGCTAAAGACAAACCCTTCTGGATAGGGCTCATAAGCAAAATTTTATGCACGCTGAGGGTAGCTACTAAAAGCATACATACACTAATTCAATACATTTAACAAGGTACACTCTCTCCACCACCTCCCCCCAACCATTATGTAATAATTAATGAGTGGAAGTGGAACTAGTATACTGACCTCGTCGACGTTCTCAAACGCATTGATGACATCATACGGCAAGCATGAGAGCAGATCAATCACAAACCAGGTCTTCAAGTAATTCATGCGAATCAGCTTTGGGTCAGAGATCACCTCTCCTGCTGGGCCCACAAAGGTGGTATGGAAATTAAGCACAATGTCTACCAAAAAAATAACATCTACAATGCTGTCAACTACCAGCCATGCGACATTGTTCTGTTTGGTTTTAAAGGAGACATTGTAAGGGACCAAAATAGCAGTGTAGAAGGTTAAAATCAAGATGATCCAGTCCCAGGTAGTCTTGAAAACACAATAATGCAGAATAATATGCGGCGGAGTCTTTGGTGCCTCTTGTTTGTACTGCGGGAGGATTTCAGAGCCCAGCTGCAATACCTGTAGTCACAGAGATTCCAGGAGAAAAAGAAAATGTCTTAGTTTTTTAACATTATTATTCACATTATAGATTCTCAAGCTCAGTACAACAGTTGATAAAAATACATGTCCGTTAACTCCTTTTGTCACCAACAAATGGTAAGCAAGCCAGGATAAGTATTCTGTTAAACAAATCAGCATCAGCCTAAAGACAGATGTAGTTTCTTTTAATGTCATTAATTATTTTTTGACACTAAAGCCTAATGTGCTGGGTCTCCAAGACATTTAGAGAAGAGACAGGTCCTTCAGCAATTTAAATACACAAGACAGATAAACTATGGGCAGGAAAGCTGTTGCAAATAGAAATCAATGGCAAAACCAGGAACAATACTGCAACTTCCAAGTTCCAGTCCAGCACGAGGCCCACAGGACCAGAATGGTTTTCAACACTGTTTAACCCTTCACTATATTGTATCTGAAATAGTATTACACTACAATCTGTCATGAATGCATGGTCCTTTGTTCCTCTTCTCTGGACCATGCAGGTCTAAAGCCCATGGATAATTATCATTAGCCTCAATAAACTTGTTTTGACCTTTAACTTTTCACTGAAATAAGATCAGTGTCTTCATTACCTGATGGTGTACAGTCAATTCTGAATTCAAAAAAGTGTGACAGCAAAAGATCATCTGTCAGCACGTTTTAAACCCCAGACCTTAAGCTGAGCACATGCACCAAGTGTTTTGCATAACAGCAATCTTGATCAGTGCTGCCTATTTTAAGTCTACTATCTCCCCAATTCCACACACTAGTGCAAAAAGAGTATGATCATGTATTCAATTCTTGGGAACTAAAGGGTCTTTTACATACCTATGAAAAACTATGTGTTTGTTTTCATCTATCAGTGTACATTAGGGTGAAACCAACATGAAGGAACCGTCTCCAAATAAAGATAAGTTAAATTTTAAAATTAAATTTTCCCTGGATAAGTTACAGGTGAAACCTGAACAGAAGATAAAAGTTTGCTTGAGTGAGATGTGTTTGCTGCTAAACTCATAGAACCTGGGGGAACTCTTTAGGACCATGGTTAGTTTGTACATCTATTTACACATAGTTCAGAGCAATAGGGAGCAGAGAAGGAAATTAAATAGCCACCTTCCCAGGAAAAAGATCAGACAACAGTTATAATAGGAGGATGTCTTCCTTTCATGCTCTATTTCTCAGCTTTTTTAACGTCAATTATTTAGACATGCATTTTTATCTGCAGGCTGAGTGCATTTTTTTAATTTTTTTTTTTTTGTGAACTGGTGGGCATTTTTCCAACAGATTAAGCCAAAGAGGACAAAAGAAATCAATCAGTTACAAGAGTCCTACTTGGACAAAACAGTCTCAGATCAAGTTTCCTGAACCTCACACAACCACTTACTCTTGTGCACAACAGGAGTGAGGCACTGACAGATGACAGGCCTTTGCACAAGTGTAAATGGCATGCCTGAAGACTTTGAGTCCACTATGTTCTCCAGCACGGTCTGCTCAGAGATCTGCATATTACCACAACAGCATCGACAGTTTGAAAAACAAAACAAAAAAAACAACTTAGTTTGCAGAATGACAGCAAAGAGGGAAAAGGAACATTTTCCCTGAAGTAGAATCCTCGCAAGACCTAACCAGGACTCAGACATGCCACTGCTCACACTTACTCACCCAGGATGGCCATATTAAAAAAAAAAAAAAAAAAAAAAATTAAAAGGTCGCCTTGTGGTAAGAGGAGCTGGAAGTAGCACAAGACAGAAGCAGTCTCTTGCAGTCTCTCCTCTGCAGGAGGCATTAGCCAGCCAATGAAGTTCCTAGATGTCACTGGCAGTGACGGGAAGAGGCTTAGGTTGTGCACTGAGTCAGTGAGTCAGCATGTGTATTCAGAAGAGCGTTCCCTTCTGGGCTTTTTTGCAGCTCCAGTGACAAGCGTTAGGATATCTTTTCCTTACAAAAGCTCTAGCCTGAGTTCAATATTGCAAATATCTGCTGCCTTTTGAACTCTGCAGCAGTATCTGAATCAGTTGGAAAGCACTAAGCTACTACTGACTTTTATGGAGATTTGCACAAGCAGCAGCTCATAAGTTCCCAAGCCGGAAATAAGCTTCACTGGGTAAGGAGACTCCTCTGCAACATTCACTCACTGAAATAACCAGTCAGCAAAACCAAGCACTTTCTAACCCATAGTAATAATTTTTGGTCAGTTAACTGGATTTCAGTTGTAATGCTGAGATCTTACTAGTGTGGGGAGACTCTATCACCCCTTAAATGCAAGGTGAAAACATAATTGAAGTTTTGCAATCACATATCACCTGGAGCTTATTTTTTCAGCCTCTGATGTTATATAAAAAAGTTAAACATTTTGGTAACCATCATAATCAGCACAGGAGTTTCAACCATATTATGATGAAAAAAAAAAACTTTGCTACTTTGCTAGTTCTTATCAAATTGTTTTTTATATATACATAAATTTTAGACTGAGAATTGTATAACACACTCCGTTTTGGCTACCGCTGTTTTTTTGTACTCCAGGAACTCATGGAAATTTTGCATCATCAAAACTGAAGTTAATGGAAAATGTAATAATGTATTCCCAAACACCTGAATAACAGGAACAAAGGTACGAACTATCTCTGCTTAGCAATAAAGAAGGGGCTAAATTACAGTGTCCATTATTTTGCTGTAAAATGAAAAAAATACAGAAAAGCCAGTGGAACTGCAGGGATGTAAAACCGAACTGAAAGCAGAGAAAAATAGACTTCCAATTTCAACTTGCTAAGAAAATAAACTACTTTGCTGCTTCAGCATTTACAAATGTCATCACCAAGCACAAAGCACTCTCCCCTAACTTGTTTGAGATTCAAAGGGCTGCATCACAGGAAAATAAAAGGATTGATGTCTCCTCTTTTTATTTAGAAAGTAAAATGTACTCAAAATCATCTGAATGGCTAGGGACCTTATTAATAAGCCTTTTGAAATTCCACTACCACCTTGGAGCCTCTGGTTAAACTCTACCAATGGCTATTTAAAATGACTGGGGTCCACAGCTTTAGCTGGTCTCCAGTAGAAGGATGTGCACCAGCAGCGCAGGTGTGAATCGAAAAGGGCAGGGACAGGGCAGGAAACAGACATTAAGGAATGATGTAGGGATGCCAACCACTTGCAAAATGGAGAAAGCCACCTGCAGCAAGCTTGGGGTATCTTCAGTCTTTTGTTTGGGTGGGATGGGTGTAACAAGTTCCAGCCCTGGCTCCCTCTTACCGCACCTTGTAAAACCACTACAAGATCTTGCTGGCATTGCTAGAGAGGTGAACTGTCATTTCACAGCTTGAGAAGGAAGGAGAGCATTGTCCCACCTCACACTACCTCTCCTGGGAAAGGCAACTTGCTTTACAGATTAGCAAAGATCTTTCAGCCTCCAGGACTACCAACCAAGAGTGTTCAAAGGCACCAAATTCTTCTTTTCATTCAAGAAAGAGAAAAACCCCAGTAACAAAGCTTAATTATCTCAGAGAACAAGCATGTGCCTTTAGCATTAACTATGACAATAGAGCTCACTGCTGTACAGAAATAATGGAAAGAGGTTCACATAGCTTAGTGCTGAAACTCTAGGTTTTGCCAGGTTGCTGCACTAGACCTTAGAAGAGCCATTTTTGCCACTTTTCACACTAAGAGCCATACACAACCTATTTCTTCATCATTCTTCCAGACACACGTAAGTCACCTGGATATTAGGAGCTATAAACCCCACTCTCTCTGCACCATGCAGCAAAGAGAAGAACCTTCTGCCCTATTTCAAGGTGCTCTTGCTGCACTCCAGCCCCTGGGGAGAGTAGCACCAATCTGAAATACATTTATTTGCTGAAGCAGTCAGGTGTGGTTCCCCCCCCCCAACAAGAACTAACTTCTAGATTCAAGCTTCTAACTAAGCTAAGCTTCTAACTAGCTTTGAAGCTAAGCTTCTAACTTAGCTTCTTATTAGCTAGCTTCAAACTTCTTGTAAAGGTACTTCTCCTGGAAAGGAAAAAAAAACAACAAAACAAGAGTTTAATATAAAAATAACCACGAAGAAAATGTACAAAACTATATAAACCAATATGCTGAGCTTCCACCCATGTGCACTGAGCAAATATTCCATTACTACCATTCTGTAAATGAAGGAAACAGCCCTGGTTTTAGAAGATTTTTCTCTATTATGCAGTTATAACATAGTGAAAGATATATTTGTTTCAGAAAGTTATTAATGACAGTATTATTCCAATTACTTATGATTCATCAGCCACTACAGTTGTATTATCTGCGTTTATTATTTGTGGTAATGATGCATGATGTTTTAATAGCTCTCTAAAGACAGAGAAGATTATTTCAAGAGCAGAAATGACAAATTTCATCATGGGTTTCACAAGGCTACATTCATTTTTTTTAATGTAACAAAATTAAAAAAAACACAACATCCTAGATTTGTTAAAAAAACATGGTGAGTATATCACTAGTCAGGACTCATAAAAGTGCATCAAAAAGTGGTTACAATGATTTATTTATTTTTAAGACTGCATGACTGGGGAAAAAAAAAAAAAACAACACACAAACAATCACTCATTTTCATCTTAATCTCTCCCTTTTGTGTTTTCAACTACACATATTTGCTTTCTTTCACTCTCCCTTCCTTTTGTTTTCACAGGAACTCACACAAATTGCTCCCAAGCCCAGGACTAGGTGCTAAACTTCAACTTGAAGTAGATCTTAATGGCAGTTATAAGTCCCTGGTAAACAAGGTTTAAAAAAAATAATATGCCAGAACTTCCATTATTAAGCAGTGCTGCTAAGCACCATTATAATTTTTCTGCTTTTATTTCTCATAACGATCACATTTTTTAAATTATGACACAATCTTGTTTACCCAGAACTGCCTGGTAAATACACAGGTTACATCAGCTAACACCTTAGGTGCACAGGATACATGTATTATGCAGTGACCAGGAAGAATGATTCCTACAATCAGCTCTTTAGTGATAAAGCCACAGAAATGTATCAATTACTTTATATTCTTACTGCAAAATGTACTCTCAGAGTTACCTAACACTTTTGCATTAATTGCATAATTAGTTTAAGCAGTTTTCACATGACTGGTCATGGAGAGGTCAGGCTGAACAGACCTACATATATTGACAAAAGTTGGAAACTGAGACTTAACTGAATTGCTTGTATTATCCACAGCCTGTGGATATAACAAAGAGGCTTGTCACTAACACCTTTCTTAAATTTATATTTCATAAACAGTTAAAGAAATTGTAAGCTTTTGTGGCAGGCTCCTGTTTTGTGTTGTACAACACCCTGCCCCACTCAGGTTCTAGGACACAGCTGACTCCTCAGATATTCAAAAATATAAGTGATAAAGAACTAAGAGCAACACGAATAAATGAAGAGCCTCCCCAGCAAACAAGATTGATGTGATATGTCATGGTGAGTAGGAAAAGAAAAGGGATGAATTTTAATTTTAACTTAAGATTTCAAATAGGCCACTGCAGAGATGAAGAAAAGAAAAATTTAAAATACAACAGGGAACAGTTAGAGATTCCATGATCAATATTATCGAGAGATCTTCCCAGAATAAGAAGCATGGCACCCCATGTGTCTTCAAAGGAAGAAAAGCGGGCTTGTCTGTATGATCGTCCGCACTCTGATTTTCTCTAGTGTGGTTCTATTGACTTAAGTGGAATTACGGCAGATACACAACAAGGTACCTAACAACACAGTTGGGGCTAATGTTCTTTTCAAAATAATGACTGTAATATTCAGTCTGCAATTAAAGAAACTAATTTCAGACATGTAAACTACACACTTGCCCTTTATTATTTGTAATGAATCAACCAGCTGAGCCAGTTAGAACACTTTCAAAGACTTGTTGAGTATATCAGCTTGCAAGAAGTTTCAGTAATGTATAGTCACTTAGGTCCAGAAGTTCATCGAGCCAAACACAATAACTTCAGACCCTCCACCTTGCATTTTATTACCTACATTTTAGCATGAACTAAAATTCAAGGACAGACGTCTAAAGAGAAGAAAAGATTATTTGATGCTAAACCTTGAGTGGGATTAGGAGGGAGGCTAGTCCAAATTGCAGGACACTGAAGTGACCTCAGGGTGGACATGTGATAATCACTACAGTATAGTGTCCATGTGAGTGTCTGACCCTCCTCTCTGATAGTACGATCTACGTTATTTCTGCACTTCCAACGGGAATTGGTTTTCCATTCTTGAGTGCATCGGTATTAAATACTGAATAGGTAAGGTCTTGTCTGTGAGAATTTCATCATGTCCTCTGATAATAATGCAGGTCTGGGCAGAAGTTATTTATTTTGCACAGAAACTAAGACATATACAGGGAAAAATTAACAGATTACTGACTATATGGAGACCTCATGGAGCCCATTACTGGCAGACACTTCCAGCTACACAGGAAGATTCACAATTAATTACAAGAGTCACAGTTGCCACCATGGAATTCACCTCAATAGATGATATAAGAGTGCCATCTTAATATTGACCATGCCGTCGTTAACACCATAAGAAGACTTGCCCTAAACTGGTTTTACACCAGGGAGACCCTGCTACTGGCCCAGGAAGCAGCTACAGGAAACCTGGGACAGTCTCTCCCCCTCGTGGTGAAAGCCCAAAAACCCTAAGTGCTTCAAGGAGCCCTCTCCATCTGGACATTTTCTCAAAACTTGGAGGGTTTACTTAAATCACAAGGTTTAATTTTTCTTATTTGTCTGCAGTGTTGCTTGTGGTATCTCACAGCTGTTCTATCTGTAAAAACAGTAACTCAAACATTTGCTTTAACTAGTTTGTAAAGCAGGATTGGATCCCATTGGAAAAGATTTAGATATAAATGAATGCAGACAGCAACCGTATCAAGGATTCTCCAGAATTTCCTTCTGTACTACCCTGAGTTTTTCTCACCTTGATTTTAAATAAGTGAATAGTCCAAGATCCTACTAACACATGCAGGGCCAACATACTCACAAAGGTTAAAAGCTTTTCCTTACAGTTTCTTTCAGGGAAAGAAAACATTACCTCAGCAAGTCGTGAATGCTTGTGAACATTCTCTCCTTTCTGCACACTCGGAGCAAGCTGCTGCAGCACGCCTCGGCTGCTTGTGAGGGCACGAGTCAAGCGAGCAAACTTTCCCCAACCTTGAGAAAACATGCAAGATCACACACATTACCATAAAATGCTGCAAGTGTACCACATAAAATCTCTCATAACTTTAAAAAAACAAAAAAAAAACAAAAAAAACCACCAAAAAAACAGTTAAACCACAGCAATCTGCTTTCGTACTGATCACAAGGGAGTTAAATTTAACCAAGTACCAGATAAGAGCAAGTCACAAATTACATGTTAGGGTGGTAAGGTAATAAAAGCCATAACTGCAGTGACTTTGTATTCAATGGCTCTTACAAGAATGCTGTTACATGAACCGCTCCTTTTGTAAGGATAAATGTCCACTTTACAATAACCTTCTATTAAATCCAGTGGCCAGATTTGGATCTCACAACACAGCAGAAGAAAATCAGACTAATCAAGATGTAAAACTAGAATCAGGCACAACAAAAAGTACAGTTGTCTGTAGGAGAAGAGCAAATCTGGCCTCAGATGTAGTAAGCATAGCTTTGGCATATACATAGAAACAGATATAAGACAATAAAAAGCAAAGCAGACAAAGCAAAACAAAATCATTAATTTTACCCTCTCTAAACAAAAGGGGAAAATACACATATAGATTTTCTTGAACTCCAATAAAACATTTAGCAAGTTCTGGCAGAGGAGTCACATGCTGAATTTTAATTCAGAGTATTTTTTACCGTCATTTCATATACCCCTCAAAATAGAAGGCCTTGAATGACAGTCATAAGAGCTAGGTATAACTATAACCTTTGTAGGCCGTACTTTGCCACAACAGAAAGTCAGGCAGAGTATACATCTGGATATTTTTGATACTCTGAAAGGAAAGCGCATTTAGTCTCAGTCTTGAAAAATGCTAGCACCACCTGGGAATCGTTGGGCAGTTTCACCTCCTACTCTAACTGAGGGTGCTCAGTATTTTGCAGATTCAGTACTTAATGAGAACCTGGTTCTGAGAAAAGATCCTTTCACATTATGTTTCATCACAAAACGAAATGTTACTATTAGCATGACTATTTTTTAAGACCAGTTTGGAGTTCGGCCTGAAAGTGGTCCATGATAAGTATAGGAAAATGGGTAGCTAAAATACTGCCCAGTACTTTGTTTATATCCTTGCTTGACATCTTCCTGCAAAATCTGTAAAAGTAACATGCTTGGTAATCTATGAGGTGAGCACAAAAAATAAACAAATTGTACAGATCCAGTACTGAACAAGATTTTCCAGGGTAGACATGAAAAGAGATTTTAGCATTTTCTCTTTTAAGAATATGAAAAAAAAAATACACTTATTATAAGGGAGAACCAAATTCATCACATCACTCCAATATCAAGAATAAAAATGGAAGACTTTCTTAGGCCTTAAAGCACATTTTATAGGAAGTCTGTCACCAGTAAATTAAGTAGAATTAGCCAATGTTTTCAGGCAGCATTCAGCAACAAGAAGATTGAATGATTTCCGTCCAGGAAGCCAGATCTTTCCTGATAAACCCGTGTGAGATTAGCTACTATACTAAAGGACTATTTCTCAGAGAAATAAATCAACATGACAGAACCTCAAGTGAAGTCAGTTTGTATCTGTTATAAACCTGCCCAAAGCACTTGGTTGCTCACAACAGATTTCCACAGAAGGTGGTGGGTTTCGACAGACTGGGTTTGTTTGTTTTTAAAATACATTTATGAAGAGTATTCTTTCTCTACTGTACACAAAGATATCCTAATACAACTGATACGGTAAGGCTTGAAGGCCATACTATCTTCAAAGTAAGGCCAGTAAAGGTTAAAAGAACGGATCGGGTGGGGAAACCACTCGTAATAGCTGATAGAAATCAGGGTAGCCTTTGCAAAACCAGCACAGCTACAGCAACCTAAAACTTTGCTCTGGCGAACTTATGTGAGTACTTCTGCAACTTTCCCCTGTTTTACGGGCCCACGGGAGAAGGCAGCGAGCGTCGGTAGAGGTTCCAGCGATGCACATCCCTGAGGATGAGGATGATGGGTGCGGAGCGGGCGGGTCTCTGTGCCAAGCGGGCGTGAGCGCCCGCCCCGCCGCCGGGGGGTGCGGGGCGGCGCTAGCCGTGGTGCTGAAGCGGAGGCCGCGCCGGCGGCAGCCCGAGGGGGCTTGTTTGCGAGCGGCGGCCCCGGCGACAGAGCCGGAGCTTCACGGATAGAACTCGGAACCTGCCTCCCTTATCAGGCACGCAGTGTTTTTAACGCCAGCTAGTATAGGCAGCCCCTTTCACTAATTTCCGGTGAAAAAGTTCTTTCTGGTGTGTAATCTAAACCTCCCCTTTTCCAGTTTGAAGCCATTACCCCTTCTGTCATTACATGCTCATGCAAAAAGTCCGCCTCCAACTTTACTATAGGCCCCCTTTAAGTACTCAAAGGCTGCTATAAGGTCTCCCTGGAGCCTTCTCCTGGCTGAACAGCCCTAAGTCTCTCAGCCTGTCCTCACAGGAGAGGTGCTTCAAGTCATATAAGGAAAGGCTGAGGGAACTGAACATGTTTAGCTTGGAGAAGAGGAGGCTGAGGGGAGACCTTGTTGCCCTCTATAGCTACCTGAAAGGAGGTTGTAGAGAGGTGGATGCTGGCCTCTTCTCCCTAGGGAACAATAACGCAACCAGAGGAAATGGTCTGAAGTTGCGACAGGGGAGGTTTAGATTAGATACTAGGAAGAATTACTTCACTGGGGGAGTGATCAGGCACTGGAACAGCCTGCCCAGGATGGTGGTGGAGTCACCATTCCTGGAGGTATTTAAGAAACACGTAGATGTGTCACTTCAGGCTGTGCTCTAATGGCCAAGATTGTTGCTTTGGGTGATTTCTTTTGTGGGGTTCAGGATTTTTGTGGGTGTGTATGTGGTGGGGTTTTTTGGTNGCTTCAAAAACCTGAGGATGAACTTTCAGTGTCTATTTTCTTCCCACCATCAAATTTTCTAAGAATTGCGCTATTCAAACAAAGAGAGGAGGAAAAGGAAGCACCTCTCCTGAGCTTTCTTGCACAAAAGCACTGCCAGATGTATCTGTGAGGTGGGCTGTGGCTATGAATGCTGAACGCCTTCAGATACCCGCCGCTCTCCCCAGCCGCCATGTCATTCTGAAAGTTACATCTTAACCCATTCCTCTGTCCTCGGTATCCCCTGTAAGCACCTCTCCTGTCCTACACGTTGCTAATCTCATTTCTGGGCATGTAAATGATACATGAATGAACTTTTCTCATGACCACGAGATCTCTCACAATATACTCCAAACTCTGATTTAAACACAATCTAACTGCATAAACAAGACACTGTCTCAAGAAGCAGGGATTTTAGCTTGGCTTTTTGAATCAGTGCCGATGTGAAAATGGCAGCCTGAGAGTATATACCCTTTATTTTCTCCATACACGGGATACAACACATGGGAGCTCAGGTCAGAGTTACACATGCCTAAAACAAGGCATTGAATCGCTACGCAAATGTTCCAGGTGTATGAATCTCAATTTTAGGACAGAACACACTCCACCTTGTATTGCCTTTTGTGTGAGTGTGAAAAGATGATAAAAATGTGGGAACTTCAAAGTATACCTATAGTGGACCTGCAGATGTGGCATAGGAAAAAGAAAATAAAACTGAGAGAGAATGCTGGTATGAATCCTATTGAATGGTAACTTATCCAATACAGTTTGAAAAGAGAGCAGTACCTGTTGAATTTATTGTATTTTTTTCCTCCAGAAGCCTACTGACGGATATAGCCTAGAGCAAGTCAGATATTTATCCAGTGAAGATAGGTAAAATAATGGACTTAAGCCACAGGAGAAAACATAAACAATAAATTCTAAGAATTGTGGAGCTAACTTCAGGAAGATGGAGCTTTCCAAGACAAGAAACTAGGTTTCAGAATGGTGTAGGGATATACTGATGCTAGTCCTTCTAGAACATGGAGGGCAGAGGATATGGATTGGAAGTTCTCTTTCAGTGCAAGCAATTGGTATATCCCTACATTCATTTTTCCCCCTCTTAAAATAGAGAAAATGTAATTTAAATAGAAATCTAGTGATCCTTGTTGATTTTCATATAGACATATATATTCCTCAAACAGACAGTTGCAAAGATGACAGCTTGGAACACAGGAACAAAACATAAATCTGGATGCCAGACCCATGGTTGTGCTTGCCTGTGCCTCTCATTGTTTGGTCTCCTTTTCCAGTTCTGCAGAAAACATCGTGCAAAAGCAATGAGATGACACTAAAACATCTCCAGCTTCAGAAGGATGAAGAGCTTTCAAGATTACCAGCACTGATTTCAGCTGTCCTGCATTCCATGAGGCTCTTTCAGTTTTTCACAACTTTGTTGCAAAAAGACGAATAGAAACTGCTTCTGGAAAGCCCCCAAAAGACAAGATGCCTACAATAGGGACAAGAACTGAGCTTTGTTTCATAGGAGACACGTGGCATTGAAATACATCTTTGTCACGTGACATTTAACTCATCGAGACTTCTCTTCATTAAAGCATGAAGCTTTATTTAACAATGCTCTTAAGCTGCATAACCAATTTTCTGTACTTTTAGGAGAGCATGATCTGTTGATATTTAATCCACAAAAGAGATTAGTTATTTATTTGTAGGTAGCTATTTGCTTCCTACCACTCTTCTCAATTTGATAATGATGACTCGTAACATTGGGAAGTGTGGCCGTTACAGAACCCTTGTTATCAAGTAGCTGATCCATGACTTAACATGATCCCTAGAGTTAGAACAAGGTGCTAGAGAATAAGTTCATTTGGTCACAGGTTTATTGTTCAGACAGAACTGTGTAAATATGTGTAAATCAGGATTCTGGCAGTTGTCACACTCAAACCTCCTTTGTTTTCTTGCATATCAAAGATTCCCACTTACATCCATATGCTTCTCTGTGGTCTTAATGCTCCTTCCCTTTGAAACTTCATGACTAAAATTGTCTTATTTTTCCATCTGGACTAGAAAAGCATACCAAAGTTTTTTAATATACTCACTACTTCCCTTTCATTTGTTTCCTTTTTTAAGAAAACATTTCATCTAGATGAAAGTAGAGTATAACTTAATCAAAATATTTCAAACACTGGCTCTGCTCATATAAATACATCTTTAAAAACAGAACAAAAAATCAGACAGCAACAAAAAACCCACAAAAACAAAAAGGAAAAAAGGAAACATTTGGAGTTTTCCCTGAATTAAAATAGAGGCGGCAATCAAAATATTATTTTTTGTGTAGTCCTGCTTGTGATGCAAAGGACAGCTCAGCTGCAAAATGAAATAAAGCTTCTTCTGCAAAGTAATTGATGATTGCTATAAAGCACAGGAGGTTACAATAGGTAGGTGGCTAACAATCATTCTGCCATATGATTCAGTGTTGATCACCTGAGAAATATGATCACTTTTCATATAAAAACAAAGTATCAAAAGCAAAAATTATGAACCAAAACATAATTTCCAAATTTATATAAAGCAGCATAGCTGCATCTGAACATGTTCACATTGTATTCATGCATGCAAAACTTGCTCGAGCAAACTTCTTAGTAGCCACTCAGAGAACATGCAGAGATTTTATTTGTCTGCGCAAATTATTGTTTTCAAAAAGTTATACATTTCACACTATTCTCTAACATCTCATACATGGTGTGTTAGATCTCAACCAAAGAAGACATGTGCAGACAAAATGCATGAATTCTAAATATAGCATATACGCTAACATTCAGCTAAGAAGGTGACCTATCACTTCATAAGCCAAATTTAGCTATGCTATAGCTTGATTTTGCCTACTTCTATTCTAGTAAACCTATTTTTTCCTGATTTTTTAAAGGGGCAAGCACACCGGGAAGAGTAGGAAGAGGCTGTTTAAAAACAGATTTATATCATATCATCACTGAAACGCTATTTTTAAGTTGTTTTATTTAGAACGCACTATTTTTAAAGCTGTTGCATTTAAAAGCAAATTTACTTAACTTCTATGTCAGTCTTAAAATAATCACCTAAAAAATTATCTGAATCAAATAAAGAGAGTACAATTAGAAGTCTATTTTTTTATATTATTTTAGAAGTATTTTTTGATTAATCTATTCCCATATCTTATGTTATAATTAAAAAAAAAAATATCCCTAGGAATGAAAAATGGTACTGGCACCTTTTATTTCTCTGAGTCACCTTCAGGGAAAAAAATGCCTATTCATCTTTGTGTACAAATCAAGCACCTGTCATTAGAGCTCAACACTTTCCACTCCAGGAGTTGTTACATCTTTTGCAGCTGAACAATCATGCTTGAAATTGTCAGCAGGTGACAGAAAGCTAAGATACACCGCAGCTAAGCAGGTTTAGCCTGACAGAGTAGTTGTTCTTTAAATTGACCGTGTTCTTGTACTATGTAAAATTTTTCTTTACATAGACATACAGGCATTGATCTTGAAAACCTCAAATACTTCATGCTATGCCAGTCTGCAACTATGCATATATGTTAATAAAATATCTGCATTTGCAGGCAGCCTATTGCATGTTATACTGCATATTAAGTGGTCATATGCACAGGAAATTAGTTCACATCTAAACACGGTATAAGAAAACTAGCTGATAAAGGCTGGTTGAAGGTGGAAGGAGGAGAAATAACTGATTTAAAAATCAGTTGTTTCAATTAAACAATAATGCTCTAAGTTCACAGTTTTAGGTTTTCAGATTAGGAGTTCATTTGGTTTTGGAATATGAGAAACATTTCAATGAAAATTGCTGTCTTTCAAATGCATGCTACAAGTTGTAAAGTTGTATACAGTATAAAGAATATACCCTCCACAAAGCTCTGGTCTGCAAAAGAAATTAAAAAATTAAAAAGCAGCTGATACAATTCTACTTTTTTTTAGATCTAGAAATGTTTTTCTCCTCCATGAATCCTAGAGACCACTACAGATAATTGTCTAACACACCATACCTGCCTTTTCCCTCCACTCACAGTGTACAATTGTGCAATGAGATCTAATATTAAAGACATAGTCATGCGTGTAAAATTCTTTGACAAATCAGCTCTTCTTTTCCAAGAAATTGCTTATCTAACCATCAAGTGACTGATACAATATCAACTCCCGAGAAGCATGCATCAAAATTTCAAAGCTAACCTACAGCAAGTAACTTACAGAAGAAAGGCAGGCTTAGGGGATAAACTGATAAACAGCATGTGCAGCTTCCTATATATTGTTTGATTTGTGCACACAACAACAGGGAAGTCTTTACCAGCATGAAACTGGTGCAACTTCATTAATTTTAGGATATTCAAAAACATTTGGAAGACTCAGTGCATGAATTCTTCTATGACTACAAAGTCGTAGCATTCAGAGAAAAGAGTATGGGGTTGCGAATCAATGGCCTTTAAATAATATGACCAGTTCTTGTGCTCTGTCTGCAACTTTTGGTAGTTGCTTAACCAGTTTCTGTGGGCTAGATGAAGAAATTTTGCTTATTATCTGAAACTTGGTGCACTTATACATACCTTCAGTGCTTATATTGCTTTAGATATGGAACTGCTAAGAATTACCATCATCACTGTAAAGCTGCATAATTCAAGATCCAAAGGAGGTTTTTTAAAAAAAATAATAAATAAATATTGGGACTCTTTTCCTTCAACATACTTCTCTTGAAAACAAAAAAGTTACAATATTTCTTTTGCTGAAAGTGAAGGACAAACTCTTTTCACAAGAGTGCGTATCACTATCACATTAAAGTTCTCGTGTGAAAGCAAGGAGAAAAGGCACAGCAACCCCCAGCTCCCGACTGAAAATCCCACTTATCAACAAACTAAATGCAGCAAGGGCTTTCACTCCCAGCAAATTATTGAAAGCCAGCTTTACTGCATCATGCTGATTTATCTCTGCTGTCAGTCCTCATCAGGATACAGTGAAGTCCACTAGGCAGGGAAAAAGATATTGTAGACTCAACCTTTCCGACAAGATACATTTTTTCAGTTTTATTAAAGCAATGAAGAACCAAACAAATAGCATTAAAAAAAGAAAAAAATAATCCACATAGCCTGGAAGAGGGTAAGCTTCTCAAGGCTGTACTTCCTTTTCTGTGGTAACAGGTGTTTCCACTTTTTTTAAAGAATAACATTTTGAGAAAAAATGTAAATCAGTTCACCTTCACAGTAAGTTTCCTGTTTAATTTAATACTACAAATATTATTAAATACTACAAAAATGCACACAACAGGAGAACTTACGTCCTTTTTTTACCCCAGAAGACGCAACTCTGTAGTTCTCCATATGAGTACCAAAGGATACTGACAGGATCTGAACCTGCATGCAAGTTTGTACTGTCACAACTGAGTTTGCTTCCAGGTTTCCAGGGTGTAAGTCAGCAAAGGATTAACAGCAAGACACAGCAATGGTACTGCACTCACCAGGACAGCTTAAACATGATCCAACTTAAGAAAATGGGAATCTCTTCACATACATTATAGGAAACTAGTTCAGAACTTTTATATAAAGAATCCCTTAATAATGGTAAGTAACAGGAAGTCGGGCAGAATGAAATTATGGAGAACTTTCTTAGACTCAGACAGGGTTAATTTCTCAGTTTTTGTATACAGTGTCATGCACAATTTGCACAGGGCCCAAGATCCTTCAGTTCCCTCTGACATCAAAGAGGTTGTTTAGCAACGCTGTGACTACTTGAAGGCTATGCTGGAGCGTGGGTTATTAATAAATTTAAAAGGAAGAGCAGCACCTATTTGCTAAGTAAACTCTGCTTCCTGAAGCACTTGGGGGTTTTGTTAGCAATGACTCTTTCCGGGGCAGGCCAGAGCCAATTCACTTAAGAAACCAGCAACCATTCCTTGCACAAATGCAGTCCCCAGTGGCATAGCTACAGGCTATTTTAACATCTGATTCTTTGGTTTTGGTATTTAAAGGACCTCAGCGCTTTCAAGACCAAAGCAAACAAACAGAAGCAGCATAAATAGATAATTGTGAAAGAGACAAACCTTTACATGAATCATCCTCAATGGGTTGCTTGAAAGCCGTTATGTCATTGAAAGTGCAAAGAAATAAAACCACTTTATCCTGCTCATTTCGAATTGGAGCAATTTTCACAAAGAACCAGACAGGTGTTCCTGGAAACAAACACATCAAAAAGTTGGTCAATGGTAGGCAGAACAGTTAATGTGTGAGTTTAGATGTTTACACTTCAAAAATCAGCCATCTGTATATGTTACTTTAATGTTGGTTTTTTGCAAACACTGATTGGGAAAAATGACAAAGCAGCTGACAAGAGTGTTAGTTCAGTTCTCTGCTCTGCCTCTGATTAGCTTTTCTTATCTTTGGGGATCACTATTTCTGGGCTTCATCTACAAAGTGAGTACTTGAACATACAAAGTTCTTTGTGAACTTCTGAAAAAAACTGGTCCACATACATACAAAGGGTATACACAACAGTCTTGCTGAGATCCTGTGCAGGATGTGACAACAGGCCAACTGTGCCTAGACCATGACCATAATACACAGTCTCAACTCAAGAGCATGACCAGTTTGGTTGACCTTATCCTTCTTTGCAAACAGACAGCACCATCCCCCAACAACTACGTCAGCCTCTGCCCAGCTCCAAAATCCAGGCTCTAGGAGTTCTGGTTGAGCCTACAAATCCTCCTATGCCAGGGAAATGCTTTACAAGCTGCCTTTCAGCTTGCTTTGTCCTGAGCCTGCTCTTAATCACTTTCATGTAAAGCAAGACTCCACTGAATTCAGGAATGAACAAGCCATCAGGACCAGGCCATGGGCTGTGGACAGGAGTAACTTGTACTGCATAGAACTATACTTTGCTGATTACTGCAGTAGATAAACTACTAATGAAAACCGCTTGAGAGATCAGAACCTGCACATCACAGAAGATGATCCCAGATAATGGCCCTTCTGATGTTGCTGTCAATTTTCCCTGACATCTATCCACACAGATCACTTTGAGGAGCAAAACTGTCAGTCAGCTCTTCCTTTCTATATTTTTGGCAGTTCTGCTGAGGCTGCTGAAAAGACTGTAGCAATAGCAATTAAGTTCCATATAACAAGACGGTGTCTACCACTCTCATTTCACAGGAGTCAACACACCAATGTTAGTGACATTGGAGTATAAGCTAATTGGAGGGCTCAGAACAAAGCAGTTGGCTCCTGTATGTCCTAACACATCCTTCTTGAAGGCACCATTTTTCAGTCTACAGTCTAAACTTTGGTCAGAAAATGATGACTCCTCCAGCTGTGAGGCACATGGCAATCACGAGACTCCAGGGTCACCAGGTCTGAGCCTGCAGGGAGCTTGCACATGAGTTTTCAGACTGTCCTTACACACTTGATGAAAAAAAAAAAACCAACCCACAATTGGTTTTCCAGGTATAAGATGTAAGAGCCAAAGAGAGGCTTCAGGCTTGCTTCTTCTGAGCAACTTTTCTCTTGAATGTTCCCTGTCAGCTACACTTGGAGAGAAGGGTTTACCTACCAAGGGCCAATGCATATTCAACTATAAGATGTATATCCATGTATATAGATAAATATTCAGCAGAATTTCGACCATCTAGGAGAGCCAACACAGAATAAACAACACAACACATAATTATTGTCACTCATACAGGAAAGCCTATTTTAGAAGGGGTGATCTTTGAGAAAGAAAAGCAACAGTCTTCTATCACAAGATCCTCCTCTAGGCTAGAGATCAGATTCCCTTTCACCAGAATTGCTCACTAATTTAACATGAGTGCTACATATTTCAGCAACGCTAATTCTTTAAATATATATCTAGGGACCCCTGTATACTTTCATGTAATAGTTATAACTAGGGCCACGTGTACTTCCTGACTGTCAAAGGGTCACAGAGGAACCTCAGGTATTTCACAAGGTACTATTCAGCAAAGCAAGCAAAGGCAGCTTTCCCCCCCCCCCAGCTATGTTAATAAAACAGAGGTTATTTGCCACCAGTGCCTCACCTGGCTGTTTCCCAGCCTCTGTGCTTAGCAATCTTTTCTGGCCACAGAAAGCCAGGGTATCTCCAAGACCCATGGAAAACTTCCATAAATGAAGTTCAATTCCTAAGGCTCCCACTGTGCCTGCATAGTACAGGCAGTTTCAAACCCTGGCCAAGATTTTATGCCATATGCACAGACACCTCTATAAACAGCAGGGTATATGATGCAGAGAGGCCTCTGCTCAAAAGGCAGAGAAATCCAGATGGAATCACTGATGGTCATTTCTGGAGCACGGCTGCATGGCAGAAAGTATACAGGAGTCTCTAGATATATTTTTTTTAAAAAGAATTAGCATTCCTGAACAACCCCTTCCAATGAAGAAGGATTAAACAAAAAAGCTAAATGCAAGAAAAGATTCAGCAAAGTAACCATGTCAGTAAAATCACCATTAATTTGCTAATGAGCTTAGAAGACTGCCACAAAGTAGCCAACAGCAATTTTCAAGAGAGTTATCACCCTTTACCCTTTCTCAGGAGCTCCTAAAATCTCCTGTCTCCGTTTCTTCTTGCCAACTTGTTTTTCCCATCTTCATATGTGAACTATTCTGAGGCTGATCAAATCCATACCTTGCTTTTATACAGACTCCTTGGTGACTAATTGGTTTTTATTTTGCCCACTTCAACACACCTCACTAACACCACAACTTTTTAAATCAGCCAGGATCTCCATCTACAGCCTTGTTTTGATCTCCATCTACATGCACTTGCTTTTCTGATTAGGGATTTTTTTCCCCTCCCCAAACCCACCTTGTGTTGTTTTGCTACTTCAAGCTGCAGCCATTCTGCTGTGGGCTGCTCATAGTATTAACCTTGATAGCACTGAGGCTGAATTACACACTCAACTTCATCTCTGCCTCTCACAGCTATAAAAACCTATTACCCTGCCTTTGAAGATGCTGTACACATCACAGAAACAAACAGAAAGTATGCAATTCACCTTCTTATTCTGGCTATTTGCCAGATGCGTGCTGTCATCCTCTCTTTTTGATTACTGTATGATGTGTTGTTGCAAGATTTTTCTAAGATGTTCTGAATGCAGCAAGAGGAAAGACTTTTCCCAGTAACCTACAGAAGTCTGCTGCAGGGCAAGGAGCTTATATCAGCTGGCTTCTTACTTTATGACTTCCTTGACTTCCACTCCTGTGCTGCATTATTTACAGTAAAAAGGAAAACAAAACAGTTTTACCCAGAACCAAGTATAGATCTTAGTGATGTGACCCAGAGGCAGTAAGAGCCACATATCCTTGATAGCAATGTTTTGATGTTTTGATGACTGTCACTAATTGGGTACCCTTATAATTTCCGGAGTGTCAGAGTGCCATGAACAGGGTGTATTCCAGGGCAGAATACAAAGTCAAAGTGGCACATGTGGTCTGTGTAAATCATCTCCCAGTTTTGGATTTACACATTAACACAACAATAGCAGAAATAAGCAGATGGAAAATTCTGCCAGGCCGTGTATCCGTCTCCCCAACACTATATGCAGTACTTTTTCCTGAAGCATGCTCCTTGCCATCTCATCAGTCTCCTGTGTGAACAGGGAACAAGTGAATATAAAAATACAGTCATGAGGCAAATGCTCACAGCACTGGGTGACACAGGCTTTCCACAGTGCTCTGCCACCAGGAGCTCATTCATAGTAGAACTGGGATCTGAACTGTAGAAGACACCAAAAGGCTCAGCCAAGATGTGGCTGTACTCAGCTTTTTTTCCTGCATACTGGTTTAATTATCAGAAGAATTTTACTTTTTAAACATTAAACAGTTTATTTAACTATTAAACAGGAAAGCTTAAAGTATAAACCACTTATAAATCAGGTCAGAAACTAGAATCTCAACCTCCTACAGGCAGCCCTCAAACACTGCATGTCAAAGCCAACGTCCCTGCTCAGTCAGACAATCACGACTGGCAAGAGGCACAAACAAGGCCATTTTAATGAAAAATGTGATTTTCAGATTCGGCCTCTGGGTTATTCAGGGAGTGAAACTGCAGCAAGTTTCTCATACCAAAACAAGAGTAACTTCATCATGTGCGCTCAGTCTGCATTGACATAAAACCACACAGAAACTGTTTACCAGTGTTTCCAACAATACATCTACTTTCATTTACATTTTCTGTTCAGCCCTGGCAAACTCTCTCACTGGCAAAGTTCAATGATAATGCCAATGTACAAACAAGGAAGTAAACACTCATGAGCCACGTTGGCTTCTGTTAGATTTGTAAATCAACAGTGAAAGTACCCAGAGTTTTCCTAATGGCATGGGATTAATCCTGCTAAAAGAGGAAATGTCACATCAAAACTGGTGGAGAAGCAGCATAAACAACCAGGAAGAAAATAAAATCTACACTTAAACTTCTGACAGCAGCCATAGGACCAGTCCATCTCATGGAACCAATATTATGTAGTTAATTCCAGAATTAAAAGATGCAGCTCCTGAGTTTTCACTGTCCTGAGCACACAGCGTTGCCTTGAAGGCAAGGCAGTTTTAGGAGTTGTGATTCGGGTCTCAAGTCTTCTTTAGACTAACACAGTAAATGTCTCTACATCTTATAACTTCCCATCTCTAACACAATTACTACTGTCTTGCCCCTCTCCCCTTTTTCCAGTCCCATGTATTTCAACAATGATATGATTTTCAGCCCCTTGCTGAGCTGGAACACCAACATTTAACATGCTGTTTAACTTTGGTTGAGGTCCTCCAGAAACTCTCAAAGTGAATGAGATAATAAAGGTCTATTCTGGCTTCTCCCCCTAAGCATACTGATGACCTCTCCCTTCAGTTTTCCTTCCTGTCAAACAAAAATAAGCCACAATGAATATCAAAAATCACTGTCTGAATATGCTCTTCAAAATTACAGAAATCACATTGCTTAAATAAAACTGCAATAAGCAATTTTTCTTTCCACAAAGTAAACAAAATTAGTTTATAAACATAATGAAAAAAACAAGTTTTGACAATTCAGCTGCTGTCTTCAGTGCTCTTACTGAATAGGACAAGTTTCCTCAAAGCAGCACAACCTCTGAATTACTTGACAATGTTTCAAACAGTCATCAGACAGCTATTGCCCTGAAGGTAAACAGTCAAATGGTATGGACTTGAAAAGGATAGAAGTATGTGCTCTATCTCCACCAAGTCCTATATGCAGCAATGCATACAGCAGGACTTCAGTTATATAAACAGCACAGCTGGCCATTATAGTCATCCCTTCTGGAGTCTCACTTATGCCCAGGTACTCAGCAGGAGATTGTTTATCTCTATCCTACACAGAACACATAGTTTGTCCAATATCAAATTAGCAAACCGGCTGATGAGGTCCAATCAGAAAGAGGTAGGCAAGCCTCTATATCCACACAGATTATAACTGGGAGCACAGAAGAGCCTCTGACATTTGACCATGCAAGGCAAAGAGCAAAAGTCTTCCTATAGACTCTACCTTCTAGCAGAGACCGTGCACTGAATGAGAACAAACCAACTCAGTATGTAGCTCACCACTCTGTGTCAATACTAATAGACTTTAAAATACATTTCCAGCACTTTAAAAGCTGTTACCTTCATGTTTTTCACATCTGGTGCTGCTATGCTCTGGCAGCTAATGCTTCTAAAGGTCAGAACTTTACATGCTAAGATAAGGAAAAATCAATTTCAGCCCCCAAAGGTGGAATCGCTATGCACAGGGGTTATCCTGTGACACTGAAACGACACAGTAGGAGAAAGGCTCGGCACACACACACTTGTACTGCAGCAGTGTTGATATGGTGCAGCCGATTCTGAGTTCTCTGAAGAACAGAAAGTGAGTATCAGGAAGGGGAAGTGACAGGGACATCTTGATATATTCCTTCCATTTATGCCAGATAAAATACTTAAGGCTTACTACTGGAAAGTCTAACTGTATACATTTGAGGAAATAACAGCACGTCTTGCTTGCCAACACATTGGAAGCTGACAAGATCAATGGTAATTACCAGTTTAATGAATCCAAAACACTTAGATTTGACCTTGCTGAAGGTAACTGAACTCATGCAGATGGATTTCACAGAAGAGGAGATGCAGGTGTACACACTGCTTGACAAATAAGAAGCTAGATTTCAATGGGAGCCTCAGGATGATACATGACACTTCACTCCAGCACTCTCATTCTTTCCTGCTTCTGGACCTATGCAATGATTTGGTTTAGCAAAGGTTTCCATCTGGAGACACTAAAGGCACAGGACACACAAATATAAATGGTTTTAATATGTTTTAACCAATAACAGTCCCAAGAAACTCATCCTTGTTGTGGACTGTCACAGGTCTATCAGCCTGAAGTGAATTCTGCTCTCTATAAATTAGTATGGGGATGTTTGTCTGTTTTTTAATCTCTGTGGAAAGCAACGGTCCCAGGGGTAAGCACAAATAGAATCTATCAAATCACTGTCTTGGGCTTATTTGTCATTCTTTGACATCTAAAAGCCTTCTAATATATGGTGGGAGGACGGTGCATGTGTTAAAAAATATCCAACAAACAAACAAAAAAACCCCATAAAATCGTCCACAAATATTCGTGGTACTAAATTTTTTAAACATGCACCGGGGAAGTGAACCCCAGTGCACAGACTGAAAGTGAAATCCAGCCTTTGGGACTCTCACTATAATTCAGGTACTCAGAGAAGAGCTACTGCTTATCCAAAGGACTTTGCAGTGTGCAAAATAATTACAGAGCTCTTTGGCTGCTGCCATTCCACTGGCTTCACCCATAGAAAATCTCTGAAAAAACAAAAAATAAATTAAGAACAAAAGGTGCCATCACTCCCTGCAGCATGGGGAGCAATGGGAATGTCTTTGCTGAGATAGGGAACACTTGAAGACTCTTTGTAACTCTTCCTCCATTTTAGTTTTGAAGAATCCAGCCCATTTCAGATACTCTTCCACTCAAGCACATCAAGTACTGCATAGAAAAGGGGCTTAGATTTCTAATGGGCACCACCTCTTCAGAGTCAGACAGAAACAAGTAAACATATTCTTATAAAAATTTACTTCACCAATAATGGAAGCAAGTGCATCTAGAAGATGCCTGCTTTTGCACCGCTTGTAATCCAGCGGTATGGTTGTAGATGGAAAAACAGGCAATGAAAGTCCAAGGTTAATTTACTCAGCCATTTTAATTTATGAGGTTGGCTATAAAGTATAAAAGCCTAACAAATGGCTGTCAAAGTCTCATAAGAAACTGGATGTTTAAGCTGCATCAGTTCAGATAAGCTAAGGTATGAATAGAACTAGATACAGAATATTTTCTAATATATTAGACCATATCCTTCCTTGGTATAAATTAACGTAACTCAAACGATTTCAGTGAGACTTAGCAATGCTTTGAAGTTCCCATATAAAAATAAACAATATATCCAGCATCACTGAACACTCACATCTAATCATACAATGGAACTGAAGCTCTCACATGAAATTACCGTCAACCTGTCTGTTGTCATTTTGTAGTCCAGATTAACGAAAGCTTTCACTTTGTCTCCTTCCAGGTATGACTATGAATCTCTACTGAATGCAACAGGGTGGCATCAGAGCCACAGTGACAAAAATCTGGTGGCTGTGCACCTGCTCACTCCAATTGTTTTCAATTATCCTGAAGGATGAAGGCGCTCTCTGTGTTTCTAGGAAGCAATTCTTCCAGAGAATAACAATGATGATTGCACATCTGCTAAGAAATCAAGGGCCTAGCCCAAGCAACCATCAACTCTCTATAACATCTTAATTTCAAGTTTGAAAAGAGGGAAAATAGTCACTTTTGGATGGGAGGAGGGCTGGACAGAGAAAGGAGAGGCCAAGGTAGGGGCAGTATCCATAAATACAAACATGATGAAGGCAGAAAATTGTATCATTCTGAATACTACAGCCTGTGTTGTTTCTAGAGTTGATATTGTGAATTGCAATGAGGCTGCTGAATATACCGTACCTATCAACATCTGAATGGGTTATTTTTATCAGACAACAAAGTAAAGTCTAGCACTGGGTCACCACCATGGAGAGTGCAGCGTCAAAAAAAAAAAACAAAAAAACCAAAACAAACCGATCACTTCTCTTAGCATTATTAAATGTCTCAATCTATTGCTGACACATCTAGTGTAAGAACAGGACTTAACTGTTACCCAGAGAAAGAGAGATGACTCCTGCTCATAAAGACACAAGATGTAGATAGACCCACACTAGCAACATCATAGTTCATCTGAAACTCCTGCCTGGTTTTCCTTCCCATGAAGGAAGAGAGATTGCATTGTTAAAACAGCTAGAAGTACATGAAATGTGCAGGCTGTGGAAAATGTACCAATTATTCCACAACACAAAAATCGAAGAAAAACTTGCTATATATCATGACTGTTAGTTTATAGGGAGGGACTGTACAGGTAAAGAACAACAAAAATCTATTTCTTGTCTAATTTACTGGCTAATTTGAAGAAGGAAAATAGAATAAGAGATGAATAGAGAGAAAAAATAAAAAGAAGCAAGGAGCAGGAAAAAAGCTGTCTAATAAAATTCAGGGTCCTTTCCAAATCTGTCAAACTGAAAGTAGGTGGAAAGGGATCACGTTCATCGCCCAAGCAGGCAATGACTGTAGTTGCAGGCAAAGGTAAGGAGACCACAAAGACAAGACCTTACTTAGCAGTCTGGGTGCTAAGTGGCTTGTGAGCAAGACAGTGTTCTTCTGTGATGCGCCTGATTCTGAGAAAAATCTCCAGGATGTCCCCTTTTCGGTATTTTTCAGTTTGAACTCTCCAGTGTTATTAGTCAGTCTCTGCAACAGTAGTTAATGTACCTCTAAAGCTATCAATCAAAAAAACGTAAGAGCACTGTGTTTTGTTAAACTTAAAAGCAAGCTCTAAGCTTTCCTTTTTCCCATGCCTGTGAGCCTCTGCGCGCACGGCAGAACTATCGCAGTTCTGCTTTTTGGCGTGTCGCACCACACAGCTTCTGCACAGCTGGACTTTGTTCTTGGCCGCCTCCCCTCAGGGAAGCGCACAGCAGGGCAGGAAGCATTCCTCACTCCGCAGTTACCTTTCTTTTAATCTGCCTAAAAAACAGAGAGGCTCCAGGCTCTACTACAGGCCATATGCTGCAGCAATGAGAGAAGAGTAGCTGCATAGCCTCTTGGTGCCAAATCACTGTTCACTAAGAGAGAATTCCAGACCCTCCTAAATCCCACGACTGCAGCTTATTTGCTTGGCTTTGGATGCATAGACGTGAGCTGCATATGTCCCCGTGGCCACAAACTGGGCTAGGAACAGAAACAGGCTTTAAGATACAGGCAAACACTGGAGGCAGATAACACTAGAAGTAAAGCAGCACAAAGCAAGGTCACTCAGCACATACAGCTTTTCAAACAAGTTGGACCAGCAAAGCTATGTTCCAGAAGAGTCCTGGTTAACAGCACAGTGCGAGAGGTCATGATGCGTTGAACAGGCTAAAAGGAAAAGAAAAAGACTAGAAGAGAGAAGAAGCAAAAATCTCGCAAGGGTTGTTGGTTTTTTTCCCTCTCTAAAAAGTGACAAAAACCAATTCCATGTACTTTGGCACTACCGCTTCTTAGAAGAACAGATTAATTCTGATAGAAAACAAGCAGCTCCATACATCAGCACTGGCATACATAAGCACTATCTTTTAGCTATTGTGATGTACCTGTGGTCCTCTCACCAACTTCCATCAGTACTAGCTGGTCTTTTCAACAGAAATACCAATGGTTCACACATACAGATAGATTGGATAATCTTTCCCCAGACTACTGGTCTTTCTAACAAGAAACAAAGCAGCAGTGAGGTTAACCGTCAAAAATTACATTGCTTCAGTTTATGTTATATTTTGTGGTTAAAAGGCCCCATGCCCACTGATGATCAAATTGATCATCTCAGCTGTAACGGGAAGGAGCTGCCAGTGGGATGTTTCTGCAAGGTATCCTCCCCTGTACATAGACACTACCAGTTTCCTGATTAGAAGGCAAAATTGTGAAGAGCTAAATTAGTTACAGAATGCAGACTTTCAGCTTAACATTTGGCCAGGCTGAGTACCTCAATGTATTTACGCTTCAGGCGGCATTAGGATGACAGTAACTGTGCCGTGACATAGTCAGCATTAGATGGGGCAGCAAGTTTTGAGTAAGTAGCTAATTTCCTGACATACGCAGTTACAGATAGACTGGAATTCCGAGGAAAAAACCATCCCAATTAGGAATTTTTTTCATCTAAAAACATCAGAAGTAATTCAGCTTCTAAAACAAAAGATGCATTCTTTTTTGTTCTGAAGCAACATCTAAACACTAGCTTTGCTATGTCAAATTTATAAAAATTGAAAATGTTCTCTGTAACAGAAATCATTTGCACAAACTTAGCTTGTGCATTATCATTGCTGATGGAATCTTGAGAGTTGTCTTAAAGCATCACACACAAATTGCTCTAAACGTCAGAACAAATTAGAGAGATTCATCTGCCTCCCTGAGTGACTTTCATCCTTAATGTTCTCATTTCTTCCTTGCACGGGGCTTATTTAGCCCCAGAAAAAGCACAGTCCTTCAGGCTGACAGACTTGCAGCTTACACTATAATTTAAAACAACTTTACACACCTATGTTAACAAACAAACCAATCAACTACTTACTGTTCTTCTTGTACATCAAGATTTCAAAGGAGTTCATCTCATAGTTCTCAAATGTTTGCCGGACCTTGTCAATTGTATCTTTGTCTGTCAGCTCTCCATACATAAAACTACAAATAAAACAAGAAATTCAAGTCAGATTCCAGACAAAGACACAGAACCATTTGTTTACAGTGTGAAAAGGACCTATTTAGAAAGAGCCCTTCTTTGATTTTGTTTCACCTGGAAAGCGTATTTGACAGATGCAGCCCCAGGAGACAATAGACAAAACTGGAATAAACTGATTACTTCTCTCCTCAAGCAACAAGCACAATACTACAAGCTATTTAACTGAAAATAAATCTGTTCTCAAATACCTGCAGGTGCTGCTTTTTTGCATAACTTCTGCTCTGTGATATCCTGATAGCTTGCAAAATCCATCGTTGCTGTAGACAATGGGCCAATCCACTATCTGGGCATTACCCAAGACAAAATTAGTATCTGTTAGAAAGAGCACATCAGTTAAACATTAGACAAGGCTATGCTTGCATTAGAGAAAAAAATAATTTCAGGACCCAACCCTGACTGATTCAGTCCCTGCACAGTTTTTCCCAGATACTATTTCCATTGCAGTCTCTAAGAGTATTTCCAGTTTTAAGTACCTCCTATATTAAAAAAAAAAAAATAAAATTAATCACTCATGCAAAGCTTAAGAGGATGATTCTATGCAAGAAAAACACATTACGATTAAGCTGGTAAAATTCATCCCTTGACTGAGGAAAGATTCACCAAACTCTTTCCCCCTGTGCCACGTGCACTGATCCACCACAACACTCGGTTTGAACATGAAACCTCTTACACACAGCCAAATAGCACATGAACAATATTTCTCCTTTCTGAATGTAGACAGAGTGGCTCCTCTCAATAGAGCCTTCACTGCCAGCCACACAAGCTCAAATACTTCTTGTGTGACGTGTACTGCACAGTGCTCCAAACTAGATACCAGACTACTAGGGTTAGTACTTACACCAGTAGAAGGAACTTTTTGTTTTGCTGTACAAGCCAGTAAGAAAAACACTGATCGAGATTCACACCTCCATTCTCACTAGATCTGCGGGTGCTACTTTTAATATGATCGGTATCTCATTCAGATTAAGAACATACTCAACACTGGGCCCAGACATTGGTTTTCTGTGCTGCTTTGGCTCTTGTGCAGTTCACAAACTACACCTGCACCAAGACAGACAGCAGTGGAGGTGCTCGGGCACTGGCAGGCAGGAGGAGGCAATGGCTCCTTTCACCATTGCAAAGATCCCCTGGCTTTTGAAAGACAGACTTAGCAGCTACATGAGATTAAGAGGCATCCATACTTAAGGAAAGCCTTTAAAGGAATCTATGCTGTCTACTTTTCAGGATCTAACCCCAACTGCTGAAATATGCATAGCTGCCATTAATGCTTCCTGCAACCAAGAGACAAACCCAAGACATTTTACCTATTAATTGCAAAGAGTTTTATTTATTTTAACCTTTCCTTTCAAAAATCTTTTGTCCTGTTGCAAACTTCAAGTGGGTTTAAATAAAACATTCCTGCAGCTATCTAAATCCATTGCCCAATCCCACGAGCATGATTAAGTGTATCTTTATACACTCTTTAGAATGAAATATACCAGTAGTATAACTTCAAGACACTTTAACTGCTTTGTTTCTCACAGTCTCTTTTAAATACCATGGGTTTTGCTTGGTTGAAGCACTTTGTTCCAAAAACAATACATGTCTTTTACCCCTTCCCATGAATAAGTAAGCCAAGTCATTTCTCATTGCTAAAGCAAGTGCTTTTGCACTGTGTTAGGATATTTTTAAATTTTCATCAGGAAGTACAAAAAAATGACAAAAAAAAATATGCAAAGACAAATGTTAAGCCAGGCCCTGCCCTAATCTGAATGGTGTTGTTTTGTGCATGCATTCCTTCTCACCATCTCCCCTTCTCTCCATTTCCTCAAGAGCTCCTTGAAGAGCTTCTATTACCTTAAGCAGTGGCCTTCCTTTCACACTTAAGCTTCAACATTGTCTTCGGATAAATAATCACCTTTTTTAATTAAAAGGTATATAGGCCATTTTTCTGATGACTGTGCTAATCCTGCTTTTAGCTAGCCTTAAAACACTTCTGTGAGGTGCAATCATGCTCTCACTCCCTTTTTATAGGTAAAAGCAAATCCCTAAGTCTACACGGGGATTTAAGCACCAAAAGGCAAGATGGCTACAGCCTAGCTCTTAGATGCCCAACTCTAAAGTGACTTGGGAGCTGGAAGCCCTGGGCATAGTATGGGTGAGAGAGAACTGAAAAACATTAGCACAATGAATAGAAACCTGCCCAAGTGGAATCTTTAAGGTCCAGTCCTCTATTCCAAGTCTAACCACTCTATGATTCAAGTTCAACCATGAAAAACAATAAAAAAGAGGATATTTCAAGGTGTTTTCTAATTTTTCCTACATTACTTACAATACTAATATTTAACATAGCCCTAGTTCTCACAGATAATAGCCAAGACGCTTTACATTCTAAAGAATGAGATTCCCACTAGCTTACTTTTTAGCCCAACAAAACCTGTTTTTTTTGGCTGGCAGTTTCCGAAAGGACGCTTAGAGAACATGCAAATGTTTCCCTCCCCACTGACATACAAGCAGCTTGGATGCCAACATCCTCACCATATGAATTTTTAAGTCAGTGTGGCTTGGCTGTTGTATTTTACGCATCTCTAATAGGCAATCCTGCTCGGCTACATGGGGTGAGCCTCTCCAGAAGGTAGAGGTAGAATGCTCCATTGAGAAGTCTAGGTTGGGTTTAGTTGCCAATTACAACCAATCTGAGTGCTCTTTAGGCACCTACAAAGCTTTAAAGGCAAGAACTTGTGCACCTACCAATTCAGAGAGCAAGTCAGGGGTTTTGATGATCCTGCTGTTTTATAAGTGTCTCACTTCTAGCTAGTTCCAATTTCACACGCATCTTCACCATTTTTTGATCCAGGCTTTACATAGCTTACAAGTGAATACTGAAGTTGGGTGAAATCTCAGGAGCCAACACCACGTTCCTGACTCATCTTTGGGCTTGCTCCTGCAGCTCCTTTGCCACACTTTTTTAGTGCTTGCCTTGGGGTGATCCCTAGATCCAAAAATCCCCCTGCAGGGGACAGTGCTTGGGAACTCCCCATGTAGCTGAAAGTCCATGAAGAAAATCTTGTCCCCTGTGAGCACAGTAGCCAGGCAGCCAAGAGAAGCTGTAGTGTAGCACCATCCAAACTGCTAGGCCAGAAAAGAGGTTTCCAAGACACCACTCCATGACAGCTTTCCCTGTGAGGCTGCCAGGCTCAGGATGGTCAATTCCTTTGTTCTCAATTTTGTTGCAAATTGAAAATGGAGAGACAATCTGCATTGGTGGTTTCCAAACCTGCTGCACCTACTTTTCTTTTCTTTTTTTTTTTTCCTTTTTCTTTAATGTGCTATGGCTTAAAAATTCACAGAGTGAGAGCCTCAGGATCTGCAAAGAAAGGGTCTCAGAGACAAAGAGGAATTTCTCTCCAGTTACTCACTCCTCTTCCCAGATCTCTTTAAAGACAAAACAATGACACAACGGTGGTTCTGTGCCTACATTTCTTCAGGAGCGTCTCCAACAACAATGCTTTGCCTGCACAAACACTGGCAAAACAAAGCATAAAAGAAGGACTCCCACTTATAACTCCCTTGCATAGCTTATTCTGACAGATAACCCGGAGGTAGAAGGGCTGTTCTCATTGCTATCATTTACATTCAATTGCATTGACATCCTTGACAATGTGCTGTTTGCAGACAACTCATAATCTGTTAAACAATTGTTCCTAACACAAGAAAATATTAAATAACATCCACTGAGGCAAATATTGCCTCTCCATCTGTAGGGACACAGGATCCCAGAGGCCAGGAAACAGCTGTGGCTTTGTTGCACAACAAGCATGAGGGATGCTCTAGTGAACTCCAGTATCACAGGGCAAAGCCTCTTGGGGATTCACAAGTGGGTCAACAAGGCTGGGAAAGGAGTCAGTCAGAGGATGGCCATGAAAAAATCCATTGCTAAATTCTCTTCAAAGACCTGGGGTAAAATGCACACGTAATAGCTGCAGTACGCAAACTATTTAGCTACTTGAGGCACCTCTTTGAAGGGGCTCAAAGGACTCGCTTACCAGGAAATCAATTTCTATCACCATGTCAATTGGGTTAGGAATATTTCCTGGCCCAAGGAGAAGCTGTAAGCATCATTGGCCCACCTTATCAGCTCCAAGAAGAACTGAGCTAGGAACTGGAGAGGAAGGGCTCATGAAAAAGAAGATTTGGGATTCTGGCTTGTGCTGCATTTGTTCTGAGCAAGAACATTGGGAGGCACAGAAATATGTAAAGTGCAGCATAGAGCACCTCATTACAGAAACACAAGTGAGAACTGTAGCATCTCAAATGCAGCAAAATTACTTGAATGAGTAGGGTGGGCTTCCGTGATGAGGGTCTGCAGCACTGGTTACTTTGTGGAGAGCCCCATTTCATATTTTCTAGCTTGCATTTTCCACAAGTCAGTTCTGTTCACTGCAGTATAACCATACATCAGCCTTTACACACTCAAATGCCACACCTGTTTTGGATTATCACTTTAAACTAGTCACAGCAGCTTTAAAGCAACAAGGAAAAACTTTAACTCCCTCCAAAACAGAAGACTGGATTTTGCTCAGCCACTGAAACCAGTACTTTCCTCCACTCAAAAAACACATCATCACAGAAGAATCAGAAAGCGTTTTTCCAGGTAACAACAATCCTTTAACAGCAGCATGTCTCTAAGAACATCCACCTTCACCAGAGCTACCATATCTACTACATCTTGTTGCTCAAGCCACCAAAATGCCTGCCAGGAAGGACCACCTCACAGACATGCTGGTCAGGACTAGCTGCCTGAGCAGAGGCAAAAGAAAAAACCTCCTCTGCAAAGAGCATGGAGCAAATTACTGAAATCCTTCCTTCCTACCATTCCCTTGCACTGCTGCACATTTGCAGCCGCAGCATCTCAGTTGCTCCTGTAAGGTGGACGTTGCCAAGCTGAGCCCCCCAACTCTTTCCAGAGGCTAGCACACTAGTTCTGCCTTCCCTGTCCCTTCAAGTGATGCACAGGCCCTTTCTGGGGACACAGTGGCAGAAGGTCAGACACCAGCAGCCAGACACACTCCCACTGTGCTGTCTGCACAGGAGAGGCACACCAAGGCAACCAAGAGGAAATCTCCGCTCAGCATGTCGTGCACAGACCTTGGTAACAAGGGACACTGGTGCCCACTGCACCTTCAAATATGTACGCAGGTCTGTCAAAGCCCCCACAAGTGTGCTCAGGTTGGTACTATGCACAAATGTCCCTTAAATACGTTAATATCTTTTTTCCACAGTTCTCACAAAAATGCAAAACTCAAAATATTTTCTCCTAATTTACACCCTTGTCAGTAGAAGGAGAATAGGGCTCATTATGGTGGGAAGACCTACTCCTCACCAAATTTGCTACTTCTCCCATGAGCCTCCAATAGAACAGAAATTGCCCTCCTCATTCTAGACCATAGCCTTCATCGTGTTGGGTGATGATATAACCCTGGTTTAAGGAAACCAGCATGTCTTTCTTACCAAGTCTCAAACCCTTCCCATGAACTTTCAGTGGGGCAATCCTAGGCCCCTAGCATCACAAAGCACAAACTGCTACAGCAGAACTAAAAGAACTGCTTAGTAAATGGGTTTCTTATGCTACCAATAGTCATTGGGGATAGGGGTGGGAGATACAGCCTCCTTAGCTGCGGTTCCATTAGCTGGGTATAAAACAGCATAGAAATGTGCAGTAAGCAAAAATCATGTGCACCTCTCATATGATTAAAGACTGTATCATAGAGCTTACCTACAAGGGATACAAGTTTCTAAACAATTCTGGTATTTACAAACTTGTGACTTTGCATCACAAGAAACATTATTTGGATATGGGGGGCGGGGGGTAGGGGGGGAAAGGATGGTTTCATTTTTGGTAAGCAGCACAACTCATGGAAATAGAACTTTGTTTTATAAGTAGGCCATCATAATTGCTACAGTCACACAGCTCATACTGTGCTTTTGCTATAACAATTTGCAAAGAATAGGTATGTGTGAAATTTTGCTCACGCTTAGTCTTAGCTTTGAAAAAAGTCAAACAGCAGCATTTAGTCACACTGATTAGTTACATTGTTCAAATGTAACTTCTGAGATCAAAATACAGCCCTAAATCAGTACAAATAAGTCAAACTGAATTTCAAGCATCTATTCAAGCCTTTCTTTGCACATATGGGATTCAAGACTCACACTTCAGGGAGGAAAGGCAGGAACCAAGCAAATTTTCATGTTAACAGAAGTGCTGTAACTGTATTCAAAGCAAGTACAGAGCTGCTCAAAGCACCGAAAGACTAATCACATTACAGAATAAAAGTAATAGGACAAATCTCTGCTCTTCCACCCACATTCTCCTGTAGAAGTCAATGGTGTCACATGGATACATCTATCCACTCAATATCTCCTTGTATTCATTCCTAGAGTGGGAGTGTGTCAATGTTTAAATATACCACTGAACAACTTGATCTCTCTATAGAATAATGATATAGTGGTCCCAAAATTGCACATCCTTAATATAGAGACAAAATTACTTTAAGTTGTAGCCTCAATGTATTACAAAACCCTATAGAAAGGTTTATTTGAACTTAGGTGTTTTATAAAAGTTTTATATAACTATTTATTTTACAAAAGCAAAAACGGATTTAAAAGCTGCTTGGCTGCTACAGCATGAACACAATCCACTAAATCCACAATCAAACATGACTTATACTGTCATGTGTACTCCAGAGCATAGTGCAAGTAAAGGCTGAAAAGAATTATTGAAAAATTTATTTCATCATTCTTACCACAAGTAACAAAAGAGACACTAGCTGAAACAACAATTTCAAGTGACTCACTTTGAATCACTACAGAAAATGAATGCTAATTTCAGTCAGCAACATAGGTAAAAACTACTGGTTTCATCTCAAGGTTTGTTATTTTGCACTGTTATAGCAAATATTTCACAGTAGGTCTCTACCATGAGAAAAGTTTAAATTGAAAAGAATATATCTCTCCAGCACCAATGGCTGTAAAATCTTCATAATTTTCTGTATTTCTTAAAAATAATAATAAAAAAAATAAATACTGCAGAATAAAGGAACAAGAATAGCTGAAATGGAAAGTGCACAGAAGCTGTTGTATGTATTTTATGTATAGATTATTCTTTACCTATCCCTGAAGCACTGTCCATACCAAGAAATCCTAAATAAATAAATAAAGACATTGAGACAAATGTGATGTTAGCATGTCATAATTTTCAGAAATTAGAAAGTCTATCAGTTTTAAGAGTCATAAATTGCACCATTCTTAATAAAGGAAAAAAAAAAAATTCAGCACTGAGAATTCACCATTTAATTTGTCAGGGTTTTTTCCACTCCATCTGATCTTTTAAAAAAATCCAGGAAAAAGCACGTTTTAGTTGCATCGATTATATTGGTCTTCCATCAGCTTAAAGAAGCTATCTGAATTACTGATTATAGCCACAGCCTGTCAAAAGCCTTAAAAGCATTTGACAAGACCTAACTCCCTGCTCACTTTTAGCTATATGAGTTACAAAAATGCATTAACAAATTCTCCAATGAATGGGTTTCATTAAGATTTGTTTTATGATCTTGTTCTAGGATTTAATGTAGAAATGGATTGATATGCTGAATTATCATAGTAGAACTTCTTGAGCTTTCAGAACATTAATTTTAAAACACATTATCTATTATCCCCATGTTGTACGGATTTTTTCTTAATATCTAAAAAAGTCATTTTAAGGAAGTCAGGTCGTACATTTTTAAATGCATAAAGATGCGCAGACAAGACTAGAAGCTCCTGGCCTAGTAAAAGCCAGCAAAAACCACCCTTTTATACTTGACTCAGGTGATACTGAGGAAAAAAAAAAAAAAAAGAAAAAAAGTACTGAATAGATATTTTGATCTACTGACCAATTGCATGAAAAACCTGGATGAAAGCAAAAGCGCCTCTGCAGTTTTTAACTTAGAAAATAATAGGAAGAAACAAAACCTTTTCCTTTGTTTCATTCACAGTTCAAGAAGATGTCCATAACACAGAACCTAAAAGCTGTCCCTTTGTGGTTTTTGAAGGTCTGCTGCTTTCACGGCTAAATACCTATTTTAATTGGTGCCAACACACAGACCTACACTTCTGGACTTTGCTCAGCCAAAAGTGATGGTACAGGAAATCTTGAATGAACTGTGGCGTGCAGGATTAGATACAAAAAGGTACCCAGGTTCAACCACTGGATGCCAGATTTGTGGAGGATAACATTCACTCTGCTTTGCACAGGACAGGCCATAGTAATGGCAAGAGAAGCAAACCTCCAGCTAAAGATGTTTTATACATATAGCACCATCTTACTATTGATACAGCAGTTTTCCATGTGTTTTTTGCAAGGTGTGACTCTGGCAAAGAGCCTTCCATACAAGAGAAGAGAAGCATTCTCCAGGCCAATCCCCTCTATTCTGTTGCATCGGGGTTTTTCTAATACTGAGATTAGCCCACTGAAATCTGAAAAGTGGATGAGACTTTAAATTGACAGCATGGAACAGAAAAACCCCTGCATACCTGCTACAACCTTCCAAGTCAGACCATTTGGGAGCTTTAAGAACTAGGAGAGCTTAACTCAGACCTTGCACCTCATAAGGAATACTTCAATATTGCTTTTCCCTGCGCACACTGAACTTTGTCATTGTCAATACTGTCATATCTAAAAAAGTCACTAAAATGCGTTTCCCTTTTCAACCTCACTAGATTACACTAGGATGTAATTTACCAGCAGCACAAATCTTCTGAGCTCATCATCTGCAAATAATGAATTTCACCCTGTGTTGCTGGAAGATTCATTGAAAATCATGGAAATTTATGAACTACCAGGAAATCTAACACAATCTATCAGAAGAAAACAGGAAAGTATACTCTACCCCAAAAACATGCTTGCTGATTTCATCCAGTCCTATTCTCAGTATGGAAATGCTTTGTTGATGCTTAATTCTGTTTACCAAAGTTGTGCTAGTACGAGGTTACTCAGTGATGCCCAGGACCTGACTGCCCATGGTACATCACATACAGAGGAGTGACACAGCCTGCATTCACGTATGGATTCCCTACCAACGTAACAGCTCAGCAACCTGGAAGTGATTAGACTCACAAGAGATAGTAAACCCTACCTTTGGGGAAGCACACTTGTACTGCTTCTGGACCCAAGTGGCATTGGCAGCAGCCAGGTCTGCATCTCTGTACCATACTCGCTGCTTTAGGTTTTGATGGGAAAGCAGGCAGGGCCAGGTTGCAGCAGACACAGCACTGTCTGCACCCACTGTTTGCAAACATTTCATCAAAATGAACATTTTATTCAAGAGCAAAAGTATGAAAATAAAACCAGGTTTAGTTCTTCCTTCTCTATTAGTTTCCTCCACATTTCTCTCTGGCTACACACAAAACCAGGTTTTTCAGTTTCAGAGCTGTTTATAATGGAGTTAATTTCTCTCCTAGGTCTCAGGCAATGGTAAAAGGTTAGCATGCCCAGGCTGCAGAATGTTTATTGTACTGGGACCTTATAGTCTCCAATGGAAGTAATGCCATAAATCATGGAAGTGTCTGTTACTCTCAGGACTTGTGTCTGAAGGTGTTTTTTTCTTTCCTCCTACAGGGATCTTGCTGCATTCTCCATCAAAGGGTGCAGGTTTACTGACATGCCTGCCTGGTGTCTCCTTCAGATGTTCCCACCAGACTTAGTGAAAGCCAGACTAAATTCACACAGGCCTTATGCCCTCTAACATCCCCTTCGCCAATCTCCTTGCTTTGTCATTAAATCAGAAAAGCATCTGTGACTTCCACTGAAATTTCAAAGCCATTTAAATGCAGGGCTTGCGTTTGCCATCCTTACATGAGCACAGTTATCACGTACCTCAATTAGAATGTTGACCAAGGAAGGCCTGCAGAACCCATCCGGCATTTACATAAACTGAAAATTATTTTTGCTTCCATTTATTGATAAAGCATTGGAATATCACAAAGAATCCGTATTCTCTATAACATACTCCACCATTTGAATTGGGTGCCTTGGCCACAAACCAAGATTATAACTGTTATTGTTACAGTGCTTGTATACTGTGGGTGTATTACATTACCCGAGAAAAACATTAATATCACATTAGCTGTAACCATCAGGGGCTAGTGATTCTTTACATACTGCACTGTTTTACAGCATGGGCTCATTTTCTGTCCCATTGGGTGTTCTACTTTTTAAATATTTCAATGTTTCAAACATTTTTGCCAACCAAGCACTACATACAACATTTATTTTTCTAGCTCTACGTGGCTGGTATAGAAATACAGCTTTTAAATATTAAATACAAGACAAGCAGGATTATGGTGTCCCTCATTTCAAAGAAGAACCTTAAGTTCACACTTCATCCAATAGGTCTTCTTATGAAAAGAAATCAGAGGACCAGATGAGGTCTACAGGTCTTGGTGGATGCGAGTAGATGAGTGGACCCTTTCCTCTGCGTGCTATCACCCTATCCCAGAGTGTGATGAGAAATTCTCTAATTCCTTTTTTACTCCAACATGTGGACAGGGTATACTGTGCAGCTTCTTGCTCTAGCATAGCTCTTTTGGCTGGCATTTAGTGCATGAGAATGCATCTCAGTTAACGTGCAAGCCTAAGGAGAAGCTCTTGCCCCTAATAACTCTAAAGGAGACAATCAGATCAACAGACTTTGAAGCGAGTCTTGCTACAGATGGTGTGATACAAACACAAGCAAAACACTAGCCCACAAGGAAAAACTCTGAATTTGCATGCCTATGCACACTGCTATTACCTTTAGCCACTGACGCTGCATCAGTTTACCAATCCCACATCTAATATGAAAGGCTGTTCAAAGAACTGCTTGTTAAACTGCTGGTAAAAAATGGTATAATTAATACTGTCCTTAAAGTAAGGACTCCAGAAGTGGTTGCATGTAAATTAGTTTGTTATTACCATACAATCTCTTTTACTGAGTTAACATTCCCTGCCCCAAATATAGCATATGGAGGGAACGGGCTCTCCTCAGAGCACTTGTGACAGTGGATTCAAGTCTTACACAAGAACCTTTAAGTGAAGCATTTATTCATTACCTCTTTCTGTTCTATGACCAAACTCCTCTCCTTTCAAAGGGAATCTTCACCAAATTAGGAAAATTCCTATATCTGTATCAACTCAATATCTGTTGGCACTATTTAACTTGCTTGCATGCACCAGCAAATACAGCTTGAAAACAAGCCCAATGCTTATTTGGCAAATCCCAAACGGCCTAGATAGTTTCATTGAGGGTCACGTTACTACCCAATCAAATGAAACCAAGAAGGGGGAGCCAAACCTCAAGCTTTATGGGCCCATTTAAGCACTCATCCTGTGGGCATCCCAAATCATCCCAAAGGCCAAGTAGGCAGGTGAAGACAAGACAGGCAAGAAAGAACCAGCATGTTTCCATGCTGCCCCCATGCTGGCCAGCACAGCCCTGCCAGACAAGGAGAGAAAGGAGACTATCCTTGTCTCCTAAACAAGACAGAGGTTAGAAGAGGCTGATGGTCCCCACATTAGCACTGATTTATATGGCATTCATATGTAACAGCATTACATCTACAGCAAAGCTGGTCCAGGTGCAGCAAAAACTGGAAGGCACATTAGAGAAGAAACGGTCTTCTAAACATGAGTCACTTCCCTAAGCTTAACATGTCTGAACTATGCATCACTTCCTACCAAGCTTAATCTAAAAACTCGTATTGATTATAGCCCTCAGGACTTGCTGAGCATTTGGAAATGGAGTGCTGTCATTTTACCTGTTCTGTCTAGCACCACGCTCAGTTATGACACCTTCTTAATAATGGGGGAAGAGAGGAAGAAACAGAGCATAGCTTCTGCGGCATGACTCCCCCCATCTCCAAACCTCAACTGATTTACTGCATCAAGGTTTTGGCACTGAAAGTCAAAAGACAAAATTGTTTTCTAATTAAGAAAATAATCTATTGAACTCAAGGCAGTTTTAAGAAAAGCCTTAGATGACTGGTGTGGGAAGATTAGAGAAGCAGCCTGGCTGTCATGAAACATTTCATTTTTTTAAAAAAGAGGGCGAGATTCACTGTAAGAATGGCGAGTGTTTTTTTCAGGAAGAAGCTTCCAATCCCTTCCCTTCTACAGGAAAGTTGCAGAGAGAAACAAGTTATAAAAAGAACCTCACAATTTTATGTGAGAATAAGGTCTTATCAAAGGCTATTTCTCCAATAACAGAACCTAATTGAAAAAAAAAAAAAAAGAAAAAAAAAGAAAAAAAAGGAAAAAGAAAAAGACTCATTCTTTGGATAATTTGAGTTTTTAGCTGCTTATCAAGAGGGTTAATTGTCTTTGCCTTATCAGAACAAGCTGACTATATTTTTAATTAACACATTTTGTCTTCAAAAGGAGGTTGATCCTGCATATTCTCAACCATACTGGAAGTTCTTAATCCCATATAGTAACCCCACTGAAGTCAATGGAAACACGAAAAATGGCAGAATTTAGGCTCCCAGCTTTAAAACAATGCACATGCCTAGGTTTAAACAAATACATAAAGGTTTGCATGGTCTAACACTTGCTGAGGGAGCAGCTTTTTGGTAAGTCCCTAAGTGAAAGAATCTGGATAACATTAATGCATATTTGCATGCAATTGTGAAATTCCAGGCATTTTCCACTCCACAGTTTTCCAAGAGAAAGACCTGGTTACTGTGCACTAGGGGAAAAAAAAAAAAATAATTCTCTCCCCTCAGCCCTCCAAACGGCAAACTCTCTCCTCACTTACGACAAACCTTCCCTTTCCACTCAGACTCGCAGCTCTCGCCGATCCCCCAGCACGGGGCTCCATCCCTTCCCAGAGACCATCTTGAATCCCCGCACCGCCTCCCCAGCTGAGCCGCACTCAGCCCCCGCCGACGGGGGGACCCCACCGCCGGCCCGACCCCATCCTTAACCACCCCGGTACCCCCCGGGTGAGGCCCCGGCGCTGCCCTCGGTTCTCCCCAGCGGCGCGGATCCCGCCCCGCACCGAGCGCGGCTCGGCTCTCCCCGGGCGCCCCGCCGTGCCGGCGCACCTGCGGCCGGAGCCCCGGGCC
>VZRU01000061.1:82551-99720 GCA_013398155.1 Pedionomus torquatus | reverse complement strand
ACTTTAGTTTGTTCTAAACTCTTGAATCTCTTTAACTCCTTCCTCTCCTCTCTGACCAAAAGGGGGGAGGGGGGGACATCTGTCACTCGGGTTTTGGTAAATTTGGCTGAAACCACGACATAGATAAATATCACAGAAGACTGAAAAGTGTGTGGCTAAACAGCTGTGGAGATACAACAGTGGTGTCAACAAAAATAATACAATCTTGTAATCTAATATTATGTATATAATAAGTGTACCAAGCAATAACTATTTTTTTTTCCTTCTTAGTATTGGTGTTTTTTTTGGTACCAGTTCTAAATATGGAAGATAAAAAAACGTCTGAACGATGGCTGAACTAAAATAGACCTAAGAGCACAGAAACAGTATTATGTGGGTAGGAAGCTCTGTGCATATGCATTGTGATTTACCATTTTTGGGTGTCTGTCCAAAAAAATTCTAAGAGAAGAAAAGATTTTAATAACATTAGTGTAACTAAGACCTTAAGGCAAGTTAAAAATTACCTTTGCAGTCCTTTTAGTCACAAAAAGGTTGCATGCCTTTAAATTGTTTGAGGGAGAAGTACAAGACACTTCTCAAATTTATTTTTTTAAAATAAGTCCTCAGCACGTTCATTTAGAGATGTACTCTCTGTGAATTTTGTCACCATTGCCTGATGTGGTATAAGCAGGAACAAAGGGACCTATTGGTGACTTCAGAACCTTAAACCTTTTTCCTCTTCCACTGGAACAAAATTTGAACATTTTTCCATCTGGAAGACAGATAGATTTGTATTAATTGTTAATGTTGAAAAAGTTATATGATACTGCGGAGAATAGATTTGAACACTGGTACTGATGTTGAATTGCATGGTGGAGGAAGTAAAGGCAAAATAGGAAATGAGAAGTGCCAAAACCAAGACTCAGCCTTGTATCTGCAGCATGAAAGCTAGCATTTCACCACTTGGTGTCACTGTAGCATTTGACGTTTGTAATTACTTAACCGTGTTGTTGTTGTTGTTTTATTTTATTTTTTTTACTGTAGTCACCGCAGCTGTTTTTTAACAAGTAAGAATGAAAGGTAGCAATTAAACGGAGAGCTGCTAATAACTCCCAGATCTGCCAACGGATTTTGTCAAGCATTAAACCAAGAGTGCAAAGCCTCGGGCACCAAATTGGTTTGTGGTGAACTGATTCAGAGATGGGCATGACTTACATAATTCAGGGTTTGGAAGTCTGTCAAATCTATTAATGTAGTCACTGGTGAACTTTGTTAAGTTCACAGTACTCTTCTCCTTACTTCTACATTTTTCCATTCTTCTTAAAAATAAGCATCTTCTGACATTGACAGTTCTACGTGTATCTTCTCTCTGCAACATGGGCAGCATTTCAGACAGCAACTGTTTTCTTTTAAAAACTGTTCAGAGTGTACATTAGTTTCAGGCAGTGTTTTTCTCTGTGCTATGCACAATGCATGGATGTCAGATAGGGCTCCTGTCTTGCCCACTGCCTCTAGGCACTAGAGCTAAATATTCTATGGACTGAAGAAAGAAATAAAGGAAAAGAAATAGTTCTACACTGAATCAAGAGCATCCTAAAATGGAGGCTGGCAGATAAGGATGCACTGTGCCAGTGATGGACCAAATGAATTCCTGGATGTCCCTATATAGCCAGCTGCAAACGATTCATTAATTTGTTTCTGCTCCTCTCCCTCCTATCTTTCTTTGCCTGTTCTGACTCACAGGCCTCATCTCTTTTTTTTGAACATATGTATTTTTCTACTTTGCCTCACTGGTTTCAACAGTAAAATGTAAAAATAAAGTCTCTAACCAAAATAAAACATTAATATTTTCTGGATCGAATTTTCTGACCATGTGCTTTCATTGTTCTTAGTTTTGAGAGAAAACTGTTACCCTTGACTTTAAAACTCTGCAATGTTCTGGCAGACCTGCAATGCAGTGTTTGAAGGCACAGACATTGGAATATTTCTGTCATCAGTCAGTACAAAGGTAGCTGAAGAGTGAGGGACTTCAAGCCCACTACAATAACCAGAGTTAAATGTAATCTGATGGCTTGGATGAGAGTACTCTCCACTGGGTTAAAAACTGTTTTGACTAGATGATCTTAAAGATCCCTTCCAACCTAGGCAATTCTGTGATTCTATATTCCAATTTTCAAATGAGAGAAATGAGATAATGCAGTATTAGCAAAGATACTGCACCTGTGAAACTGATAAACTGGGTCACAAACAGAAATTATTCCTGCTCCTAATTTCCTGATATCAAAGAAGAAAAACAGGGGTTGGGGCTGAAGTGGCTGGAAACCTGACCAAAGGAAAAGGACCATGGGATATTGGTCAACAGCTGGCAGAGTATGAGCCAACAGTCTGCCCAGGTGGCCAAGAGAGCCAACAACATCCTGACCGTTATCAGGAACAGTATAGCCACTAGGAGTAGGGAAGTGATTGTCCCTCTGTATTTGGCAGTGGTGAAGCTGCACCTCAAATACTGTGTTCAGTTTTGGGGCCCTCGCTAAAAGAAAGATATTGAAGTGCTTGATCACATCCAAAGAAGGGTAATGAAACTGGTGAGGGATCTAGAGCACAAAGCTTATCAGGAGCGTCTGAGGGAGCTGGGGTTGTTTAGTCTGGTGAAAATGAGGCTGAGGGGAGACCTTATTGCTCCCTACAACTATCTGAAAGCGGGTTGTAGTGTGGGTGTCAGTCTCTTTTCCCAAGGAGTAATAAGAAGAGGAAAGGGCCTGAAGCTGCACCAGGGTAAGTTTAGATAGGATATTAGGAAAAATTTCTATATCAAAAAGGTTGTCAAACATTGGAGCAGGCTGCCCAGAGAATTAGTTGGGTCACTATCCGTTGGGGTATTTTAAAGATGTGCAGATGAGTTTTTTAGGGGCAAGGTCCTCAGTTTGTGGTTGGCATGATTGAGGTTTGGTTTTGGTTGCCACTCTGACCACCAGTCACTGCAGACTTCTACCCATGTTGAACACTCAATGAATCGATGTATAACTTTGGTAATTGTATGTGTCTTGAAGAATGAAGGTTTATTTTTCAATGAGAGTTCACTGTGATGGAAAAAGATGTCATAGCTGCTTCCTTGTAGGTGTCGTATGAGGCTGCTGAATCACTCCCTGAAGATAGGCTTGTTTTAAGAATTTGAATCATAATCAACCAGGATTAGTTTCTGCCCAAGTCAAAAGAGCGCTCTGTGACTTTTACAAATGTTGCTCTGAGTCTGCCAAATTTAACCCCGAAACAAAAAGAAAGGAAGGAAGGTGGGTAGGTGTGAGGCTGAGTTTTGTATGCGTATGGTATTAAGTAGCACATTAGGTTAGATTTTCCCTCATTTATTTAACTGTTTATCTGAGTACGTCATATGATTATACTCATACCTACGTCCAAATAGGTGAGGACTTTTGCTAAACTCATGTATGAGGTCCTCATAAGTTCTAAAACTCTCCAGTATGATGTATTGCTAAATATCATGCAATACTTACAAAATTGTGCTATCTGCAACAAATTTTACAAGCAATAGAATTATAACTGTGTCACTTATGCTTTCAGAAATATATTTTCAGGGAATAAAATTGAACATTAATTAGTCTGAATTAAAGAGAAATTTAGTCCAAGTTACAGGACCCTTATATCAAAGAATTTAGCACCTAATATTCTCTTCGTATCAAAGTACTGGAGGCAAAACAAGAGACATTCTAGTACTGACTAACTTGAGTTGAAATGACACTAAATCAGTCTGAATTATTTTAAATCCATCAACTAGTCATGAAACACATGAATATAGAAATTCCTATAGCCATTGTTGAATCCCACTGCAAAGATAAATGAATAAATGATGAACCTCATGAAAATATTAGATTATGACTACTAAAAAGTGACCAAAAAAACTTGAAAGCAGAGGGAAATATGTCACTAGGAGAAAGGAGAATTGAGAAGCTACAAAATCTGTATAATGTTCTTGGGCTGTAGTGGTTTTAAGTGCTCTAATTTATATACTATCTTGTCACACATGCTTCAGGAATAGGTTTTAAAAATATTGGGCTAAAATTTCGTTCTTAAATTATTTTGACACAGGAGGTCATTATGAAAGTTACAATTGCCCTATTCACTTATATGATCTCATGGAATGTGTTATTTAAAAACACAGTTGCATTTTCTCTCATTCTATTTATACTGAACTTACCATGATGATATCACTGCTACACCACTAAAATAAGGTAAAAAAACTTGGGTAAAAATCCTTGTCTTTCTCTTTTTTGGATGAAAGAATATACTTCTCAATGAGCAAATTAAGTTAGTAAGTGCTATGCAACACTTCAACAAATGTAATTGTTTTTAAAAGGTAAAAAATGACTTTTTTTAGTGGATTAGGTCATTGGAGAAAGAAACTATTTTTCCAAGTATCTCACTGTTCAAGATATTGAAGGAAAAATAATTTTCAGGGGTTTTTTTTTGGACATGGTTTTCATAAAAGGTGAATCTGTAGTTGTAGGCTTGGTATAGTTCCAAACTATGGCACAGTTTTCAGGTGAACTGAAAGGTAAGTTTGATTCTCTTAACTGTTCTGGGTAACAGCTTTTCCTCCAAGCTAGCAATTAATTAATTGCTGGTATCCATGCATAAGATTCTTTCCTCTCTCTGCGAAAGTCTTCTTTAACATCCAATCCAGCAGAAACTTTCTTGCAGGAATGAGAATGGACAAAGACAAATCCCATGCAAAAAAGAAAATTTTGTAATATGTATATTGATATACAGATAAACAATATTATAGGTAGCTAAACAAGTAAGATAGGGTTTTTTTTCATTCTTGAAGAAATTTCAGTTTTACCACTGACATGTCCAGCAACATAAATGTCTACTTCATTTCCTAAATTAGTCATGCATCTGGTGTGCTCACATTAACAAGGCCATCATGCCTCTTAAAACCCATTAAGTATTAATTTAAATCATGGAGGAATTACAATACACCCAAGCTTTGCAAACTGTTCTGCTGAGAACAGAAATGCTTCAGTGGATCTAGCTACAGCCCTTGAGCTTCTTTAAAGTTGTTTTGTAAAGCACAGTCCAGGTACACTTGGGGTACTTCCTTGCCATTAACTGACTTTCTAATGACTCAGAGATATAGATAATATAGAATAATATAAAGCGGTGTAAGCATGGTAGTTGATTATTAGTGATGACACTGCAACTGATGAAGATATAAAATATCTTGCTAGTAATTCAGTAAAACACCCAGCACACATGGTAATCTTAACTCAGGATGCACATATACGAGATGAGATACTAAGGCTGGATATGTGTCTATGACACAGCCATACTTTTCCATGTATATCTGGGGCAAAGGAGTGGGAATGGGACATTTTATTCTGTGTTTCTAAAAATAACAATAAAAAAGAAAATAAAAATCCTATGCCTTTTTCAGTAAAGAACATCCAATCTTTTTCAAGTGTAATGAGAATAGTGGCTGACACATAGGGCTTGTCCTTGGATTTGAATGGAAATTTAACAAAGCAGGTGATACAAAATCGGATGTGAGAGGTTCAGCTGTCAGGCAGTGAATAATTGATTACTTTTTTTTTTGTCTTGAACCAGATTAAATATATTTATTTAACCATCTGTGGAATCTTAAATCCTTTTCCATCCAGTCTGATCAGAATTTGTGTCTGGGCTATGTTATAACCAGTCATGGTTATTGCTGATTTTGTCCAGACATCATCAATGTATGATATATCCATATCTGCCATTGTGTGATATATCCATAACAGATTCAAGATAATGTTAAAATAAAAAAAATAATTCAAACATTATTTTTTTTCTGGTCTCCCAGGCACTTGAAACATAGGCAGAAATTACATCTTACTTAGGAAATTTCTTAGTATGCTCCTCGCTGCTAAATGCAACTAGATAAAACTCCCCAGAAGACATCAAAATAAATGGAGTAGCTCTTTTGAATGCCACTTGAAGAAGGAGTTAAGTTGAAGCTGTCCTCCCTACCTTCTTAAGCAATGCCACAAAACCTTTGCTGGCTACTCTAAGGCAGGAGGTGACTGCATTACACTCTCATCCAATATTTCCACATGGTCATGGTGGCCAATACTTGTACAGTAAAAATTGACAATTACAATATATTTGAAAGCCTAAACATAAATTAATCAACCACTGTCAACCTAATAGCCTAAACCGAAAAAGTTCTATGACCTACAAGTATAGATTTCAAAGCTTGACAAGTCAAGGGATGTTTTTGATTTTTTGGATGGTGCTATTTGTCTTCTAGTGAAGCTAACCCTTATTCTAACATGCTCTTTTACATTACTGCAATGAATGAGGGAGAAGACACTTTTCAGATGATGTGAATGTTCTGAATTTCACTGGAGTCAGATAATGAATGAATTTAATTACCTGTATTAGTCAGGGCTTTCAGTGTAGCTTCATATTGATGGCAATCATGAATTACAATTTCTGACAGAACATGCTTGAATTGAAAGGAATTTGAATAATTAAAAACATGAGCTGACATTGCTTTTCATTTAAAAAAATAATCCTTCAGAACACTTCACTTAAAAATTTCCGAACATGAACTGTTCACTAGTTCATGATTTATACTCAGATTGTTACAAGCTCTTTGTTCATTGTTAAGAGTGAAAGTATTTCCAAGCAGCAAAACAATTAGGCAATACAGAGACAAATAAACAACATGTAGATCATATTTATTAAGTAAAGATCATCAAGCATGAGTTACTGTTAGCACATGCAGTCCTTAGTTGACTGGAAAAAAAGACCAAAGATCAGAGACAACACCATGTGAAATTGGGATACAGCTAATAATGTGATTGTATAAAATGACACATCTCTGAAGATGTTCCTAGGTTTGTATCATTAACAATTTTCATATAAACTCACTTTGACAATTTAAGCTAATTTAAAAATGCCTACTGTACTGATACAAACTTTATATTGCCAGATGTTCTCCTTTTTTCCTTAGGCAAAATCAACCAATGTAGGAGATCTAATGCAATGTACAGAGTAGATGTTAAAGACCAAAGACACATATTTTAAGTTTCATTAAGAATGCTTTTTTTTGAGGAAAAAAAAAAGAAATAGAAAAAAAAAGAATAGAAGTGTGCCTCAGCAATGACAAAATAGTGAAAAATATTTACTAATGCAAATTTAATTACAGGGACTGTCCAATTTAAAAATGATAACTGTCAACAGCCAGATTTGTATTTCATAAGCATAATACCATTTTTATGCAAGGATTAAGCAACTAAAATTAGTCTTCAGCCTGTTCTTGAGGTATCTATATTTGACACACGAAATAATTTATAGAAAATTTTCTGATTGCAGGAAGTTTGGGTGGGTACATTTTCAATAACTATTAAATCTCTCTTTTCATCTTTTCAACATTTTATTTTATCCTACCACATAATCTGAACAATCCCATTACACACTGTACTCCTTTTTACATGTCCAGTTTTTCGTAATTAATATGGATTCCTATGTTATGACCTTGTTCTTTATCTAAGGAAAAGGCTGGGGTTTGTTGCCAAAGAAAATACAATTCCCTAATTGAGAAGAATCTAGATTTTACAGTCCAGTGGATTCCTTTAATTGAGAGTGAAAGCAGTATACATTATTTTCTAATGTAGCTGATTTAGAATGGTTTAACAGACGACCATTTAACTTTGAGTCTTTTATCTGTTGATTAATACATACCAATCCTCTTTATTCTCTTCAGCTGGGCTAGAGCATTTGTTGGTTAATGACTGCAAGTGTCATGCTGCATAATTCACCAACTTTTCTTGCACAAGAAGTCAGTGATCTAGAGATTCCAATTTTACTTACTTTCTAAATTACATCATATCTACAGTCAAGCATAATTGAGTGTGAAGAGAGTCATGGTTGCTTTCTATTCAGGAAATCAGAGATCTGGGAAGACAAAGTAAGGACGAGCCTTATCAGAGCACTCAAGGGCAAGGATTAGGGACGTAAAGCAGTCTGTAGCTAAATTGTTGAACTTCTGCAAGATGGAAGAATGGAGATATTTCTTTAATCTGTGATTTGTCTCAGTCTGTCTAAGAGCTTCTGTAATATATTATATACCAATATATTGATCTAACAAGACCAATATATTTTATAAACAATTTCCACTTCCTGTGAAAAATTACTGTATGCTTTTGTTTCCTATTCTTACAGTATGGGTTCAGAAAAAAAAGGCAGAAATAAGAAGACCTTCTCTTAATGAGTCATATTTCACTACATTTTATTAGCTTCTGCCCCAAATATACATGGGGAGTTTAAATGAAAAGCTTAAAATGTTTTTGGAAACCTCATCTCTAATTTTAAGAATGGGACCTGGTATGCAAACTACAGTCGCAGGACATAACAGTAACCATTCCCCTCAAAACCAGATTTTACCATTTACAGTGCTTTTAAAGTAGGTGGGTAAGTGAAGTTATTACAGTGAATTGCTCTCAATGTAGTGTGTAATGGTTCTTTGTTGGTATTAGACCAAGGAGGGCACTGGCAAATGCAAGTGATACGACAGCTATGTTGTGTAATAACAAGTCAACATCCTTATAGCTAGATTCCTTAGCCTAAAAAAGGTCAGTGAGAGGAAATGGGGCACCTGGGACAAGATTTTAAGCTGTAGTTAACTTCTTTGGTCTGATACCAAGAGGCAATTTGGAAACACATTTAGATTAAGAATTTCCAACTCTTTGTTTATTCAGGCTAAGGCACGAACCCCCAAAATAACACATATCCATGTGCAATGCTGTTTTGAAATGAGCATGGTGCTAATGTTCAAACATGGAAACCTGATGTTTTCAAAGTGCCTTAATTTAATTTTTTACTTTAAATATGAAATTATGTAAAAATAGTTTTGTGGGGAATTGTGGAATCTCCATCTGTTTAATCCAAACTTCTAATTGGAGTGAAAACTGCAATAGAACTGATGGCTGATACTGTCTTCAGGTGTCAGCTAGCTGACTTTCAAGGATGCCTCCAACCATGCCGTGGTAGGAACCATCTATCTTTTTACAAGTCACCTTATTCCAGCAATAGCGTGTGGTTTTGCATAGCATGACTATTAGAGGCACTTTCACCCAGGTTGTTCTAGTGAACTGCTAAGAGGAGAGGGGACTTGGAACGTATCGACTTATTTGCATTGTATTGGACCTTTTGGAGAGGGTTGGCCCTGTTAGAGAAGGTCCAGAGGAGGGCCATGGAGATGATCAGAGGGTTGGAGTACCTCTCCTATGAGGACAGGCCAAGACAGTTGCAATTGTCAAGCCTGGAGAAGACTCTGGGGAGAACTTACAGCAGCTTTCCAGTACTTAAATGAAGCCTACGAGAAAGCTGGGGAGAGACTTCTTACAAGATGATGTAGTGATAGGACAAGGGGTAGTGGCTTCAAACTGGAAGAGGGTAGATTTGGATTAGCTTTTGGAAAAAAAAAAATCACTATGATGGTGGTGAGGCACTGGAGCAGGTTTCCCAGAGAAGCTGTGGCTGCCCTGTCCCTGGAAGTGTTCAGGGCCAGGCTGGATGGGGCTTTGAGGTGTCCCTGCCCATGGCAGGGGGGTTGGAACTTGGTAATCTTTAAGGACACTTCCAACTCTAACCATTCTATGATTCTATGATTTTCAGAGTGCTATGCATCATACTCTTACAAAATTCCTCAAAAAGTCTTATTCCATTCTGAGTTTTTCCTAAACTCTATTGAAATCTAACAGAAAAATAGATTTTGCTGATTCCAGGTTGGGACAGCAAATGAAACAAAATATTTTTGGATTAATTAAAATTCAGTACTGTTTGGGGAGTTCAAAATAAGACTGGCTTTAAATTTCAGATACTGATACAAAGGTGCTAAAACTATGTGTGCTCCAGTCACAAGACAGACTGACTGAAGGATTTTTGCTGCACATCAGATAAAATCATCTGCAACATCTGAAGTCTTGTGTGGCAAGTTCCTCCAGGTTTCTAGCAGCATCCAAAACAAGAACAAGAAATAATCTTTTTCTAGTTTTGTCTTTCACATGGGAATAAACTGATGCACTCACTGAAGTTTCTTCTGTCAAACCACAAGTGTTTGAGGCCAATTTTGTGAAGATTTCCTCTTAGTAGAGTAGGCTACACATCTTTCTTATCTTCTCACTGCAGATGTTCTGAAGAGAAGTTCACAGAAGAGAAGTATGATCCTGGGTATATTACCAAGTACCTTCATGTGAGGACATTTTAGGATAATCCTTATTTTTAGCAAGATGAGGACAGTCTGCACTTTTCTTGAGCTGTCACTATTGCATGGCATTAAAAGAATGCATAGAGTATGTTTTCACACAGCTCGACATTGAAAAGCACAACTCATTGATACAGGATATTAGGGAGAATAAAAAGCTCAATAAATTCAGAAAAGGTTTAGACAAACTCACAGAGGGCAGTCCCACCAAAGATTGTTGAGTGCAGCTGTTCAGATGCAATTTCCAGTTTAGAAATTCCTCAATGGCCAGAGCCAGGACGATTTTGCTGGATGAAAGGTCATTCTGTGTTTGTTTGTTTGCTTCTGTTCTTTTCCACTGACAGCTGACTGATAACGAGTGTGGATGTGCATGTGTTCCAACCCAATGAATCCTCACATCACACACGTTTGATTTTTGTATTGTAGACAATGGAAAGTCAGAGGATTTTGTTTTCAAAGCTTGCTATATTAAGACAGCAGTTTTTCAACTGCAGTGGCAAATCTTGAAATTACTCGCTGTGATCAATTATACTGTGGGTATAATTCTCAGAATATGAAGTACAGATTTGGAACCACAGCTTTACTCTGTTTTAAACTGCTTCTTCATCCCTAGAAAGTATTTTAATGTTCCTTCAGTAACAGGTGACAATATTATTAGCTTTCCCTCAATGATGCATGGACAGATTTATTTACCCAGACAAGCTAATAATGCAGAGTATGGTAATATATAAAGAGAACAAATAAAAGCTTTTTCTTCTGATGAATAACATCCATACAACAGCCTGGGTCTAGAAAATAAGAGTCTCAGGTCTGTCTTCAGAAGTCTGCTCCCACTCGAAGTGGGAGCCTCGTTATATCACAGTAACATTTCTGGTAGTACTACTTTAAGAAGTTATAGGAAAATGGAGAAACTGTGGAAATGAAAAATTGTGAAGAAAATTGCTCATCCATACTGCTGTCCAAAGGAAGACAGTTGTTTATGACAGGTAACAGTGTTACGCCTCCTTTCTCATGACTGTAGCCACAGAAATATGATCTGACAGCCAGAGTTACAGCAGCGTACTGCAGGTTTTCATTCTTTTTGTTTGTTTAGAAATCCATCCCCCTGTGATGATGCCTACAGTATTGATAGTGTTGCATTGACAAAGGAGGGAAAATAAAAGTCTGAATTTCTAGCAAGCAAATCAAGCTGTGTAACAGATCTTTGGATAGTGGCTCTGCATTTTACTTTTTCCTCTCCTGCAATCAATACTCTTATCTCACCATGACTGAAATCCTGCCACCTGAGCTGCTCTGAGCAGGAAATTCAGCTGTCAAACTCTTCTTGCTGTTTTACAAAAGGCCTGCTATCTGTTCTTTACAGATACTTCCCAAGCTTCCTGCTCTCCTTGGGTTTATGTTACCATGATATAAGAGTATCGTGTATGGATGGATTATGGAACTGTGCCATTTGTGCCAGCAACCTATTCTGGCAGCATCCATCTGATGGGTTTTGGGAGGTGTTGGCAGCACTTTGTATCATTACTTTAAATATAATTAATACTGAATATATCAAATTAGGAGATGCAGAAATAATGTTGGTAAATTGAAGATACCTAAGTGCTGAAGTATTTTCTGGGGATTTTTAACATCCTATTGCCTGTGAGTATTGCTTTGTTGCTGTAAAATCTTTATCTAGCAGGTGCTAACCACAGGTCTAAAAGTAAACTCAAACCTTGCATGAGCTCTTTATGTGCACTCTTTTTGTGTGCATATGTACGGAAAAGATTTTAGAGATTATATTTCTTTTTAAAAAAAGTAACAAAAAGCTAAGGGTCATATGAAGTGTAGAAATGAGCTATGTACTTCACAAATGAAATTGCAGACAGCACAGACCAGGTCAAGAGTGCACGTCACCCCAGGGTGAAGTGCTAAACTATATATTTTGTGAGTGTTTGTAATAGAAACATTAAAAGATGAGGAATAATAAGATAACACTCTTTAATGCCTTCAGAGATTCTCATCTGAAGGGAACTATAAATAATGTAGATTTTTCTAATACAGCCATTTAATTAACATTAACAATACCATCATAGATTTCCACACATTACAAAAGCACTTCCAGAACAGTTAGATTTCCTGACTAAAAATGACATGGACACTAAAAGTCGCACATCACACTGTCTGGAAGAATAAATTGCCTTCAAAATCTACATATCTTGTTTACCTGAATGGAATAACACTCAGCTGGACTGGGTGGTGATCTCTAGCCATGGCAGTTATGATTATCCTTAAAAAAGAAAAAAAGAGGAAAAAAAAACAGCAAGAAGTTCCAGACCATAGCAAGACGTGTGAGACTGAAAGGAGAGACACAGTATGGTATACTTCATTCTACATGGCTGAGGAATGCTGTCTGACCAAAAATCATATTATTTGCGATGGTGGCAAAAAAGACAAAGTAGACCTGCATGGTGGAAACTTTTTCCATAAAGTGTGACTACCATTAATACTTAGTGTCATTTTCCTGCTTCTATTTGTTTACCTGTCTATTACCAGTTCTTCAAACAACCATGGATACTGAAAACACATCATGCTAGGGAGCTGGTGGGTGAGGCGCTAGGATATTGCTCAGACTTCCCTGTCAGCAAAACCATGACCTTTCTCCCACTTGGTTACTTCTCTTCTCTTCTGTTCTGATTCTGAATATCTACGCTTGTAGAAACTGAACATTATTTTTTTGGAGAAGCAGATCTCAAAACTGAATTTTCTAGCTATACGTCTTGAGTTAGTCTACTCATATATACATGTCCCACCCTGGCTTAAATACCTCTTAGTCTAGTTCATTAATTTAAAGCATGGTCCATCTGTAAGCATAACAGAGATAAAAGCTTGCACTCCAATGTTGTTTCTTTCACATTCCGTTCCTCTTGTCTCCAGAAATTTTCCATTTATTGTCTGTTCTTTCTTAGTATATATTACAGGCATTCAAGCAATATGCTACAAGGTTATTACATATAGAAGAAATCAACCTACTGCTGCAATTTGTAGCCAATATTCTTATGACTATCTTGAGGAAGGTCAGTGTCATGGAAGAAAAAAAAAAGAATTTTAATTATCTTGATCTAGTGACTATGCAGCTGTAGAGTGGAAGACTTATGCTCTTACCTTTCTGAATATTTAAGACAGGAATAAACAACAGGAAACTCTCCTGTTGTATAGATTTGGGTGAGAGAGCAACTGCATTACATTTAGTGTCTTGCTAAAACTTATGGAATGAAATGTCCCAAGTAATATTCTCTCTCTGTTGTTTTGAAATCATCTCTATAGTAACATCAAAGACAGACTGAGACAGAAGATTAGCCAGAGAATGATGAAAAAAGGAAAATTACATTCCAAGAAAACTTTGTCCCACCCTGCCCTCTCTCCCTCTACTCTTAGATTCCTGGAGTAAATGTTTAGTTGCTCATACTAGAGACATGTCTCTCTGGTAAAACCACGGAATGGCAGAAAAAATTTGGTTTAAGGGACCTCTGGAGATCATCTTGTCCAACCTCCTTCTGAAAGGTAGTATCATGCCAATGTTGGAGCAAGCCACTCAGGGTCCTGCTCACTCAGGTTATGCAATTGACCTTGGCAACACACAGCAGTGCTTAGAAAATTAGTTGAGTGTTTACTTTGCCTCAATACTATTTAAGATTTTTAAATAATATTGATGGTCTCCCTGTGGTTTTGACTGATACTGTAAGCAATCTACCAGAGAAAACATTACAGTATTTACAATCCTCTGCTTCCTGGGACAAAGAATCTTGTCTAAAAACCATAAATCTTCAGTAGATAGGCTTGCATAGATGAGAATGAATACCATACTCCCTAGTGGTATTTTCATTATAAAATTGTCCTTAATTTACTCATAGGCTTGTGACAAAGTTCTTCAACGTAAAGGTGTGCATTTATGTTTCCATCTCACATGCCACATCCACATGGCTGTGCCATTTATGTCTGGTCCCAAATTACTGTTTACACAAATCCCCAGAGTTATAAAATAACGTTTGCCACGCCCTCTTCAGCAGTCTGGAAATCAAAGGAACTGAATCTATATCATCTTTTCAAAGAAAAGCAACCAAAATATTTTGGAAAAAAATTAGAAATTAGAAAAATTTCTAGATAGATTTCCAATAGAAATTGGAAAAAAATTAGAAATGTTAACAATGCAATTATCCCAATGTTACCTTGTACTGGACCTCAGAACAGTCTAACACATAAAATTACTAGAGGGGTTCCATGCATCCTCTACAATATGCATCTCTAAGATCTATCACAAAATAGCAGCAAAGAACTGCAGTTTCTGTCTCACTGAGTTTCACTTTGAGCAAGGCTTCAGCAAACCCCCAGATCTCAGGGGAAATTGCTATTATTTCATATCCTAGTCGTAGGTAATAATAAAAGCTCCACAGGTCTTCAATGTTGTTGTAAATTGCAAGTTTAGTGACACCTGTGTAGGTTTACCACCCGCAGTGAGTTTGTTCTGAACTTCCCACTCAGAACTACGGTCAGTGCGGCTGAGGTATGTCAGGGGACTAAATTCAATTTACTGCTGCAGAAAAGAGTCTCTCTCTCTCTCTCCACACACAAGAAAAAGATGAAAATACCTAATTTCCAATATGTGTAACTCTGAATGTTTCAAAATTGTTAAGGTTTCATTACCTTAGCCATAATATACCATAGAAGCAAACATTTTCATAAAGAAATCTGAAGATGGGAAACAGACTTTGCTACTGTGAAAAAGCACAATATGGGAAAGCATGTTTTTCAGGAGCAAATAATTAAGGATATTAACAGCAAAACAGCAAGATATTGATTTCTGCAAGAGTAGAAATAGATTCCTCACTTTAATTGTGTGACTTGGGTTCTCAATATTAGAAACTGGATTTTCAGCTTAATGTACAATCCAGACTCATTAAACATACCAGTACTACTCTGGTTTTGGCAAATTATGCGTACTTTAATTTTTCAGCTAAATAAAACTCTGTAATAGTTCCTTTAGTACTGTAAGTTCTTTACAAGGCTGACAATTCTTACCTCCCCTCAAAATGGTCTTCAAAAGATATGTATGTATGTATTAAACAGGAAGGTGAAGAAATTAGAAATCTTTGCTGAGAAATGTAATTTTGGTGAGATATTTTCCATGCAGCATGGCTAATTGAAAACAATAGTCCATGTGTGATCTAGAAAAAGACAATGTAAATGGACACTAGAAGCAGTGTTTTCTTATAGATAATGTTAACGTGGAAAGGAAAATATTGTCATATTCAGCTGTCGAGACAAATTTAAAGAGGTAAATTGATAAACAACAACAAAAGATTTCATGCTTGCTAAAAGGACTAGTAAAGAAATACTACTATGCTGGCCAGATAAGGACTTTCAGTTGCTAAAGATTAATTTCTTATAGTAGTATTAAAATAGACCCAGTTCAGTAATTCACTTCTCATGCAATTTCATCCTCTTTTTCTAAAGGATAAAAGCATCAATTTATATCTCCAAAGAAACATAATTTAACCACCTGAAATATGTGGGATTAGAAGTGCACTCACTGATCATATTAAACCATTCCCTCTTAATGTGCAGCTATGTGCAGTCTAGCAATGTCAAATTATTTTTTCAGTTTTTTTTTTTGAGATCTAATTTAAAAGGACCTTTTTTTTTTTTTTTTTTCACTGGATTTAAAAAATTCCTNTATTTAAAAAGGCCTTTTTTTTTTTTTTTTTTCTCACTGGAATTAAAAAATTACCTACCTTCTAGAAGTCCCATATGCATAAGCTGAAATTTTCAAAACTGCCTAAAAGACACATAGGTCCCATTCCCAGCCAAATAAATTGGATTTAGAGTTTAAAATACCTCAATTTGAATGTCTTTTTGGTTAAAGCTTCTGAATTACAGTCAAGCTTCTTTGAGTACCTTAATGAGAAACTACTATGAAATTTCATGAATAATATGTTTTCATACAGCTCAGACTGCTTATAAGGCTGGCTTATCACTGCCATAATATAATCATACATTATATTTATTAATACCCTAAATATGCTTGTAATGTCTATTAATCATTCATTAGAACTTCACATTCAACACCAGGAAGTGATAATGTCTTTGCTTTATCAATTTCATTGTTTACATCCACTGGTGGATTTAAGACTGCAGTATAAGTGTGAGCCTTTCTTGTTAAAATAATGTGTGCAGACCCTTATTTCCCATTTTGTTCTCTGAAAGCAGAGACAGTGTTCCTTTCCTCATGTCAGATAGTGAGGGTGGCCCTCTTGTTTCAGCAGAAATAAAACGTGTAAGTTTTTTGCCAAGAAAGTGGAAATACTTGATTAATTTTTGTACACTGTATTTTTTGTACATTGTATATTTTGTACATTTTCTATTAGTCCAACTTCTGCTGCAATCTATACTGCTTTTAAATCTGTGTCACTGTAGAGTGATTATCTCTACTGAATGATCTTCACTCCAACTGCGTTTCTTGGCAAAGAAACCTCTAGTTCTATAGTGGTAAAAGACATGGTACCAGCAGCACGTATTCTTTCCAGATTGTGGACTGGAGGGACGAATGGTTCAGAGGAGAAAGAGTTGGTCTTGAAGCAACTTCCATGCAAAGCTGCAGAAATTAGTATAGTGCTAGTAGAAATGCAGTACTGACATAGAAATTAATTTTGACAGAGGAGCAGCTTATCCAAATTCTGCTCTGCATTTGCAACTGTCAAGCTGACAGCAGAGACACTAAGTACAGTTGTACTCAGGAATACATGATATGAATATAAAAAGGACAGGAAGTTGTTTGAGTTGGTGTGCCTACACTGAGACAGAAAAAAACCTGCTTTCATGCCACGGTTTAGCAGTTCAATAACACATAGCTTGCCATGCAAGGGGATTTCAGAGACATTGTTTGT